>JAWNPU010000055.1:25020000-25525000 GCA_035047325.1 Drosophila vallismaia | reverse complement strand
AGAAGATAGACAGACAGATAGACAGACAGATAGACAGACAGATAGACAGACAGATAGACAGACAGATAGACAGACAGATAGACAGACAGATAGACAGACAGATAGACAGACAGATAGACAGACAGATAGACAGACAGATAGACAGACAGATAGACAGACAGATAGACAGACAGATAGACAGACAGATAGACAGACAGATAGACAGACAGATAGACAGACAATAGACAGACAGATAGACAGACAGATAGACAGACAGATAGACAGACAGATAGACAGACAGATAGACAGACAGATAGACAGAAATAGACAGACAGATAGACAGAAGATAGACAGACAGATAGACAAAGATAGACAGACAGATAGACAGACAGATAGACAGACAGATAGACAGAAATAGACAGACAATAGACAGAAATAGACAGACAGATAGACAGACAGATAGACAGACAGATAGACAGACAGATAGATAGACAGATAGACAGACAATAGACAGACAGATAGACAGACAGATAGACAGACAGATAGACAGACAGATAGACAGACAGATAGACAGACAGATAGACAGAAATAGACAGACAGATAGACAGACAGATAGACAGACAGATAGACAGACAGATAGACAGACAGATAGACAACAGATAGACAGACAATAACAAAAATAGACAGACAGATAGACAGACAATAGACAGACAGATAGACAGACAATAGATAGACAGATAGACAGAAATAATAGACAGATAACAAAGATAACAATAATAGACAACAATAGACAACAATAGACAGACAGATAGACAGACAGATAGACAGACAGATAGACAGACAGATAGACAACAATAGACAGACAATAGACAGACAGATAGACAGACAGATAGACAGACAGATAGACAGAAATAGACAGACAATAGACAGACAATAGACAGACAATAGACAGACAATAGACAAAGATAGACAACAATAGACAGACAGATAGACAGACAGATAGACAGACAATAGACAAAATAGACAGACAGATAGACAGACAGATAGACAGACAATAGACAGACAGATAGACAGACAGATAGACAGACAGATAGACAGACAGATAGACAGACAGATAGATAGACAATAGACAGACAATAGACAGACAATAGACAGACAGATAGACAACAATAACAGACAAAGACAGACAGATAGACAGACAGATAGACAACAGATAGACAGACAATAGACAGACAGATAGACAGACAGATAGACAGACAATAGACAGACAATAGACAGACAATAGACAGACAGATAGACAGACAGATAGACAACAATAGACAACAGATAGACAACAATAGACAGACAGATAGACAACAATAGACAGACAGATAGACAGACAGATAGACAGACAGATAGACAGACAGATAGACAGACAGATAGACAGACAATAGACAGACAGATAGACAACAATAGACAGACAGATAGACAGACAGATAGACAGACAGATAGACAGACAGATAGACAGACAGATAGACCGACAGATAGACAGACAGATAGACAGACAGATAGACAGACAGATAGACAACAGATAGACAATAGACAACAATAGACACACAGATAGACAATAGACAACAATAGACAGACAGATAGACAGACAGATAGACAGACAGATAGACAGACAGATAGACAGACAGATAGACAGACAGATAGACAGACAGATAGACAGACAGATAGACAGACAGATAGACAAACAGATAGACAGACAGATAAATAGAAGATAGACAGACAGACAGACAGACAGATAGACAACAGATAGACAGACAGATAGACAGACGGATAGACAGACAGATAGACAGAGAGATAGACAGACAGATAGACAGACAGATAGACAGACAGATAGACAGACAGATAGACAGACAGATAGACAGACAGATAGACAGACAGATAGACAGACAATAACAGACAGATAGACAGACAGATAGACAGACAGATAGACAGACAGATAGACAGACAGATAGACAGACAGATAGACAGACAGATAGACAGACAGATAGACAGACAGATAGATAGACAGATAGACAAAGATGGACAGACAGATAGACAGACAGATAGACAGACAGATAGACAGACAATAGACAGACAGATAGACAGACAGATAGACAGACAGACAATAGACAGACAATAGACAGACAGATAGACAACAATAGACAGACAGATAGACAGACAGATAGACAGACAGATAGACAGACAGATAGACAGACAGATAGACAGACAGATAGACAGACAGATAGACAACAGATAGACAGACAATAGACAGACAGATAGACAACAATAGACAGACAGATAGACAGACAGATAGACAGACAGATAGACAGACAGATAGACAGGCAGATAGACAGACAGATAGACAGACAGATAGACAGACAGATAGACAGACAGATAGACCGACAGATAGACAGACAGATAGACAGACAGATAGACAGACAGATAGACAGGCAGATAGACAGACAGATAGACAGACAGATAGACAGACAGATAGACAGACAGATAGACAGATAGACAGACAGATAGACAGACAGATAGACAGACAGATAGACAGACAGATAGACAGACAGATAGACAGACAGATAGACAGACAGATAGACAGACAGATAGACAGACAGATAGACAGACAGATAGACAGACAGATAGACAGACAGATAGACAGACAGATAGACAGACAGATAGACAGACAGATAAATAGACAGATAGACAGACAGACAGATAGATATACAGAAAATCCGTATAAATCAATAATTCAAGCAGATTGTTCATACCTTATTTGAATGTTGCTGGAGCATTTTTCAAATTCCAAAATGGCATGCAGATATATACGTGGGCTTTTGGGCTTTTCCGAATTTGTCCAATATTTCGTCCAATCTTGGTATTGGAAATTTTTCATTGACAGTGATTTCGTTTAGATTGCGATAATCAACCACAAGTTTTATATTAAAAGTTGCCTAATGCGTCACTTTTCTTTGGAACTATCCAAATTGGGGAGCAATAAGGAGATTTTGATTTTTGAATGATCCCTTGTTCGATCATCTCACTTAGTTATTTGTTTACTTCCTCGTTTACTGAGTCAGTCAGTAGTAGTTTGGTTTGAATATTGTTTTATCGTGCTTGTTAATCAAATTGTCACCTACACGTATTGAATATAACCAAATTCACATAAGACCTTTTTAGTCTTTCTTTTTCTTCTACATTTAGATGTTTTTGTTTCTTCCAAGGAATTATTGATAGCGTAGTTAGACGATTGATCTTCAGGTGAAGGCAAGGTAGGGCAGGTATCTGCGGTCTCTACTCTATCAATTATTTCGTCACCATATTTGAATTAAATATGTTTTCCATTTAAATGTATTGTTGGTTTTGTTATTTGTTTTATTTTTGCATTGCTATACTTTAGGAAGGCTCTTCCCAAAAGGATTTTAAAATCTTTGGAAAAATTATGAATGTACAACTTCTGTTATTTTGTGAATAGTTCATTGGGTGGCATAATAATACTTCTTTTTAGTATTATTGATCCATTTATCGTAAATACTTCTTTATTTTCTTTCTCTTAGTTTGAATATATTATCTTTGATATTATGCATGGATGACCCGGTGTCAACCATACCCTTAAAGGATTTATTCCTTATTCGGATTCTGAAAAAGAGGTTTTTTTTCTTCTGTGTCCGAGGCAGTTTGATGAAAATTTACATTCATTTTTCTCTGACTCTCTCTCTCTCTCTCTCTCTCTCTCTCTGTCTTTTAACTGGGGTATTTGTATTAGCGTTATGGCTAGTATATGGTAAATTTTAATTCAGTGGTTTTTGAAGACTACCTATATCAAATTTCACAATCAATATCACAATTTTCTCTTCATATAACCGTTCCATTTGAGCTGCTATTTTTAAACCTGATATAGTCGTTAAGTCATGTTTAGCAAGAGTCATAAAAAGTCTATCGGGAAGTTTCCTAGAAATTTTATTGTCTTTAATTGTTTTTTCGTAGAGACTGTGTAATTAATGACTTCTTGTGGGTTTTGCTCTAATGCTAGCTTATTACTAATAACAAGGGCTTTTTGTTCTATTTCTTCGACAAACTTATGTAAGCTTCCATTAAATTTTCTGTTGAAGAGTCTTTTTGGCAGGTCCTCATTAGGTCCTCATTGTGGTTTATGAACTCTCCAATTAAAGTTGCTTTTAGGAAATTCCACTTGATAGCTTGAACATTCTGCGATATCCTGAGAGCGTCTTCCTTCGATTGTAATTCTATAGCTCCGTATAGAATGGCCTTCTGTCGTTCGTCATCAGTTGTATATAATGTCAGTATATAGTCGATTCTTCTTATAAAAGCACTCAGCGGGTTTGGCGATCCATCATAAGCTGCTATGTTCTTGATCTGCCCCAATGCCTGGTTTAGGTGAATCTCAGACTGCATTTGGAGTGGAGTCGTCATTTTGGTTTTTTTTTTTTTGGGTGGTTTATCGAATTGGATTTCTTAGTTTCAACAGTACATTTTTTTAGATTATTTGAATATTCCCGAAACACTGACACGAAGTTTTAGATATTTGGTTCTTTTGCGGATAACAATGTTTTAATATCACTTCTCGATTCACTTCTCGCTTTGCGGATTTTGTGAGTTCTTTAACCGAAGGATATTCTTTTTAGTTGTTAACCTACCGATTGTGCCAATAACAAGTCCGGAGTATTTTTTTTTTTTACAAATTTAATTTTTATTTTAGAATAGACCCAAAGGCGGGAGATTAGCTGTATACAATTGTAGGGACAAATCTTAACTTAAGCTTATATCCTAATTTACCTGGCGATCAAGCCTCGATGCCAAGCTTTTATTTTATTGAACGAATATTTTGTAGAGCTTTTATTTTATTGAGTGTATGTTCTGAGTGAAAAGATTACGAGGAAGAAGTGGAATCCGTTTGTTGCTCTGAAAGCTAGGTGAGAATAAAGGTTTGATAGACGTACACGTGCAGAGTGAAGAATAGAGTATAAGTTAATGTATAAAACACTGAAGGCTCATTCTGGGCATATTAAGATCTACAACAACTTAGGAACAGGGCACTTAAATTTCTAGTACGTCTATTGGGAATGTTAAATGTTAGTCGTGTTAGTAGATGCTGGCTGTCTACATTACCATTAATAAGGTTATAAAGGAAAACGACCGCCAGCATCTTTCTACGATGAGTTAGGGAAGGTAAATTAATTAGAAGGAGTTTTAGAATAAGATGGGAGGTGAAGATTTTCATTACAGTTTAGTCCCCAAACATCAAAAAATTCTATTGAACGAACGGATTCAATGCGATCTTGATGAGGGCTCCAGACGCATGACCCGTACTATTTTAATCCATTCAGTTTTATGAGATTGGTAGAACACCAATTTTGAAAATTGTCCAAATCCGACTGAAGTTTATATTGGGCAGAAGGGGATTTGTATTCAAGACAAAGCTAAACTTCGTCTGCATACATAAGAACCAAAGAGTTCGTTATAGCAGGGGGTAGGTAGGTAATAAAGATAACGAAAAGTAGTGGCCCAAGATGACTTCCTTGGGAGACTTCCGATGTAGCACTAACAAGGCGAGAGTGTACATCCTTAAAAGGAACACGTTGGGTTCTCCCAGCTAAGTAGCTAGAAATCCACGTGAGAAGGTCCGAGGGAAATCCTAGGATACTAAGCTTACTCAAAAGGAATAAGTGGTTGACAGAGTCAAATGCTTTACTTAAGTCCGTATTGACGACATCTGTTTAAAAGCCTTTAAGGAAGCCATCTATAATAAAGGAAGTCAGATCAAAGAGGTTTGTGGTGGTGGAGCGACGCTTTATGAAACCATGCTGGCATGGAGAAACATTTGAACTGCAGAGATGTTGAAGATGTGGTATTACCAATTTTTCAAGAAGCTTTGCAATTGATGACAATTTAGAGATTCCTCTATAGTTTGAAGCATCCGATTTTTTTCAGCCTTGCGAAAGCAGCGAGTTTTATGAACTCCATGACGAGACTGAAGGTTGCTAGCAGTAAGTGTTTCAATCGACACCTCAAGCGTTGGGTGTTAAGGATTTGTGGGAACGAAAATGGCATGGCTCTGGAAACGGTTATTCCATCTGGGTCACAAACGAAACATAGATCTAGAAGTCGACTTAAAGAATTCATTACGTGGTTTATTTGACCAAGGGATATGTCGAACATACCCTCCGTAAAATCATGGTGTGTTGAGAGTGATAAAGATGGTGAATTCTCGATGTTTGACCAGATAAGTTTAGGTAAATTGAAGCCTCCTAGAGTCACTATAAGGTCACTGTCGGACATGCGATTATAAACCAGATGAATGGCAGATAAGTGGTGCCAGTATATAGGTGGTTCTGAAGAAAGTGGTAAATATGAGCATATGATGAACAGGGATTGATGCAACATAGTGATTTTTACACCTAAGAATTCAATGTCACCAGGATTCGGTAACTTAACCTCTTCAGAAGCGAAGTCGGAGTCTACAGAGATTAGGACTCCTCCTCTCCTTCGTAGTGGTCGGTCCCGTCTGTAAGTGGTGTACCTGTCTGGGAAAATTTCGGATCTAAAAATCTCCGGCTTTAACCAGGTCTCTGTGGAGACTTGTAGTCTCCACTGTAGTCTGGGATGCAAAAGATGAACTATCAGAATACAGTTTAGGGAGCTTACTCCGTAGCCCCCTAGTATTTTCATAGGTAAGAGTGATAGATGTTTTTAGTTTTTTGAGGATGAAGGTTTAGGTATGGAAGACGAAGAAAGTGCAGTGTTTTTAGGCTTTGGGAGTATAACTCCCATTTTTTAACTGTACTCGGCTGATGTTCTTGTACGAATATGTTCTCCGTCGAGTAAGCGTCGAGTAAGTATATTTAAATTTCCTAATGTCCTCCACTCTAAAAACGGCTTTAGATTTGGCTTGGATATATGCCGAGATATCAATCTCTAAGGTGTCAGGGGCCAGCCTTGAAATAAATATGTGTTTAGAGGGGAGAATCACCTGTAAGGGTTTTGGTGTTACGGTTGGTAAGACCGTGACATCAGTCCGTACCGGGGGCCCGGAGAGTGGTGTACCCTTAGCAGTGGATTTTAAGCGGTCGACTCTACTCGTGCCGGAGGAATCACCTGAAGTGATACCCTGGATGGTAATTCAGACGAGTTATGCTCGATTATGGAGTCAAATTCAGAAAACAACTTCTGTGTTTCCAACTCCTGCTCTTGGAGTGGTAAGAGTTATGAGCGGCTGCATGGTCGTCGGCTGATCAGGCGGAGTCCCTAATAGCGGTTTTTCACACTTTGGAGATTTATTTAGTAGCTGGAGGCTGCTAAATTTGGAATCCAGCGCAGAGAGTTGGTCGTTGATTTGACGGATCACCGATGACCACCGATCAACTCTTTAAAACCGTTTTTAGTTTGCCGCATGAACGTTCGCATTTCTTTTTGAACCGCGCGACATCCACTGCAGCAAATGTGGAAGCCAGCATTTCGTGAAATTGCATCCGAAACTGAAGCGGTGAAACCAGCACATTTAGTATGTACTACGTTTTCACACAGCCAACAGGGGATGCTAGGCTGGGACGCGGAAATCGGCTTATTGCACGATTTTATAACGCATATGCCATAAAATTCCATGATTTAGGGATTTTGCATAAAACCAAATAAAATTTAAAATTATATAAAAATATATTAATACAAAATATTTATTACACAAACACTAGTAGCCTTTAACCGCTGTACTTATTATTAAGAGCGTGATACAAGGTAGAGGAAATGGAAAAAAAGAGCGTAAAATAGGAGAGAGTGAGTTTTTTCAAAAGAAGAAATTGCAGTAAATGTAAGAAAAGGGAAAAGAAATAGGGCACAGTACCTTACTTGGATAAATAATATAATAATTTAATCTCACCAAATACGGTACCACGCATACGCGAGTGCGAAGGGGATCGTTTTAAATATTTGATTTAAATAATTAATTTAACAAACGCCGGTTTGTTTTTTAAAAGAAAATAATAACAAAATCGATAATCGCAAGAAAAACAAGTGAGAAAAGTTATCTTCTGCTTGCCGAAGATGGTATACCCTTGAAAACAAAAAAGTTTCCCATACAAAGACTTGTTTTCATATCGGTCGTTAGTATGGCAGCTATATGATATAGTGGTCTGATCCGACCGATTTTTAAACCTGATCTGCGTGCAACAAAAATAATGATCTGGTAAAAATTTTAAAAAGCTACTTTAAGACTACTGGCTATTTTTTGCATAGAAACAGGCGGACCGACGGACATGGCTATATCGACTCGGCTGTTGATGCTGAAAGTGAAGTGTTGATTGTGTATATATACAAGGTGCCCTCCAAAGTAAACAGGACTTTTAAAAAATAGACAGAACAAATGGTTTTATCGGCAAAATCAAATAATTTTATTCAAAATAGTCTCCTCCTGCTTCAATACAGCTTTTTAAACGGTCCAAAAGTTTGTCAAACGAGTGTTTTAGCTCGTTGCCCGGTATGGCCGCCAGTATGCCGGTGCAAGCCTTTTGAATGGCCTCCACGTCTGCATAACGCTTTCCTTTCATCGGCAAATGCATTTTTCCGAAAAGGTAGAAGTCGCACGGTGCCATATCAGAGGAATACGGGGAGTGGTTGATCGTTAAAATGTGATTTTTGGTCAAATAATCGGTCACAAGCGTCGATCGATGAGACGGCGCACTATCGTGCAACAAACGCCAACTTCCATCTTCGTGATATTCGGGCCGAACACGTCGAATACGACGCACCAAACGCTTCAAAACTCCAAGGTAGACTACCGCATTAACGTTTTGTCGGGGTGGAACAAATTCTTTGTGGACAATACCCTTGGAATCATAAAAACAAATCAGCATTGACTTCACTTTTGACTTCTCCAGGCGCGATTCAAAAAGTCCCGTTTACTTTGGAACGCACCTTGTATATATGTAAGATAGTTGGCGTGTCCATGAATAGCGAGTGGGCATCTATGGAGTCTTAAAGAGGTTAAAGAGAAATCGAGTCGTTTAAAAGTTAAGAAAGATGCAAGTCGCAAGTCATGTACTGTCGTATACGTAAGCAGCAGTTCCTATCCGCAGTCTTAAAGTTATTTATAGTTCTACGCTGTCTTACCTATACACCTCTTCTAATTTAAATACCTATTATTATAACCAAACTATTAATAACTGACAGAATAAAATAATACATTCTTGGGCTCAACCTGTGTGAGTGATACTAGTAAAAACAGCAAAAAGTTGAAAGTCGTTGGTGCAGTTAAGTGTAATTTCAAATCAAAGTCGTACAGTTAAACACAACTTAGTTATTATACTTTAAAATTGCAGAAAACTTAAGTTGTAAACAAAACTTTCATGGTGACTGGAAAAGGGCATGACAGCGGCGCAAAGAAATTAGATTGTTTTAACTGTGGGTCAAAAGATCATATGAGACGAAAATGTCAAGCTGAAACCAAACGTTTTAAGTGCGGCGGTACTGGTCACATATCGAAAAACTGAACCGAGGGTGAAAAAAGTGTGTCGTTCAAGAAAATAAGCGTTTTAAGCATATTTTTTATCGACACTGTCGAAATTAACTGTTTTGTTGACACAGGTGCCCATGAGTCCATTATTAAAGACTGCGTGTTCCGTAAACTTTATAAAGTTGAGCGGAAAAAATCTAAGTCCGTGCTACGTGGGCTTGAAAATATAAAAACAATACCAACTGCAGAGTTTGTGACTACAGTACGCGTAGATGACGTCCAGGATAATCAAATCTTTTTTGTAGTGCTGACGCTGGAGTAAAATGGCCTGCTGGGCTATGATTTCGTTTAGAAATTCTGCGTTGTTATTGATGAGGATGGTTTTCATTTTACCACAAAGACTGCGCGGGAGGACCACTTCGCACTTAAAGAGCTAAGTATTTTAAATATAGTTGAAACAAATGCTGATGCTGATGATGATGAATCCCGCAGTTTATAAACAAAATGGTACAAAATTGCGGAGACTGTTGCTGAGTGTCCTGTCACACTTAAGATCGTGCCGGATGAATATATAGTTCCTTTTCACTATGCACCAAGCCGTGTAGCTGTGGGTGATGCAGAAGGCTTAAGCAGATCGACGAGTGGCTCAATGCAGTGCCTGTCATCGACGACGGGCTAGAGAATCTGTAGAAGGCGAATTTTTTCACAGTCATGGACTTAAAGGACGTATTCTTCCATGTCCCAGTAGAGGAGGAACAGCAACTTAAAGCATATGATGTAGAGGGTCAAGAGAAAATGCAGCAACAGAGACATAACCAACAACAGTCACTACAACAGGATTCGGAAATAATGACAGAAAACAAACAACTACAACAAGTAGAACAAAATGCGGGAAAACTTACAGTAACGGAAATAAAAACGGCATAAAATCAACAAAAACCACACAATGAGCAGCAACAACAGAAGACAAATCAATACACAACAAAACGAGCCGAATACGAGGAGTTTATGTAATATGCCGAGGAGCATCAGAATCTACAATCCGAACGCGATGAAGTCGAAGCTTGCCGGAAGGAGCCACAACGACAGCGATGATGAATATGGGTATAAGATTGGTGATTTAGATGCAGTTCGACGCACGCAGATCATAGCAGAAACGTAACTGGCAAGCCAATACCTCGGACCATATGAAATTATGATAGTTAAATGCAAAGGTAGATATAAGGTTTGCAAAGCTGCAGATATCGAAGGAACTTAATACACCAGCACCAGCAAAGACAACATAAAATTTTCCAAATACGTTAAAAACGCAATTAAGCGGTATTTATAATTTGCAATTAGAATTTGTTACTTGTATTAAAATTTAAATTGATAAAAAAAAAATGTTAAATTATATGAAATTAATCAGTGAATATAAATATTTTGTAATATTTAATAATGACTACTATGCAAAATCTTAGTTTACTTCATGCAAACTAAAAGCCAAGTGTTTAAGCAGTTTAAAAAGTTTCAAAGCTTCGGAGAGTGCCAATCTGAAAACAAAATCAAGTCGCTACAAAATCGACAATGGAACGGAAAGGCAGCAAGGTCAAAGAGATTAAAAGTGAGAATGTGTACGCTCCAAGTGACGATAGCTGTACTGATATTAAGTTCACCGACATTAGGTATGTTACCTACTTCCATTTAAAAAGAGGTATACACACAATCGTTACGACGAAAACAGCTCTTTAAACAACAAACAAAGCTCTCCCATCCAACACATCTAACACTGTCACGATTCTTTTATTAGACAACGCACCGGTGTACTCTAGACCAATCTAGACCTTCATCAAGGACTTTGTCGCAATACCTCGACTAATACAATTTACTAAAAAGAGATAGGTGAGTAGACACGTGTTCGTGCTGACTTTAATGGAACAAAACGTTACGCTTTTTAACGCCTGGCCAACATTTTGGCACGAGATGATGTCATACTCAAGTACCATGATTTCAAAAACACATTGACCTGATGAACCTGAAGCTAACAGCATTGGTGCAGTTCTATCTCAGAAAGGTAGACCAATCACAATGAATCACCCTAAAACAGGCCGAACTAAAATATGCCACCAATAAAAGAGAATTCGGGGGAAATTGATATTTTTACCGACCATTAACCTATTACGTTCGGTGTAGCTGACAGAAACACGAACGATAAAATAAAAATATGGAAGACACATCGATTAACCCAATGAATATGTTCTTTATAGGCCGAGGTTTATAAAATAAGCCTCAATCAGACCATTCACAGTAAGCTCTGACTTCATGGTCAAGGCTATAGATAAATCTTTAAGCTGTTTTAGAAATCAAATCGTTCTAAAGAAAGTAGTTTTTTAGCTTAAATGGAACCCACTGCTTTTTCGTAATAAAATTTTTCTCTTCATCAGTTTTACTGATAAGAGGAGCATATTAAAAACTATTAAAGAAGTCGTGAATCCGGACGTCGTATACTGCAACCTGCCCCCTCTAGCAAGCTTCTAACACAACCTAATTACCAGTTTCCCGCCGCCCAATTCTGGCACTTTAAGAATGTCGTGCTTGACGAAGAGTAGGAAATGATCACTGCCGAGAGCATAGAGCGCTTTGGGGAAATGTCTAACAGGTTCTTTGTGACCACTACTTTCCAAAAAAGGGCACCTTATCCAAAGAAGTGCTGCCAAACTGCAGATCCAGCAGCATAGCGAAGTATGAAAGGCACCAAAAAAAGAAAAAGCTTGGGGAAACGCCACACCCGATCTATACCGGCGTAATGCTACACATAGACATCGTAAGTAACGAACTAAGAACTCACGCGTCTTATCACAAAACTCAACTTCCATCTTTATAAGCTCAGAGCTTCCTTTGTGCATTCAAACAATACATAACAGGAATTTAATGATCCTTATATTAATAAAACTTTATACGTATCTTTAGTACGTCCAATTCTGGAGTACGGGTCATGTGTCTGGAGCCCTCAGTCAGTTCGCATTGAATCCGGTCAAAAGTTTCTTGATGTTTGCCCTTAGGGGACTCAACTGTGATGCAAATCTTCACCTCCCATCATATTTTAACAGACTCCTTCTAATCAATTTACCTTCCCCTACCAAACGTAGAAAGATGTTGGGGGTCATTTTCTTCCATAACCTTATTATTGGTAATGAAGGCAGCCAGCATCTACTAACACGACTAACATTTAACGTTCCAAATAGACGTACTAGAAATTTAAGTCCCCTGTTCCTAAGTTGTTGTATATCTACATATGCCCAGCATGTGCCTTTCAGGGTTTAATATTCTGACTACAATGATTTAAACTCTATTAGTTCACTCTGCACGTGTACTTCTATCAAATCCTCAATTCTCACCTATCTTTTAGAGCAACAAATCAATCCATTTCTTTCTCGTAATATTTTCTATACCTAATTCCATAGGGTTTATCCCCGCGATCCGAGCCGTACGATAAACGACAGCGTCCCTTGGTCGGTAGGCAGGGAGATGGGCTGTACGTTATGCAGTGGGAACGGCGCGAAAAAAAATATACATATATATGCTCCTTGCTTTGAAGTGCAAGCAACTCACCACAGATAAAATTACCTGCAAGGATCTTGCTTCAAGGATTAAGGACGAACTCTGCTACATATTTTGTGTCTCCACTAGCAATGGGTTATCTGGTTATCGTAAAGAAGACTCTTTTTAATATAGCGCTAAAAACTTTTTTTCGTCACGTGCCTCTTCCGTTTTTAAATCTGAATAAAATATAAATAAAATTAAATTAATAAAAGAGAGCTTATTACATTTTTAAATATTAAAATCGTTCCCAATTTTTCAGTATTGGAAAAGAGAAAAAAAAATAAAATTCAAGACAAAATTTTTCATGTGCGAAACTCTGTAAAGGGATTATTTCGATCAGTGTGGTTATGTTTCAATGGAAAAAATTAAGAAAATCGAAAGTTTTATATTATTATTTTATATTATTATATATTATATATTATTATATTATTATTATATTATTATATTTATATTATATTATTATATTATATTATCGCAAAAAAATTTTGTTTGTATAATCAAGTCAGCAATCCTTTTAACTCCATGACTTGTCAGTAGCTTAAACATCTTTTATTTCAGAAAAAACGTATTTAAGAATTTAAAAAGAAACAATAAATAGAAATTAAAAAATATAAAATTTTTTTGAAATTTGCAACATACCTAATTTTTTTTTGTACATGCTAATATTATTTTATTAATTTACATTTTTATTAATTATTTAATTAATTTATGTACGTAAATTTAAGTTTTCGACCTAATAAGATTTATCCAATATTTAGACTTCAGTTTGCCAATAAGCCAAAACTAAAAACAATTTTGAACATTTATGAAAGCTCTTATTTTATACTATATTTTATATTTTTCAGAAACGAGAAGTTTTATACTTGTTGTGATGAGCCATATCTCGATATTACCTTTAATATCACAATGAGAAGAAAAACGCTATTTTATACAGTCAACATAATTATACCTTGCATGGGTATATCTTTTCTGACTGTGTTGACTTTTTATTTGCCATCCGATAGTGGAGAAAAGGTTCGTAGCAATAAACGTTTTTTTAACTGTAAAACTGTTTTAAATTGGTATTAATAATTACTTACCATTTTTAGGTCACATTATCGATTTCTATTCTCATCAGTCTACATGTGTTTTTTCTATTGGTGGTGGAAATAATCCCTCCTACTTCACTGGTAGTACCTTTATTAGGAAAATACCTAATATTTGCAATGATACTTGTATCCATAAGGTATAATTTATTTTTCTTATATGTATTTGAATTAAAAAATTAATCTGTCTTTAAAGTATCTGCGTCACGGTCGTGGTACTGAACGTTCATTTTCGTTCCCCCCAAACTCATAGAATGGCACCTTGGGTTAAGCACGTGTTCATCGACTTTTTACCGCCGTTTTTGTTTATTGAAAGACCAACATATAACTTTGAAACGGGGTAAGCATTTCAAATAATTTCTATACCATTAAGTAAGTCATCCGAACGATTTTTTTTATGTTTTTTATTGATAGTAAGGTTTGAATTAAAACTAATAACCTAACTTACGTTAGTAGAGCCTTTGAGGCCTTCAGCTAAATATTTAAAATTATTAATTATTAGATAAATATCATATTGGATGGGTACACGTTGGGGCAATATTGGTTTGGTTATCGGCAGTTACATTTCCTTAAATTTTTACAAATTATTAGTTTAATTTTAAGGTATATTTAGCTGTATCACAGGTATCAGATCAGTGCGGATTAAGGATTCATAATAATTCATAATTGTTACTGTGGTTTATAGATTTACGTGGTCGGGGTAGATAATGTAATTCGGTTTTTGATGAGCTATATAACTTCGTAAACAGCAATTAATTCTACTGAAAATATTAAATATTATTAAACAATTAAGTTGAAGTTCATAAGAATCCCGCTTTGCAGCATTCTTCGTTTGTGATAGCATAAGAGGTATGCTTGTCGGATTTTGATCTATCAGTGAAGATGAATTTGTGATTTGGATGGGAGTTTTTGATCGTTTGAAGTATTGTTGATACATGAGAGAGTTGGTTGTAGCTTTGCTTAGATTAGAAAGTTGTAAGATAATTGCATTAGAGGAAAATTTAAGTGGTTGTTTTTTTTTTGGTGTTGTATCTGAGATTGTTTTAAATGGGATATTATGTTTGGAATACATATTTGGACAGTGGCATATTATTGGTGGTATTTTGTTCAAATTTTTTGTGTACCTGTTAATTTTACTGAGTATATTTTGAATGTGTTTGCGTTGCTAGTGCAAAAATTTTTGATTAGTTGGCAGTAAGGAAAGTAGGGCGTTCGTTTATCGTGTAAATGCCAGCTTCTAATAGTAAATTATTCGTACAAGTTGTAAGGAAGACTCCAAGCGGAATTTTGAGGGAGGGGTTGAGAATCGTTTGAATTTTTTTAGTTAGAGTTATTGGGGGCGTAGAAAATCGAATCCATAGTATATTTTGGATAAAATGGTTGTTTTTAGGATATTTATGAATGTGTGGGTATTACAGTTAAATTTTGTGCTAGAGAGGCATTAATGGATGTAAAGTTTCATGTTGAATGAGGTTGGAAGATTATTGATCTGATCGTTCCACTTGTATTTATTGTATACCAAGTATTTTAAGTGTACCATATTTATTTATTCAAAACTGAATTATTTTTCGGAATTTGTTTTTCCAATATTATTTATTTTATTTTTTTTTTGTTACGACCTGCCCGCACTTGGGACTTGGTGGACTACGCATTTTACGGACCGTGTCGGGCTGCCAGGAGCGGAGTCCCACTGTGTCCGTTGCCCCTTTGCTGCCGTTGCTGCAGTGACTTACTGTTGCATAAGCGTTAATTGAACGTCAACTTAGAGTATGGACTGGCAGGCCCCGCCGCGTGTCATTAAGCTTGGCAAAACAATGCCATGCAAGAAGGCCCTCAAAGCAAGGAAGTGCAGCTCGAGCAGAGACTCTAGCTGGAGTTCTTCTTACTCGGAGCCCAGCGAGATCAAGCGCAAGCCCGCGCGTAATAGGCAAGGAGAGAAGCCAGACGTCACGCCTAGCACCAGCGCAGCTCTGCGCAGCAAGCTGGCAAATAACCCCTTTGCCCTCCTTTCAAGCAAAGATGATGACGACGAACATGACGAACCCAAAACTGCCTCAGAGGCAGTGGCATCTGAAACGGCAGTGAAACCAAACCCGATCCTGAAAACCTTCAAGCCTCCCCCGATCTACATCCCAGACGTGACCGACATCACCGCGGTTGTCAAGATGATAACGACTCTCGTGGGTACCAAAAAGGACTTCTCTTACAAAACGGAGAGAAATAATAATGTACGCGTAATGATGCCAGATAAGGAGTCCTACACAGCCCTACGCCAGCACCTCGTGGCACATAACAAAAGGCACCGCACCTTCCAACCAAAGGACGAGAGAGCATACAGGGCGGTCATCAAGGGACTTCACCACTCAACGGACCAGACTGAAATTAAGGAAGAACTCCACAAATACGGCCATACTGTGAGGGATCTGCACAATCCCATTGGCAGGAAATCCAAACAACCACTGGGGATATTTTTTGTTAACCTAGAACCAGCGAGAAACAACACAGAGGTTTTCAAAATAAAGAGGATTTGTAGGTCAGTCGTCACCGTTGAGCCCCCACTGAAGTTCAACGATGTTCCACAATGTTTCAGATGTCAAGGATTCGGACACACCCAGCGCTACTGTTTCCTGGAACATCGCTGCGTGAAATGTGGTGATTCTCATGACTCTAGGTCATGCACCAAAAAAGATGCCGAGAAAGCATGCCGTTTACATTGTCAAGCTGATCACCCTGCGTCGTACAGAGGATGCCCTGCCTACAAAAAGGCAAAAGCACAGCTATCTCCTAAAGCCAGACCCGTTGAGAGTAGCAACAAACCACCTCTCATCCAAATACCAACTATCATCAATGGTACGAGTTACAGGGACGTACTTCTTGGAAACCATGCAACACAGCCAAGGAATCCCAACAAACCCCTCAAACCACTCCCGAAGCCCCAAATCTCAACCAGCTTGAAACGATGTTTGCCCGCATGGAAGGAACGATTGAGAGGATGATGGAAAAGTTGATCCCACAGATGCTTTCGCAGATGTTCTCGCAGATGACGCAGTTTATAGCTCCCTTCCTCAACAGAAAGTAATGCAAATAAGGCTTAATATAGTTTTTTGGAACGCAAACGGCCTGCAGAGGAGCACAGCCGCAGTAGAGCATCTCATCAAAACAGACAATATCGATGTTCTTCTAGTTTCAGAATCCCACTTTTGTCCCAGATCCTACTTTAACATTAGCGGATACGATCTGTTACATGCCAACCATCCATCTGGCAGAGCACGCGGAGGAGCAGCTATGCTCATCAGGAGTGGCATTCAGTATACGGAACTTCCCGCGTTTCAGGAGGAATGGGCTCAGTGCGCCGTGACCAGGATTTCTAGCCCACAGGGAGATATCACCATTGGTGCGGTTTACTTCCCACCCAGACACTCGATAACCGAGACCCACCTTCAGGACTTCTTCGAGTCCCTTGGACCTCGTTTTATAGCAGCCGGAGACTTTAACGCCAAACACTCCTGGTGGGGGTCCCGCACAAACAACCCCAAAGGCATTAAGCTTTACAAGTACCTGCAGCGGAAGAGTCTGGACTGCCATTCCACTGGAGAACCCACACACTGGCCATCCGACCCTTCAAAGCAGCCGGATCTTCTGGACTTCGCCGTCTCCAAGGGCATAGGACACTCTAAGATAACATGCTCAAGCTATGATAAACTGCTATCCGACCACAGCGCAGTAAACTTGCTTCTAAACATCCCCGTCCTCAGAAAAACCCCGCCTAGAAGACTCACTGGGAAACACACAAATGCCCCCAAGTTTACGTTTTGGATGCTTTCCTCCCTGAACTCAGATCCCCCTCTTTCCACACCAAGCAACATAGATGCGGCCATCGAAAACTTAACCAGAGAGATGCACAATGCTGCTGAGTTTGCGAACCCTCCTCCTCCGACTACCCCGAGAACACCTGAAAGAGACTTGCACTTGTGGTCTCCTGAAATCGCGGCCCTCGTGGCCGAAAAAAGGCGCCTCAGAAGAGTCTGGTTTTCATCGCGCAATCCCAGGGACAAGACAGCACTTAATCGTGCCACCAAGGAACTGAAGGACAAGCTAACCATCCTACGGCAGGACTCCTTCCATAGATTCCTCAAGGAGCTGGAACCTGGAGACACGCAGCACAATCTGTGGAATGTCACGAGGCACATTAAAAGACCTGCTAAGAAGATATCGCCCGTGCGCAAAGTGGACGGGTCCTGGTGTCGGTCTGAGATCGAAAGAGCAGAAGCCTTTGCCGACCATTTACATAGTGCTTTCTCACCTTTCGATAGATGCACTGCCGAAGAGAGAGCTGCCATCATAAGGTTCGTAGAGAGCCCAAGTGCTCCTGGCACGCCAATACAGCCCGTCGAACCAGAAGAGATTGTGCAGGAGATCGCCTCCTTAAAAAATGGCAAGTCACCAGGTCCTGACCGAATTGATGCAACAGCACTGAAAATGTTGCCCCTAATCTGTTCCCAAAGGCTGGCTAACATCTTTAACAGCTGCCTCCGTCTAGGGTACTTCCCGAAAGTGTGGAAGCGTGCGGAAATAATTGTCCTCCTCAAGCCTGGAAAACCTGAAGCCAATCTAGCATCGTATCGTCCGATTAGTTTGCTGGCAATCCTGTCTAAAATACTTGAAAGAATATTTTTACGTAGAGTACTGCCAGTTTTGGACGAGGCCGGACTGATCTCTGATCACCAGTTTGGATTCAGACGCCTTCATGGAACACCAGAGCAATGCCACCGGCTTGTTGAGTGCATACTAGAGGCCTTCGAAAAGAAGAAGTACTGCTGCGCCGTTATGCTGGATGTTAAACAGGCGTTTGACAGAGTCTGGCACCCTGGACTCCTGTTTAAAATTAAATCCAACCTTCCAAGTTCCCACTTCGCCTTCCTCAAATCGTACACAGAGGAAAGAGAATTCCGAGTGAGATGCGGATCATCAATCAGCACGCCTAGGCCTATAAGAGCAGGAGTACCTCAAGGCAGTGTTCTTGGACCCATCTTATACACACTCTACACAGCGGACCTTCCCATCACCCCCTCTCGGAACCTCACAGTAGCTACATACGCGGACGACACCGCGTTCCTAGCCTCCGCCAAGAATCCGCAGGATGCATCAGCCATCATACAAAGACAACTGGATGCTCTAGATCCATGGCTGAAACGATGGAACATCGTGGTAAACGCGGAGAAATCCTCCCACACAACCTTCGCATTACGCAGGGGGATTGCCCCCCCGTCACACTCAACGGGGAAACCATTCCAACGAATGACACTCCCAAATATCTAGGGCTGACCCTGGACCGCAGGCTCACATGGCGTCCACACCTAATCAACAAGCGCAACCAGTCCGACCTACGACTCAGGCAACTTCACTGGCTCCTGGGCAGAAGATCCAAGCTCAGGGAAAAATTCAAACTACTCACATACAACGTAGTGCTGAAGCCAATCTGGACCTATGGGATTCAGTTGTGGGGCACGGCAAGCTATTCCAACCGCATCAGAATACAGCGGTTTCAGAATAAATGTCTGGGAACATTATCTAACGCTCATCCGTACCACGAGAACGCAATTATCCACAAAGAGCTTGGAATTCCTTCGGTAGCAGAGGAGATCACCAGACACAGTGAAAGATATACAAAAAGACTGGACAATCACCCCAACCACCTGGCCATCAAGCTCCTAGAAAACAGCCAATCCCAAAGACGCCTGAAAAGGAAACACCCGCTTGATCTCCCCCAACAATAGACCCCTAAGTCAGACGCATATTATGTACATTCATTGTACCCCCTTAAGTTAAGGTCACCGCCAAATCATTTAATGATTGTCCATTCGGACAGATTTTAAATATAAAATAAGAATGATAACAAAAAAAAAAAAAAAAAAAAAAAAAAATTTATTTATTGTAGAGTGAAACTATTATATTGAATGCCGCATTTGCATGTTTGTTTCCTGCATATTTGTAGGTGTTTAAATTTGCTGCTGCATACCGAGAAGGAACACCAGCCATACATTTCCCAGAAAAGTGGGTCAAGATTGTATTGAAGGTTCTTTTGATATTTTTTAAATTCAACAATAATATGAAAGTGATCGGGGTAAGCTGTGAAATTTGCCTAAATGCTGATAAATGATTTGTGAGAGTTTGTTTTAAGTAAGTCGGTTAATTAATGAATAATAGTAGATTATCTGTGACCGAGTTTCCTGTCTTTGGTTGGTGTGAGTTTATTGGTTAATTTAAAAAACCACCATAAGTTTAATAATAATAATGGCAATAATTTTGTCGCGGATTTTACTAAAACAGGTGTTTATGGGTGGTATGCGTTAATGTCTCTTTCGAGGAGAGGATTTCATTAATATTTATTTTGTTGCTTAATCTTTTTTCATGTTTTTATTTAAATTTGGGAATGGTGTGGTTAGGTATTCTATATTTAAACCTGAGTAGAGTATATGCTTTCATGTTTTTTTTTTAATTTTCAGAGGTTTGGTAGGATAATATCAAGGGGAGAATTTGGGTTAAGTTATATGTTAAGTTTGATTTTGAGCGTAATTCCATTTCGGTTTTGGGTGTTGAGTTGTTTTGTTGGTGTTGACATTGACGCTAAAGTATGCTTTGCATATGAGGTAGGGCTTCTTTTATTTTGCGGTTGTGTTGCACATAGCCTGTTCCCTGGTTATTGTTGTAGCGTTGATTGTATTTAAGTTTGCCTGTTTCATGTCGGTTTTTTTTGCAGTTGATACAACAACTTTTGCATTGTTCGTTAGTTTCAAATTCAATATTAATGTGTGTTGGTATTTCTAGGGGATGCAAATTTGAGTTTAATGAGTCTGGTTTCGATTCTTGTATATTTTTTTTTTTAATTTTAAATAACTTGGGCATTTAACTTTTCTAAAATATCGGTTTTAGGGATGTCACTTAGGTTGTTGCAGTATAGGTATAACTTCTTTTGTGTTGTTGAGGGCGTTGAGTTGCTTAATTATACCCCTGTACCCATTAAAAATTGGTGAAAAGGGTATCATAATATGGTGCAAATGTATGTAACAGGCAGAAGGAAGCATCCCCATAAAGTATATATATTCTTGATCAGCATCAACAGCCGAGTCGATATAGCCATGTCCGTCTGTCTGTCTGTATTAACGCCTAGATCTCAGAAACTACAAGATCTACAGACATGTGCCATATATCGTTGGATAGGTAATTACCATACGCAGTACAAGTTTATTGTTTTATTTTGATATCACCGCTCCCCCGCAATCCGCAAAAAAGTGCCACGTCCACAATTATTAACCGGCAATTCGGCATAGGCGTTGGTGCTTATAGAAGCTATCTAATTTTTAATTTAATTTTAATTTAATACGGTGGATCCATTGTTTAGTTTATTATATGAATCAATTGACTTTTTTTAGGAATGGTGACAAGCCATGTAGTTTTTAATTAGAGTTTTTCTTTGTTACTAATTTTTTTGGCCCTATTGTTGTATTATTTAAAATTTTGTTTTTGTAAATATTGAATTTTGGAGTGTTTTTGTCTCTTGGGTCCTCAAGTTGGGGTAAGTTGCACTTAAGGCTTTGTTGATAAGAAGTTTTTAGTGTTTTGTGTGTTTTTTTTTATTCTGTTTGTTAACGAGCGGCTTATAGACTTGTTTAGTTTATAATATAAAATAAGTAATATATAAGTAAATATTTAATATATAATTATATATAGTAAGAGTAAATTTTAGATCTAATTACATCTGCGTATCGTTAACCACACGGGTCGGAAGGACCTAATTAACCTTTTTGGAACCGTTGAAACGGGAATTTCGAGCTAACCAAACATTAACTAAGATCCATGAATGGCAGAAAATTCAACAGTTTTGGCCGTTTAGAGTACTAAACATTGTAACGTTATTAAAAAGCTGTTCTCTTCGTAATTTTTCAGTAAAATGCTCTTAAAGGATACACATGCGTGCTTTTATCCCTATTACTCTGCGACAAACATTGATCGAATTGTATTATCGGGATATAATCAGTCGAAGGAAGACTTATCCAAAAGGAAAGTATATAAAAAATCATTTTCTTAACTAAAACTTGTTATTTTCAAAAAAATGCATTTAAAACAACAACAAAAATTTTAAATTTTAAATAAATAGTGCTTTAGTTTTTATTAAATATAAGTGGGGTTTTATTATTATACTGTTAACTTTATTGGTATTTAAAAACAATTATTATAGAACACCGTCGTGTTTATCGTCGTCTTGTTGTAGTTCTCGCAGCCACACAGGCAGAACGCACAACTTCCTTCTTCAACGAGCAAACTCTGCTGCCGTCGTGCCTCACTTCACTCTCGTAGCATTGCGCTCTTGTTCCTCGTTGATGGTTGTCTTTGCGAATTCTCCACCTCGCTAATATGCCACCTTCTTCGTCTGTAGTCGTTGCTGTTCTCGTTCTCGTTGTCGTTGTCTAGGGATAAGCTTTTTCATACTAGTGTGATTTGAGTAAACAGCCAAAAACCAATCCTACATATATATATGGGCCCAGATCCTTAAAATACATTAGAAGCTTGATATTACGACAAGTATCAGCGAAATTAGACTTTTCAAATTTTCTCCCTTTCGAAATAAAATTAAATTTTATCATCCCAATCGAACTTATTCAGCCGCAGCTCCTGCATGCAGGATATTTTCTTTGATAATTATTTAGCGTTGCCGAATTTAGATTGTCAAGCTATTGTTTAAGGGATTAATACAACTGTTTTTTTTACTCCGCTGTCTAACATGGCCGATTAGATTAAATTTGGAAATGTAAATTGCATTCAACCGAATATTGATATGGGGATGATTTTTTCCAGGATTGTTAGGTGTTGACTGCCGCTTCTGATCTCTAAAAAAAATAAAAACTTGATACAGAAAATGGTCTTATCTTTTAAGCTCCTTTTAAGCAATGGGTAAAAATATTAATTTTCTTATCTTTAAAGCTTAAGCAGGCGAGTGATATTTTAAACTGGAAAAACTTTCCGGCTAAGTGTTTGTGTTATTTCTTCCCTTGTCGAGATGAACCATGTCCACAGGCTTGTTTAACCATGGGTTACCAAGTCACGTTTAACTGTTGCGGAATAGCCGAAGAAATCATCATTCCAAATCGTAATTCCGGGGTACATTTGCAAGTTGTCCCTCGAAAACGTTAATTTTTACATAAGTAGATATTAAGCATCTCATTTAATACATTTTTAAGAATTTAAGCCATTTATAGATTGCCATCCTAACCAAAATTATGCTTATGAAGTACCCTCCCTTTCCTCCCGTTGTCCAAGGTCTCATTCAATTGTTTTTTCCCTATGCCGTGTGGTAAGTTTATTCCCCAGGCGTTTGGTTAATTTGAACACGATTCTTTTCCCTTTATAAAAAGTTCTATCTCTTTTTGGTTCATTGACTCTTTTAAGCTGTTTCTTCGAGGAATACCTTTTTTTTAACCTCATACTCAATTTCACAAGGAATTAAATGCATAATTTTAATCAGGCTTATATTGGTGAAAGAATGTATTTTTCAATTCTATTTTTTTGTTGCTTGGAGTATTAGATTGAGACTATTCATGCTTCTTTCAAGCTTTAGACATCGTTCAATTTTTATAAGCGTCATGTGGATCACTCATCCTGCCCGTTTGATGTACTATGCAGTGAAAATGTATTTGCCCCATATTTGGCAACTTACGTGACATATGGTGGTGACATGGTGACATATACCTATCAGAGAGGTTTAATTACCAGTTTAGTTTACTGTTGGGGACCACCCTAAGTACTTTGCTGTGGTTGTTGAGGTTGAGTGAAGTTAAAACTGGTATTTTTTTACTTGCTAGTGAAGAGAATCAGTACGTTTTTCGTAGGGTTTAACCAGTTAAATAGGTTGCAAAAGGTTTTTCTCATAATGTCGCAGAGTGTTAAAGTATATTTACCTGTGAAGATAATTACAACTTAATCCACAAAGGCAATTTTCCTCCACACATATACACATAATATCGAATTGGCATAAATGTTCTATTAAAGAGAGGTGGATATTCTTGCAGGGTGCCACTGCGGTCGTGCCTTGTAAGGGCGGACCCCCTTGTGAAGACGTCACCGCCAAGTAGGGGTCTATCATACACATAAAAGCCACAGCTTGGTGCTTGCCACAGTGGCATTTATTTGAAGTGGAGCTCGAAAATTTAGTATATTTCCTGAATAGTGGGTTTTAAGTTGTATACCTAGACTAGCGTTGGTCCAGGTGGCATTTGTACTTTCAAGTTAGCCTAAGGTGGTGGCGAATTGGGAAGGGATTTTACTGCCTTAGTGTGATTTCAATTTTTGAGCAAAATAGCTGCCAATAGTCTGGCCATGCTTTTCAAATGCCTTTTTTATACCCAGTCCCCAGTTTATGTACCCAGTCTAAAGACCCTCTCGTTTTCAGCCTTAGCCCTTTTTTCTTTGTTCGCATCGCAACCTGTTGCAAGGCCTATGCTTAGCTTCTTTACCTGCCCTTTACTAATTTTCTACACCCGGTGGTTCTTTCTTTTCGTATGCCATGTAGGACAAGATTACCCTCATAGGAGATTGCTGACTCTCCACGGTGGGTGTCTATATCGCTGTAATTTTAGAGCAGCAATATGCTAAGGTGCTTTTTAGCTAGAGCGCAGGCTCTTATTTTACTTTTGTAAAAAGCGGCTAAGAGTTTTTACTCTTTTGGTCGCTAGTCCAGTAGCCATACCTCCTGCTATCTAAGTATTAAGTTCCTGTACTATGACTATAGTACGTCAGGTGCATCCACAGACAGATAGAGCAGAAGTGCAGCGGCTTATTTGCAAAAGCGACTTAGTGACTGCTGACGACCCCTCACCACAGTAATATCGACTATATTGCCCATGCTGGGCATCGGTGGGCCCGTAATTGCGATCCAAAACGAAAACTCACTGCCGGCATTTTTTCCTCTTTTTGCTGGAGTCTGTATACCTTTATGGCCACAGAACTAAAATCCAAAATTCTCGCCCCGGTGAGCGACCTCTAGTGATTGCTTGTTGTAAATAAGGATGACATGGTTTGTAGGCCCCTTTATTTCATTCACCTACTCAATTCGCTTTACTAATTTTTGAGGATTTAGTCCACTGCCTTGATGGACGCCGCCAGACCACCTAACGCCAGCTCAGCATAGTAAGTCCAATGGCTCCTGTGGCTATCATCCGGTTCTTTTTGTTGAGTGACTGCCGAAAAGGTAATTTTTTCTTGACCTCTTCATAAAATTTAATTAAAGTCGTGCAACCCAGTCGTAAGGTTGATAGCTTCTGCCCGATTAGATATATTAAAATTTTGAGAAGTCGGCGGTTTCATTGCTGGGAAAAATAAAAGTCTTAAACTAGTTCAGTGTTTGCCGAAACTTGTATTTTATAAATTCTATAACTTCCATGTTTTTTAAAATAGATAGATAATTTATTGAGATCCTTTTTATGAGGTTGTGAGCCCATATATAAATTTTCATACGGATCGGCGGGCAATATTATATAGTTGCCATATGACTGCACTGTTGCATAATTATATTTGAGCCACTAAATTAAGAGTCAAGGCTTGGGTTTTCTGTTTGAAGATTCGGTTCGAACAGTTTCAGGTCAAACAAAAGGCCATTACAATGCAGTTATGATGGGTCCGACATTAAACATTTTTTTAAATATTTTTTTCTGCAGGCCATAGAATAGTACAATAATACAATAGTAGCCAATATGGACTTGTATATATTGACCTTGCAGACAAACGATAGTTTGTTCCGTGATGCAAAAGACAAAAAATCCGAGCAACCATGGTCCTGAACGCTTGCTGAATATTTGCGATGTGCCTGCTGAAGGTGAGCTTTCTTTCGAGGGTAATACCAAGGTACTTATAAACCTGGTGATGTCGGATCGGTCTCCTATTCAGACTGACACCCAGAAAACTACCTGTACTACTTCTTATCGTTCTTACCGTATGCACACGTTCCAGTTATCAGCGCGTTACTGGAATTCATCCAGTTAACTCAGACGAAATTAAGACTAGTAGTCTTCACTGGCTTATAAACTCCCGGTCACCCCTCTGTCTAGACTACAGGGTCTCTTCTACAAGTCCATACTTAAACCGATTTGGACGTACGACTCCCAACGAAAGGGGAAGTGACAGCAGTAGCAACATTGATATCATGCAAAGGGCTCAATCAAAGATACTGAGTACAATCACAAGAGCACCTTGGTATATCCGAAACGAAAATATATAAAGGGATCTTAATATCAGACCCCTCACAGAAGAATTAACTTAACAAAAACAAAAGTCACACCCCAACTCTCTTGCCAGAAGTTTTACTCGGGTTTGCGAGCGATCCCGACATCGCCTCAACGACCTTCCGACCCACCGTTGATTATTCTGTCCTTTCTGTAAGAATACAGTTCAAAAGGCTGTTAAATAATGGATATTATTGATATTTGAAGACTTATTGTTATTCTCTTCATTTCTGAGAAGACCAATGAATACGGCAAAGCTATATAAAACAAGTGAGAAAAGTTATCTTCGGGATGCCGAAGATGGTATACCCTTGCAGATCTACAAACAACAACAAAATTACAGAATTGCAATAAGTACTTATGCAAAAATCAGAAGTCTTTTGAAAATTATTGGTACTTCATGTGTGCCAGAATACTAGTGGTTTTATCGAGTTGTCCTCGAGGTTTCCATACAAAAACTTGTTTTCATATCGGTCGTTTGTATGGCAGCTATTAATATAGTGGTCCGATCCGACCGAATTTTAAACTTGATCAACAAACAAAAATATTGATCTGGTAAAAATTTCAAAACGCTAGCTTTAAAACTACTGTCTATTTTTTGCATAGAAACAGACGGACAAACGGACAGACTGACATGGCTATATCGACTCGGCTGTTGATGCTGATCAAGAATATATATACTTTGTGGAGTGGGAGATGCTTCCTTTAATGCGTTACACATTTCTGGACAAAATTATAATACCCTCTGCAAGGGTATAAAAACAAAAAGGTTGGCAAACCAAATTGAAATGGCTATTTAAAAGAGAGTTTGAGGAGCATAGTTAAAGGGTGTATAACGTTGCTCAAGGTTGTAAGCGAACATTTCAGTTTTTCCAAGCCAGTGCGACCAGTCACCTGACGGATTTTTAATTGCTGATTTTCGGGTAGTTTTTTTTTTTTTTTTATTATTCCTTACGGTAGGAAAATTAAAATCTTCCAAAGATACCACCTACCGTCCGTAGCTGGCATGCACGATTCATAACCCCCCTAGTAGAGTTATGCCTACGTACTAAAAACAAAAACCTCCGTATGCTCTTCCGTCCTTTGCAAGCTCACCGGGACTTCCAGTCAAGTTATTTCTTCGGTGAGCAGGATGTGGAGCCTGGTTGTACTCCCTTCCTTGTTGATTGGCCTAGTGGCGCGCGTCCTTCATCCCTGGTGTCACTGGGTATTTGTTCTCCTGCCATCGTATATCGTGTACTTCGCCTGTATTAGCCTTTGGCTCTGTTGGCCATCTCGTCGGTTCGGATCCGCTTCATCATGTCTCTGATGATGTTGGGTCCTCGCTCCCAAGAGTTGCTGTTATCCATCATGGCCGCGATCAAGCCGCCAGGGCTGAGCAGGGCCCCGATCAACGCCCTTAGCTGCGCCCTCTCCTCCGTGAACCTGGAGCAGTGCATGAGTACATGCTCTGCTGTTTCCTCAGCATCGGGGCAGTAGAGGCATTGAGCTGCCTCTACGTGGTGCAACCGGAGTAGGTACGCCCGAAAGCAGCCATGATCCGTGAGGAACTGGGTAAGGTGGTAGTCCAGTTTCTTGTGGCGGCAATTGGCCAACGTCGTTAAATCGGGGATTAGTTGGTAGGACCACCTCCCCCGTTGCGATGTTATCCATCTGTTCTGCCACTCTCCCATCAGTCGCTCGTGAGCCTCCAGCCGTGTAGCACCTTCTCGTACCTGACAAATGGCTTTTATCTCCAGGTCGATTGGCCTGCCAGTGCTAGTGCTGCGTCTCCGGATATGGTCCTGAATCCTCTGATGAGCCTAAGGGCCATAGACCGTACCACAGGCCGAGCTCCCTTCAAGTAAGTGGCTTTCTTGGTGTGGTTGCTCCATATTGGTGCAGCATAGAGTAGCGTTGCCTTGGCTACCGCTACCAGTAGTTTCCTTGCCGGGTAGTTTGGTCCTCCTATATTGGGCATGAGCCTGGACAATGACGCAGTTGTTATTGCTGCTTTCCTGCTTGCGTAGCTAGCATGATCCTTAAAAGCTAGCCTGTGGTCTATCATTACTCCCAGGTATTTTAAGGAGTCTTGTGATGCCACCTGTGTTCCGTTGACCGTGATCACCATTCTTTCCACCTTCTTCCTGCTGCTTAGTAGGACTGCCTCGGTCTTGTGCGCCGCAATTGCTAAGCCGGCTCTCTCTAGCCAGTCGATGGCCATAGTAATTGTCGCGTTGCACTTCTCTTCGAGGACTGCTATTGTCTTGGCCACTGCAGTTATTGCTACATCGTCCGCCAAGCAATGTAGCTCAGCTCCTAAGGGCCTGTTGATGCCCAGGATTCCATTGTACATAATGTTCCACAGGATCGGTCCAAGCACAGATACGCTGCAGAAACACTGTAGCATTTCGGGCCAGCGTCCGTGTCGAACCAGAGGACACGATCCGTGAATGGGGCTACTGCTGTTGGCCGCCATAGAGTGATCTGCCTTGGGAATAGTTCTGCTACTATGCCAGCCAGAACATCCGGGTCAGTTGGGGTTGCCTCTCTCTTCCTTAGCTTGTTGGCTACGAGTTTGTAGGCAAGTCCCCAGGGCTCTCTATCCACGGTATCTAGTAGTTCCTTATAGGCCCGGGCTTTGGCAGCCAATATGCCGTGCTTAAACTCGGAGCGTTTTTTTCTAAAAGCCTCCACGAGTTCTGCGTGCTGGCTGCTGCCTCTGGTTCGTTGCGCCCTTCTTCTTGCCCTTAGGCATTCCGAGCGAAGCTTGCTTAAGTTGGCGCTCCACCAGTACACTGGTGGCTTGCGCTGCTCTTTTTTCTTCCTGGGCATGGTTGCATCGCACGTTGCCTCGAGCATCTTCATGAGCATCTTCATGAGTCCCAGGCTTGCCCGACTGATCCTCTCTGTCGCCTCCAAGTCGTGCCCTTCGGTAGGATGCCGAAGGAAATCAGCGCGTGGTCACTTAGTCTTACAGTGTCGTGGACCGTCCAGCTCGCGTTGGCCACTAACCCTCTGCTGACGTAGATGATGTCAATATAGGACGAGCCCTTATCGTTGTTGAACGTTGGTTTGCAGCCGTCGTTTAGCAATACCAAGTCCAACATGAGCATTGTGTTTATTACTGCTCGTCCTCTGGGATTCGATATCCTGCTGCCCCATTCTACTGTCCATGCATTGAAGTCGCCCGCGATGATCTTCGGGCCGCGCCCTCTGGCGTGGCTGCCTAGTACTTCCATCATCTCCTCGAACTGTTCTGGGGTGTCGCTAGGGGGGGCGTAGCAGCTGTAAATATGAACTCCTTTTATTCTCGCATATGCTATTCCGCGCATCGGCGAGGCCGCCAATTCCTGTATGTGCAGGTTGCTGCAACACTTGATGGCTGCTTTACCGGTCTCGTCCAGTATCATTGTGGGGTTGCCACGGACGGGGTAATAGGGTTCGCTCAAAAGCATGATGTCTACCTTGCGCTCCGCCGCAGTTTGAGCCAGGAGGCTCTGAGCAGCTGCGCAATGATTAACATTCAGCTGTACAATCTTAATTTGCTCCTGCATTATGGCGGAACTTCACTTCTTTAAGGCTGGCTCTGTATGTCGGGCACGCGAAACAGCCCGTCGGGTGGTTTTTATCCACTTCGTCGCTGCATAATAGGCACTTTGGTGGTGCCGCGCATCCCCTTGCCTTGTGTCCTCGTTCGCCGCATCGCAGGCAGCAGTCTGATCGATCGATCTCCTTGCAGGTCGTTGCTCGATGTCCGTAGCCCAGGCACTTGTAACATCTCGTGGGCCGGACGTCCTGGATGATGCGGCACCTTGACCAACCCACGGTTACCGTGTCCTTCGCTAAGACTGCAATCGCATCATTAGCGTTCATCAGGACCGAGGCTATCTGAATCCCATCCCGCATCCTACGTAGTCCTTTGATGTCCTCTAGTTTCAGCTGGATGCCTTGAAATTGGGAGACAAGGCAGCTGTGGAGATCATCTGCTGTCGTGGCCTCGTCTAGTCCACTGCAGAATAGTGGTATTCTTTGCGCACCCGTACGAACCAAAGCCAAGTCTTTTAATGTTGCTTCCAGCTCGGTCTTAAATTTGGGGACGCTGTCGGAGCCTTTCCCATCTACCTCCAGCAGTAGTTCCGCTTGCTGAGTTCTACGGACTTTGCGAACATGTTTGCCCAGTTCGCTGAGGTTCGGGTCCTCTTTCAGTTTCCGGAGCATTTCCGCATACGAGGCATCTCCCGTCTTCTTTCAAATGCCTCCGGCTTCTTCCTCAGGCGCTTAGGCTGAACTTTTTTCCACTCGCCTCCAGTGCTAGCCTCCTTGGCGACGGATGCATAGCTGCGCGGCTTGAACGTATCTTCTTTGGGTATACCCTCTGAGCTCACTGCGGAGTAGTTGCCGCGCTTGGGTGCCTGTGCTTTAGGCGCCTGACCTTTTGGCATCTGCCCCTTTGGCAGTTCCCTTGCTGGTGTAGCCTTTGGTCTAGGCTTTTGCGGCTCAGTTTGGGTAGAAGCGGTCTTCGAAAGCTTCCCTTTAGAGACTCCTTCGTAAAGCTCGATGGCCCTGTTGCTGAGAGCCGAGAGTTCCAGTAGTTCACTCTTGTCGTCTATGATGACATGGCGCCGAACTTCGAACGCGGATAGTATCGCGTTGATTTTATTACCCATCCTGGCGAGGATGCTCCTTAAGTCTTCGTTTTGGAATCCCGCGGCGAATTCTAATTCTAATGGGCGATCCCGTCGGTGATTTCCTTCTTTTCCTGTGCGACGGCACGCTGATGACGTCCTTTGCCTTCGGGTTGCTGGTATTGCTAGCGCTGCTGGATACAGTGGCCGAGTTGTTCAGCTCTGCAGCACTGCGGGGGCTAGTCGGTATATCCTCCAACACAACCGCCGGCGCAGCGGTTCCCGCGGCTAGATCGCCCTATAGGCCATCCGATTGGTGATTTTCTTCCTTTGCCGTGCGACGGCACGCTGATAACGTCCTTTCCCTTCTGAATACTCCAATTGGTAGCGCTGCTGGCTACAAGGGCCGAGTTATCCAACGCTGCATCCCTGCGGCGGCAAGTCGGTAAATCCTCCAGCACCACCGCCGGCGCAGGGGTGCCGGCGTCCTACACCGTAGCTCCTCCTCCTTTTGTTGGGGACCTTGACATTCTGGAGCTCCTCCTGAATGGGTCTTCATCGGTGGGGGCGGGGCCCCCCCTGATCTGTCCATTTAGCTCCCGATCACCAGATCTGGCAGCACTGTTGGTCTGCGATGAGTTGTCAGCTCCACCGGCTGATTTAACAGATGGGCCTCCCACCGCGAAAAGTGCGACAAAAAAAGAACAAAATGAGAAATTGTCTTTTGGACAATTATTCTTGTTTAAACACTTGCTTTTTGGTTTTGTTCGCTAAACTGAACCATTACACGTTCCCACAATGTAGTAAAGGCTTGTTATAGCTTGGCTGACTCCGTATTTGCAATTTTTATCGCGCTGCGTTTGTAAACACGTTCGTATTAATCAAAAGCTTTTAAAGCTTTTTTTTGATTTTGGGGTAGTCTGAGCTTTGAACCGTTTTCTGATACGCCACAGTGAGTAACGTGTGCTCGCGTCAGTTCTATGTTATCCAAGAAGCTATGTATTTGGGCCTGCTTTTTTGAACTTTGGTATTATTATTATTAAGGTATACTGCCCCGAGAATTTGCATATTGAACTCACTCAGCTGTTCAAGATGGGGTTTAAATATGTTTATGTCAGCATTATGGGCAAGCAGCCCTACGCATTATGGTTTTGTTATTGGCGTGCGGTGCAATACAAGGAGAATATGTAGAAGGTCGGACGAGATGGTCAGACGTACCCACTGGTTACAAAAAATCAAAAGCTGATGGTGTTAACAAAGGGTTGTAAGAGTAGAAAGTGGGTTTGCCCATAGCCAGAAGTTGGTATTGCCCATGCGCAATGGGATCTTGGGTTTCACCATTAGGCATAATCACCACTGGGAATTTATTGTTAAGGCTTTTGTCAGACGTTGTTATAACTTAACATAAATTGACTCCTGTTGCGTCGATATCGAGTTGCGATATCAGCATAGAAGATTCTTAGCTGGTATGTTAACCGCTTGAAAAACGTTGGGCAGGTTTGTGTGTTACAGGATTATTAGTTAACGGTAGTCTGGACCTTGGTTTTAGCTTCTTAGCTTTCTCTGCTCTGACAGGGCAGTTTTTGTTTGTCGAGACATGGTCACCACCACAATTTACACACAGACATACGTCACTTATGCACAATGCGAACCCGGTCATATTAGGACCACTACATTTTCCACAAATATCTTTGACAGTGTCGCAGTTCTTTTCTACGTGTTGCGCGCTCAACAGTGACTCTGTATCTGCCAAGTTGAGCTATCTTAAGAAACTCTTCAGCATTCAGGCCTTCTTTTAGATAAATATAAAACAAATTTTGTCTAGTTTTGAAATTTTTTCAATCTTCATTATCATACTTGTGAACCTCGTGTTAATAGCTATCTGTGAATTAGGAACATTAGAATTGATTCCTTTTGGCACAACTCTGTAGGGTTTTTCTTCTTTAAGTTGGTGATGCCAGAATTAACAAATTAATTTATTTAGTACAGCTGTATAGAAAGCATCAGAGTTAGCTGTATAGATTCTGAACACACCAAACCTAGATGTGCGAATGAAGTTTTTTGACGATCCAATACTCATATTAAGGGCCTGTTCCAAGGTGACCGGATTGTTTACACTTGGTACGCATATGGTTGTGTACTTGCTTTATTAAGCGGATTATATACCACCATCTCGGGCAGCAGAGTCTTTAATGTCAGAATCAGCATCTGACAGGTCTTGCTCTTGCAATAGCGCGAAGACAACGCCGCTGCAGTGGACGCAAACGCCTCCTTATTGTGGCCTGACTTTTATTTTTGTTTTATGTTTTATGTCTTTGTTTTATGTCTTGGAAAAGGGGTGATTTATGGAGGCTGAGACATGCCTTTTCGTTTTCTGTTCACAATCCGATACGATACGATACAGTGTTGTGGGCAATCCATTGACAGTGTTGTCGGCAGTCCATTGTCATAAGGCGTAGTTGGACAAATGCTAGTGGGCACGGTTGTGCAGTCGGTGTATGTAGGAGTACAGAAGTTGATCTTTACCTTTGAAATAGTGCAAGTAACGCTGGTATTGGTGTTGCTGGTGATTCTGATGCCATTAAAAATTTGTTATGATTTTAATATTATCTGTAGAATGATTTTTAAGGTAATCCGTAGCTTAAGAGCTTTTTATAAATCTTTATTTGATATTTGGTATTGCTTGGCATAAGTCGAGGATATGTTTATGTTTAAAGGCTTCGCTGATTGACAGAGGGGACAGTTGCGTGCAGTGTTGGGGTCGAGATAGACTTTGTGTGTGAGGTTTGAGTGCCCGAGGCAGTTTTTTTTTTTGTTTGTAACGCCTTTCGGTAGGAAAATTAAATTTTCGAAATATATCACCTACCATTCGTAGGTGGCATGCACGATTCATTACCCTTAAAGAAAGGTTAAGCCTACGTACTCAACAAAAACCTCCGTACGCGCTCACCGGGGCTGCCAGTCAAGGTATTACTTCGATGAGCAGAATGTGAACCCAGATCGCACTGCCTTCCTTATAAATTGGCCAATTGGCTCACTACCCTTAACCCCTTAGTCGCCTTTACCGACAAGCCCGTTACGCTGAGGTAGTATTCTTCTCCCGCCACTACACAGGATAACGTCGTCTGCATTAGCCTCCATCTCTGTTGGCCATTTCGTCGTCTGCATTAGCCTCCAGCTCTGTTGGTCATTTCGTCGGCTCTGACCCGCTTCATCATCTGTGATCTGTGATGCTATGTCCTAGCTCCCAAAAATCGCTGTTCTCCATCATTGCCGCGATCAAGGCGCTTGGGCTGAGCGAAACATCAGTCACCGCCCTTAGCTGCTCCCTCTCCGCCGTAAACCTGGAGCAGTGCTTAAGCACATGCTCCGCTGTTTCCTCCGCATCGGGGCAGTAAAGGCATTGAGCTGACTCTACGTGGCGGAACCGAAGTAGGTAGGCCCGAAGGCAACCATGGTCCGTGAGGAACTGGGTTAGGGGGTAGTCCAAGATTTTGTGACGGTAATCTGCCCATACCGCTAATTCGAGCTGGTAGGATCACCTCCCTGCCACTCTCCCATCAGTCGTTCATGAGCCTCCAGCCGGGAAGCGCCTTCTCGGACGAAACAAATAGCCTTGATTTCAAATAGATTGGAGCCAAGCCTGAAGCCTCTAATGAACCTAAGAGCCATAGAACGTACCGTGCTTTTTATACCCTGTACCCATTGAAAATGGGTGAAAAGGGTATCATAATGTGGTGCAAATGTATGTAACAGGCAGAAGGAAGCATCTCCGACCCCATAAAGTATATATATTCTTGATCAGCATCAACAGCCGAGTCGATATAGCCATGTCCGTCTGTCCGTCCGTCTGTCCGTCTGTCTGTCCGTATCAACGCCTAGATCTCAGAAACTACAAGAGCTACAGACATGTGCCATATATCCTTGGATAGGTAATTAACATACGCAGTACAAGTTTGTTGTTTTATGTTTATATCACCCCCCGCTACCCCGCAAATCGCAAAAAACTGCCACGCCCACAATTATTAACCTAATGCTGTGCAATTCGGCATATGCGTTGGTGCTTATAAAAGCTATCTAATTTTTTTGAACCAAATCGGATAAGAAACACAGAAGGTATGCCACATGCAAAATCTATGGCAAGGGAACCAGAAGCGCAGCAAAATACGCATTGCGCGACGCCGACTGCGACGTTGGCAGCGAAATGTGTATGGCTTTATGACACACGAATCTGATTTTCTTTTTTAATAGAATATTTAATAGAATATTGTTTGATGTATGAACCTCCCATGGTGGTGTTGCAACAAATTGGTGCAGCATAGAGCAGCGTTGCCTTTGCTACCACCACCAGAAGTTTCCTGGCTGGATTTTTAGGACCTCTTATGTTGGTCAGGAGCCTAGACAAGGAAGCAGTTGTGATTTCTTTCTGCTCGCCTAACTAGTTTGGTCCTTGAATGATTGCCTCAATACTCTCAAGTATTTTAAGGACTCTTGCGAGGCTACCCGTGTCCCGTTGATCGTTATCAACATTCTATCCAGAGCAGCCTCCGTCTTGTGCACCGCAATTGTTAAACCGGCTTTCTCGAGCCAACCAATGGCCCCACTAATTGCCGCATTGCACTTGCTTTGGATGATTGCTATTGTTTTGGCCACTGCAGTTATTGCCACATCGTCCGCCAAGCAATGTAGCTCAGCTCCTAAAGGCCCCAGAATCCCATCGTTCATAATGTACCAAAGGATCGGTCCAAGCACAGATCCTTGTGGAACACCTGCCGAAACACTGTAGCATCTCGGGCCAGCGTACGTAGAGGACACGATCCGTGAAGTAATTTCCAATGATGATCCTGAGGTACTCCAGGATACCCATTTTATGTATGGCGCCTAGCATTACTGGCTATCTAGCGGTGTTGAATGTATGGCGCCTAGCATTACTGGCCATCTAGCGGTGTTGAAGGCGTTCTTTACGTCCAGCGTGACGATTGCACAGCACTCCTTCCTTCCTCCCAACCATCTATCACCATAGAGGGCGCTCTTGGCAATGTTTCTCACCGCCATGAGTGCGTCTAGGGTGCTCTTTTTCTTACGAAACCCGTACAGGCAGCAGTACTTAGGCCGTTGCTGCTCTCTGTGATAGCGTTCTTCTTGAAGGCGTTCTTTACGTCCAGCGTGACGATTGCACAGCACTCCTTCCTTCCTCCCAACCATCTATCACCATAGAGGGCGCTCTTGGCAATGTTTCTCACCGCCATGAGTGCGTCTAGGGTGCTCTTTTTCTTACGAAACCCGTACAGGCAGCAGTACTTAGGCCGTTGCTGCTCTCTGTGATAGCCTTTATTCGAGAATACAGGATTCGTTCGAATAGCTTACTTAGGCTGGTTGCGGCGTGTGCTGGTCCCTGGCCTTTCAGTAGCAGGACTAAATACTGGCTTTTCCACCTCGTCGGAAAGACCCTGTCGGAAAAGTGTTCCTGAAGATGTCAGGTTTAGCTAACGCCACTGCCTTATCCAGGGCCGGCAGGTCATGTTTGGCCCGAGTGGGTAGTTGTAAATTTTTTCCCCTAAAAAAAAGGTCGTTTTTTGCGTTATGGAATTTACCAGTATTTTTTAATACATTTATTACACCGTACTACGTATACGTATATATAGTATAATTGTTTATTCTTGCCCTTTTTTGACCCTTAGAAATATTTTTAGAACATTTAGTTTTACATCAGCGTACATACATATATGGTATTAATGCACACGAATCAGTAAGCATACTCATTTCCGCAATGCAAATACACAGCTACGCTTTGTATTCCGCGTATTAAAGTCATCTAACAAGTTCTCTAAATCAAGTTTTCGGTAATGTTGCGGTTAACATGCAAGATCGCCACGTCATTAAGACGATCTTGCAACATGCTTGATCTTAAATACGTTTTAAGCCGACGAAGATCTGAAAAACTCAGTTCATTCGTGCATGATAAAGCTGGTATTGTGACACCTAAACGAACGAAACGTACAAATTCTGGCACCAGCCCTCGTATCCATTCATATTTTTGTAAAAAATCTACAGCTTCTTCCAGATTATGTGCCTGTTTATTTTGCCTTTTTACCAGTTGCAAAAACATGTCTCTGTCAATGAGTAACCTGTCCTTGTCGAAGTCATCTTTACAACATGTTACAATTTCATGGACATCTTCTGGCTGACCTACTGCGAATTTTATTAAAGATTTAAAGAATTGCGCCGAATCATTTTCAAAACGAGTTTTTAGTGACGAAATTTAAAAAAAAGGCGTTTGAGAGTCTAATTGCCGCCCGGATGGTCAGGTTTATGGATGCCCAGGGAATAATGCCAGATCACCAGTTCGGATTCCGCACTGGTCACTGGTGGAGCAACTGCATCGAGTGGTCGAGCAAATTTTAACGGCCTTCGACTGCGACGAAAAAGAGATTTGCGGTTCGGTTCCACTTTGCGCTTTCAACTAAGTATAATGTGGCAGCTGGAGTACCCCAGGGAAGCGTCCTGGGCCCACTACTATACTGCCTGTATAGCCACGACATGCCGCGCCCGGCTGACAACGTCAACACTGGCCACATTTGCCGACGACGTGTGCATAACGTACAGGTCCAGCCGCGAGCAGGATGCCGCCGTCGGCTCACATTCTCAAAGCATGTGAGTGAAATGAGAATTCGCATACAGGCCGCGGCGTCAAAGCACTACTGGCTCATGGGCCTGCGTAGCAAACTATCGCTTATAAATAAGTTGACAATATACAACCAAATTATAGCTCCTATTTGGAGGTATTAGTGCCAAATTTGGGGCCTGACGTGTGACAGCCAAATCCGCAGAATCCAGAGCATCCAAAATAAGATGGCGAGGACGATCACTGGCTGAGAGTGGTATGTGAGGAACACCACCCTCCACAGTGAAAAATTTTAATCATGTTTAAGTAAAAGACGCACTCAAATGTCTCCATATAATCATAAAATCCCGACGCTTTAGCGGTCATGGAAGAACTGCATTAATTGATCGTAGTTTCCTTTAACGGGTTTCAGAAACTTAATTCGTACTACCCATCTGTGAAATAGAATAAAAATGTATACAAAAGTAATTCAATTAAAGTTTAATTTAGTCAAAATTTTTTGTTTATACCTAGTCGGGCAATAAGCTGCAAGAACAGGTAAGTCGCAGCTTTGCTCTTTTTCGGGTAACGCCGTAAATTGCGCAACGCGTTTGGGTGAATCTCTGACGAAATTAATCAATTCCTTAATTATTTCAATTAATTTTCTGGCAGCAACAATTCCTTCAATCGAATCTTGAACATCAAGATTCAAACTATGTGCATTACAGTGGACGAATAAGGCTGGAGGTTTTTCTTCGAGAATTCGCTTTTATACACCAGAGATTTTTCCTGACGTTCGATGCGCCGTTATTGTCTCCTTAACTTTAAAATTGGTAAATCGTGTTTTTCAAAAACTTCTATGACGAGGTTCAACAAGGTTTTCGATTTCGTATCCGGAGTTTGAAAAAATCTAATTAAATAATCTGATCCTGTCAAAACTTCAGAAGCGATTCTTAGCCAAACAGACACTTGATCTATTCGGGACACATCCGCCGTTTCATCCAAGGAAATTGAAAAATGTTCAGCGTTTCGTACTTCGTTCATTATTTGAGATAACACAGAGGTTGCCATCAGCTCGAGAATTTAATTTTGACTGTCGTGATGAAGCCATCTATGGCCTTTTTTTAGCAGCCACGATTTTAGTTCGACGACATCTTCAGCGCGAGCTACTAAAAAGTCATGAAAATGGAATGTTTGTCATTCTTCTCTCCTCATATGGTAGGCCCTGTTTTGCTAAATGTTTCAAAGAACTAAATATTTTTAAATGCGCCGTTCGGTTATCCATCATTTCTTTTGTATATGGTGTTGATATTTTTTATAGCACGCTCTTTCTTTCGACGTTGTATAATTTTTTTTTTTTTTTTTTGTTATCATTCTTATTTTATATATAAAATCTGTCCGAATGGACAATCATTAAATGATTTGGGGGTGACATTAACTTAAGGGGGGTACATGGAATGTACATCATATGAGTCCGACTTAGGTGTCTATTGGTGGGGGAGGTCAAGCGGGTGTTTCCTTTTCAGGCGTCTTAGGGATTGGCTGTTTTCTAGGAGCTTGATGGCCAGGTGGTTGGGGTGATTGTCCAGTCTTTTTGTATATCTTTCACTGTGTCGGGTGATCTCCTCTGCTACCGAAGGAATTCCAAGCTCTTTGTGGATTATTGCGTTTTCGTGGTACGGATGAGCGTTAGATAATGTTCTCAGACATTTATTCTGAAACCGCTGTATTCTGATGCGGTTGGAATAGCTTGCCGTGCCCCACAACTGAATCCCATAGGTCCAGATTGGCTTCAGCACTACGTTGTATGTGAGTAGTTTGAATTTTTCCCTGATCTTGGATCTTCTGCCCAGGAGCCAGTGAAGTTGCCTGAGTCGTAGGTCGGACTGGTTGCGCTTGTTGATTAGGTGTGGACGCCATGTGAGCCTGCGGTCCAGGGTCAGCCCTAGATATTTGGGAGTGTCATTCGTTGGAATGGTTTCCCCGTTGAGTGTGACGGGGGGGCAATCCCCCCTGCGTAATGCGAAGGTTGTGTGGGAGGATTTCTCCATGTTCCATCGTTTCAGCCATGGATCTAGAGCATCCAGTTGTCTTTGTATGATGGCTGATGCATCCTGCGGATTCTTGGCGGAGGCTAGGAACGCGGTGTCGTCCGCGTATGTAGCTACTGTGAGGTTCCGAGAGGGGGTGATGGGAAGGTCCGCTGTGTAGAGTGTGTATAAGATGGGTCCAAGAACACTGCCTTGAGGTACTCCTGCTCTTATAGGCCTAGGCGTGCTGATTGATGATCCGCATCTCACTCGGAATTCTCTTTCCTCTGTGTACGACTTGAGGAAGGCGAAGTGGGAACTTGGAAGGTTGGATTTAATTTTGAACAGGAGTCCAGGGTGCCAGACTCTGTCAAACGCCTGTTTAACATCCAGCATAACGGCGCAGCAGTACTTCTTCTTTTCGAAGGCCTCTAGTATGCACTCAACAAGCCGGTGGCATTGCTCTGGTGTTCCATGAAGGCGTCTGAATCCAAACTGGTGATCAGGGATCAGTCCGGCCTCGTCCAAAACTGGCAGTACTCTACGTAAAAATATTCTTTCAAGTATTTTAGACAGGATTGCCAGCAAACTAATCGGACGATACGATGCTAGATTGGCTTCAGGTTTTCCAGGCTTGAGGAGGACAATTATTTCCGCACGCTTCCACACTTTCGGAAGGTACCCTAGACGGAGGCAGCTGTTAAAGATGTTAGCCAGCCTTTGGGAACAGATTAGGGGCAACATTTTCAGTGCTGTTGCATCAATTCGCTCAGGACCTGGTGACTTGCCATTTTTTAAGGAGGCGATCTCCTGCACAATCTCCTCTGGTTCGACGGGCTGTATTGGCGTGCCAGGAGCACTTGGGCTCTCTACGAACCTTATGATGGCAGCTCTCTCTTCGGCAGTGCATCTATCGAAAGGTGAGAAAGCACTATGTAAATGGTCGGCAAAGGCTTCTGCTCTTTCGATCTCAGACCGACACCAGGACCCGTCCACTTTGCGCACGGGTGATATCTTCTTAGCAGGTCTTTTAATGTGCCTCGTGACATTCCACAGATTGTGTTGCGGGTCTCCAGGTTCCAGCTCCTTGAGGAATCTATGGAAGGAGTCCTGCCGTAGGATGGTTAGCTTGTCCTTCAGTTCCTTGGTGGCACGATTAAGTGCTGTCTTGTCCCTGGGATTGCGCGATGAAAACCAGACTCTTCTGAGGCGCCTTTTTTCGGCCACGAGGGCCGCGATTTCAGGAGACCACAAGTGCACGTCTCTTTCAAGTGTTCTCGGGGTAGTGGGAGGAGGTGGATTCGCAAACTCAGCAGCATTGTGCATCTCTTTGGTCGTTGTATAATGCTTCAGTAGAATCGACGTGTAGTTTACTCTTCGAATGGCTTTTTATTCTTTCTGCGTCATGCTTCCAGTTAGAAAATCCTTCGTCTCCCCAGGCATGTTTCGATTTTTGTCCTCGTGTATCGATATTGTATATTAAATTTCGAGCACATGCTTCTGTGCAAATTGAGCAGAATACACGATTGTTGTTCAGTTGAAGCCACGAATAAAGCTTTTTCAAATGTTCAAAAGCTGCAGGCACTGTTGAAATTTCCACGGATGGTTCTGAAAAGAAAAATATATTTTCGTTCTTTGAATTTTCTACATATGATTTCAATTGAATATTCCAAAAATTTTCCCCGAAAAAATTCTTCACAATTAATCTAACCTCCAAAACCACACCCGACCACATTTCCATAAAACTATGAGTTTGTAAATTATTTGATTCTCCAAATGAAATATCGTAATACCTGGATTTACAGCAATTGTGCTTCTTCACACTCGTCAACTTTACTGCTCATAAGTTTCGAGGGTGACGAGTATTTATCTACCTGATCTCGCTGCCTACTGGCATAATCAACGATCTCGTCGTTTTTCCTTTTCAGGCGCACTACAAATTTATCCATTACACCCTTTTCACCCTCTTTCCTGAAACATTATGTGTAAACATTCTTCTGCACAATATCACAATAGCTGGTAGCTCCCGACAAACAGTTTCTCGATTCACGTTTTACGTATGTAAACAGACGTGTGAAGACGAAAACATGTATATAAATTAGTAAAGTCTCCTTCGTGATGATCCAGAGCGTTGATCCAGAGACTTCTTCTCTTTCTGCAGCCGGACGTTCTTAGAGCAGAGCGCTGAACTCAGCTCTGGCGCGTCAGCTTAGTTAAAACGGAGCTACTTAATTGCTAGGGTATAAGAAGTCGCTTAGTTGTTAACTCGGAAGTTTCCGAGAGGGTACAACTACCCACCGTACCCATATTACCTGCCGCCCTGGCCTTGACAAATGCTCCAGGAATTCCAGCTTTGGTGGGATTGATTTGATTCGCTTGGCTACCTTGACAACTTCGAGATCTGTGATAGACGGGAAATCAGGGGGAGGGGCTACTGCTGTTGGCCGCCATGAAGTGGTCTGCATTGGGAATAATTCCGCTACGATGCTAGTCAGGACATCACGGTCCTGGAGTTGCCTTCCTTAGCTGTTCCTTAGCTTATTAGTTACGAGCTTGTAGGCAAGTCCCCAGTCTTTATCTACGGTATTCAGCAGTTCATTATAGGCACGCAATTTCGCAGCTGATATACCGTGCTTAAACTCATAGCGTTTGCTTCTAAGAGCATCCATGAGTTCCGCGTGATGGGTGCTGCCTCTAGTTCGTTGCGCCCTTCTTCTTTCCCTTAGGCATTCAGACGTAACTGATTTAAGGTGACGCTCCACCAGTATACTGTATATCTCCTAGGCATGGTTGCTTCGCACCTTGGTTCGAGCATCTTTACGAGGTCAGCCGCCCATTGTATCTGCGTGACCATTTAAGGTTGGGCACATGCACTTTTGGCACCTGCACCTGTGAAAATTGCTCTTTTGGCGTAGCTTTTTTGCTAGGATTTTGGGGCTCGGCTCTCTATAGCGACGCCTTCATCAAGATCGATCGCCCTGAGTTCAAGAGCCAAGAGTTCAAGTATTGCGCCCTTATGCTCTCTGGTGACATGCTGAGCTTTAAACGCGGATAGCACCACGTTGATTTTGCTACTCATCCTGGCGAGAATGCTCCGTAAGTCGTCGTTGTGGTGCTTAAGTCTAGGGGCCGTATATGCGATCTCGTTGGTGATTTCCCTCCGCTCTTGGGCGTCGGTATGGTAATAACGTCCATTGCCCTCTGGTTGCTCGTAATGATAGAGCCGTTAGCTACAGGGGCCAACTCCACAGCTCTGCGGCGACTGGCCGTCGGTTGCTCATCTGGCACAAACCCCCGGCGCCGGAATTCTACTGCAGGAAGTACCGCAGTTCCTAATCCTCTTGTTGGGACGACGATAAAGACGATAAAGACGGCGGTGTTATATAATAAATACTAATAAACTTAACAGTATTATAATAAAACCCCACATTTTTGGGGTTGAGCAAATGGGATTAAGCAAATGTGAACGATATTGAACTTAAGTGATCAAAATTAATGACATTAAACAAAAATTGAACGTGTAAAAAAACAAAATTCTATAATTCTTATTCTAATTTCTATAACAGCGTGTTTAAATAATTTCATAAGTGCAAGGCTTAAGCAAGAAAGATATCAGTGGTGCACTGCATAGGTTTGTGTTTGAGAATGAAGGACATTGAAGAAATCGTCAAACACTAGGAATTTACTGGTTTGGATTTTGCCGAAAATTACCAGAGATATATTACAAAGAAGGAATACACAGTAGATATTTGACGCAAGCTGACTTTGTGTCAGTATGTAACGTTTTAGGCATAGGATGCAGAAACGAAGACCTGCATATACACATTTTCGGCAACTTGAAGATGAACTGTTTACTGGCGTCAACCGCAGTCGATGAAGATGAAACAAACGATGAAACAGACGAAGAAGAAAACGTTATGTTCCAGACGCCGACAGACAGAGAAACCAACGCCGAAAGAAGTGATGAAAATGTACAAGGAGCAGACAAGATGATGAATACCATCGCAACGTATATAAATACGACAGAATGTCGATGCCACGCTTTGCGATCAGTGTATGCGACGTAGAAGAGAGCATACGCAGTTATGGTGGCACTAACACTACTCCTGTCGAAGTAGGTACAGATAGAAAAACGGCGTTCGACGCTCATGTATTGAAATGACTTCCAGATGTTTCTGTTTCTAAAAAAGGAATTACAAAACTGTCTGTGTTAAGCGAGAGAGCTTTTAACTAGTGAAATTGCCTCACGGAATTCTCAAAATAGCATTGCTAGCCGAATTTAAGCAGCAAGCACGTGGCAACAACGAGTGTGTTTTCGAGTACTTTTATAGTCACAAAGATATTGTTTCTCGAGGTAAAATTGCAGATGACACTTTTATACAGTATTCAATTCACGAATGGAGCTAAAAATACGAGTCAATATAATATGGAGAAAAAATAATGTGTTTTGAAACAATGATTGCAAAGAAAAATCAGAGTGAGAAATCAAGTCAAAGCGCGACGAGAACAGTGTGAAACGAAAAGACAGAAAAAATCAGAATGTAAGCAGAGACGCGGAAATGGAGGTGAAATGGTACAACAATGGTAATAAAGTGCATGTGTTAAAAAATAATTCTCCAAAAAGGGCAGAAAGTGTTACAAATGTAATTAGAACGAACATTTACAAAAATGTTTTAAATACGAATGGGCGCAGTTTGGCCAGCAAAGAATTTTATATTGCAAATAAAAAGTGTACGGCGTTTTTCGATACGGCCAATAAATTTAAAATCATACGGGAAGATTTTTATTGCGAGCCTAAGCTGAAAATGTACAATGTTGTTCTAATTGGATTCAGTAGTGACCGCGACTCTAATAAAATAAAACCGAATGGACAATTTAAACAAAAAATTCTGATTGATGATGAGGATTAGATTTTTGTGTCGTTCAAATTAAATTCCTTGATATGCAATTAATTATCGGATAACAGCTTTGTTTACAAGCAGAAATTGTTTTTAATTGTAATGGCATACACGTGGGAAAAAATGAAATTAATAACGAATAAAATATTCAAGAGACAAGTTGCTCCAAAGTTTCCAGTTCGTAACCCAGATGGCACTTGGGCAAAATCACCTCAGGACGGAGCTGAAGCGTTTGCCAGAAACCTGGAGAAAAGATTCCAGCCGTTCGAGACAGCTTCGCCAAGACGAAAACCACTGGTTGCTGAATCCCAGATGGCTCTTCCTGTAAAGCCTATTAAACTCACGGAATTGGAAGATGATATCAAATCCCTTTGCAACAACAAGGCTGCTGGTGAGGATCACATTGACAACCGCTCCATTAAACTGATGCTCCACAGAGCTTTGTTATTCCTTGTTCCGATTTTCAATTCTGCTCTTCGACTGGGACACTTACCAAGCGCCTGGAATAAGGCGAATATCATTATGCTCTATAAAAATGGAAAGCCAGCAGAGGAATTAGACTCCTATCGCCCAATAAGCCTGCTTCCAGCATTTGGCAAATTACTTGAGAGGTGCATCCTGAGAAGATTGCTCGAATCCTGAAAGGTCCCAAAAGCTATTCCGAAGTTTCAGTTTGGTTTTAGACTCAGGCATGGCACACCTGATCCGCTACACCGCGTAGTGAACTTTGTGCTGGAAGGTTTCCATGGAAAGGGGTACGTCGTTGGAGCTTTTCTGGACATCCAGCAAGCTTTCGACAGAGTGCGGCATGAAGGACAAGCTTAAAAGCCTACTAAATCCTCAGCTCTTTTTGATATTAAAAAGCTTCCTACACGAGCGATCCTTTAAAGTAGTACAGGACGGACTGTCCTCCCAAACAAAAATAGTCAGAGCAGGTGTACCCCAGGGAAGTGTGATAGGTCCAACACTATATAGCCTGTATACGCACGACATGTCCTCAGCTGAGAAAATGTCGCTTACAGATCCCAATGACCTGCTAGTTGCCACCTTTGCTGATGACACTGCAGTCCTGGCCAGAGATACTTGCGTCTATACAGCCACCGATACGCTTCAGCTTTACCTAAAAAAATTTGAGAACTGGGCCCTACGCTGGAACATCGCAGTCAATCCGGAAAAGTGTGTTTCCGTGACGTAGAAAAAAGACACATCACTAGGTGTGTTTCTGCATGGAGAGCTCCTCACACAATCGAACGCCCACAAATACCTCGGTGTCACTCTGGATAAGCGACTTACATTTTAACGCCATGTAACGGATATAACTCGGCGGCTCAAAACAAAGGCGAACAGCATGGCTTGGCTCCTTAGGCCTGGAAACAAACTTTCAATTTCAAACAAGGCCAAAATTTATAAGGTTGTATTGGCTCCTATTTGGAGATATGGCATCCAAGTATATGGCATCGCCGCTAAGACGCACCTCAACAAAATTCGTGTGGCGCAGTCGCAAATTTTGCGTAAACTATCTGGAGCGGCTTGGTACATCCGCAACAAAGACATTGAAACGGAGCTGAGGGTACCAAGGATTGGCGATGTCATAAATAAGCTAGCAATCGCGTACATAAATAAATTAGAAAACCACCCTAACCAGTTGGCTCGAAAACTCTTGAAGAGGAGACAAGTAATGGGACTGAGGGCGAGAAGGAAATAAATACAATTTTAATCATTGAGGATCAGTTTGATCGCCTGCAAGAGGGAAAAATAGTCAGCACAATCTATTTGAAAAACTGATTTTTCCATGTACCGTTGCTGGATCGAACAGAAAATATATGTCGTTTGTGACACACCGAGGCCAATATCAGTTTTTGAAAGTACATTTTGGATTTTCAAATTCGCCAGCCGTTTTTCAGCGCCACATGAATGCGATATTTGTAGATGATATAATTATCCCCGGTAACACCGAACAATACGCTGTACAACACTTGAAGGAAATTATTGCTACGGGCAAAGAATACGGTCTGCAGATTTAAAAAAAGCAAAAAGCAAAAAAGCATACAGATGCGTATATTGATGGATTCAACGCAGTTTTATTACACATTAACGTCGACGATGGTCAACTGCCTCCTGTGTATTCTATGTCAAAAAGATGCACAGCGTAATTACAGCAGCTATGAGTTAGAAATATTGGCAGTCATCGAAGCTTAGACTAAGTTTAAGGCGTATTATTTTAACAGGCATTTATTTTAAACTGGTAACTGGCTGCAACGCTTTTACTAAAAATTTAGAAATACAAAGTTTATTCGCCCCCATATCTTTTTTATAATTCTTTGAATAATTCTTTTTTGATTTTTTCCTCCTCAGCTAGTTTACAAAGTTGTTTGCACTAATCAAATTTTTCATTCTGGACTTTGTTCGTCCTGACATGATCCATCCGAAGATCGTTGTTTCCCCTAGAGGTGATCCTTTTTTAACTATTTCCGGCACTAAATTTCGTGCGTATAAATAAGCCCCTATTATTAAATCAATAACACGTGGTATATCTAAGTCGGGATCGGCTAACGAAAATTCTTTCCAGTCCTGTTTATTTATATTTACCTTATTTTCGGAAGATTTTGTATTAATTTCGGTCAAATAATTGCATTACCTTTTTATATTTTTGAATTTGTCGTTTTAATAAGCAACTTTGAGATGTGTTTTGATATAATTTTATTTGTGGATGATATAACACTAATCCACTACTAATATCGTGGAATGATTATGTATTACTAGATTTAGCTACTAATTGTAAGTTTCTAAGTGTAATCGATCATGAGAATAAAAGAAGATCAAAGGGAATGAAAGAGAGCTTTTTAGGATCACGCAAAATGAAGTGATAACAGAACTACTGAAAGTTGACTAGTCAACGTCGGCAGCTGGCATACGTGCTTCCGCAGTGCTACGTGTTTCCGCAGTGCTACCAACGTTTAACCCCGAATCTGCTGACGGTGACGCATGGTGCAAAACAGCTAGAATGACCCTTTGCGAACATCCCCAAGAAGGCGCCTTCTTGGTAATGTTGCTAAGCAAATGGCTTCTTGGCAGTGCGCCGAAATGGCTTTTCCAAATCTGCTGCCTGCAGTTCAAGGAATTATTTATGGAGGGCTATGAAGGAAACGAGACAGAGGCAGTAGTGTTGCTAAAGATGCTGAAGGATCGCCCAACAATCCCCATCAATGTCTCTCGGTGTACTCCAGCCGTTTAGGTAGATCATTACTGACCAAGTGTAAGGCAATGACACATGAAGAGAATGTGGTATAATTGTTCCTGGCACATATGGTACATCGCAAATTGATTCCATACTTCAGCATTTAGTTTTTACAACAGCGAATAGAAAAGAAGAAAATAGAACAGCATAGAAAAGGGAGTGGACATGTACAATTTGGTGAGCGGTTTCCATTTTTCTTTGGTTCTGGTTCCGAATTCTCGTTGCTAACAAAAACAACAAAACAATCAGCGAGATGCTAGCCAGCAAAAGATGTCATATTCTTGTAGTTTTAAAAGGTTTAGGCGACAATGTTGTCAAGAGCAATTTGCAAATTCTGTCCAATGTACAAATTTCTGAATTTAATTTTGAGTTATTATATCACGTAGTAGATAAGAGTTGCCTTAAATATGATATGATAATTGGCAAGATATTTTTTAACTTAGTTTTGGAATTATGTTATGGAACGTAACAGATTCGATATTTATATAACTCAATCGGTATTATCAGTAATTGACGATATTTTGAATAAGATTGACTCAATTGGTAGCGAAAAATTAAAACTAAATGATATTTTGGCCAAATATTCCATGTTCTTCATTTGATGGTATCCCTAGTAGACGTATAACTACGGGTTTACTGGAAATCCGTTGATAGATAATAATAAAACCGTTCAAAGGTGACCTTATTGCCTTAGCGAAAATGAAAGGCAGATAGTAAGTGATAAAATTTAACAAATTTTAGAAGCAAAGGATATTTCTAGCAATGCCGTTTGGATTAAAGAACGCGTCATCTATTTTTCAGCGTGCTTTAGTCAAAGCCTTGGGAAATTAAGTTAATACCTATGTAGTGGTCTACATATATGATGTTTTAATTGTCTGATATTCTGAAATAGAAGCGTATCAAAGATTAGAGAAGGTGCTGAGCGCATTATCAATGTCAGGGTTGTCTTTCAATGCAAAAAATGTCAATTTCTTTGGACAGAGATAGAATACTTGTGTTTTGTTATAAAGGAGGAAGAACTGAAGCCCAAACCCCGGAAAATCCAAGCTTTATTTCAATTTCCCAAATCATTTTCAATCACACAGATTAGACAGTTTATATGACTAACATTCCAACTTTAGGCAGCTCGTCCCTCGGTTTTTGGAAGTAATGAAACCGCTTTACCAATTAACTTCGAAATCAAATGAATTCAAATGGGAAGAACAACATGAGGAAATTCGTCAAAAATCATCAAAGTCCTAACTAGTGATCCAGAATTAATTATTTTCGACCCCAAATTTTCAATTGAGTTACATACAGATGCAAGCGAAAATAATTTTGGCGCTATATACAAGGTAGAATGCAAACGCAGGGTAGTCGCGTATTACAGTCACGTAAATATCACTCATATGAGCTTGACACATTGGCGGTGCTTAATGCCATCAAGCACTTCGGCCATTATTTAACTGCTAGAAAGTTTATCGTGTATTCAGACTGTAATTCCCTCAGGGCGAGTCGGGACAAGGCATTATTGACCCCGCGAGTCTATCGATGGTGGTAACCATACCCTTTGAGTTTCAGGTAGAGTTTCGGAAGGGGTTATGTACCCGAATACCAGCGCGACGAAAATATACCAAAAATCATGAGTGAATTAAATAGTGACCAAATGTAGGAAGATCTAGCGAACATGTATGTGAGGCATTATAGCCAGTTTATAAATATAGTTATGTTGGATATAACAAGAATTGCGGTATTACAAATAAATGGAGGAGAGACTTCTCGACTTTGCTGGCAATGGATACAACTTGACGACTTGACTACTTAACGACTTGATGACGATTGACACACCAACTTCTATCCTCGGACTTGATCCCCCGACGACTTCTTTTACTACTTGACAACTTAACTTCACAATCTCAATGTTCTGCTATTCCAACGTCTTGCACTCGCTAGCTTTTCTTCCATACTCTTTTCACCTCTTCATTCGTTCTGGTGATGATACTTCCTTACTATCGTATACCATCGCTTAGCAGGCCCGTTGGTAACTATCGATGCCCAACTCTACTTTACATGTATTATATTATATATTAGAAGATATTTAGATAGATTTAGATATTTAGATAGATATTAGAAAAAGTTCGTTGCACCGAAACACTCAAATAAATGGCAGGACGCGATGTTTGCTGGTTGTTCCGAGGGCGTTTAGATGGTCTGTTGTTAACCACATTCACGAGGCCATAATGCATTTAGGGTGTTAGAAAAAGTTTTACGAGCAGTTATGGTCAATGCCGGTTCCGGTAGACGCAGAACAATGCGAGAGATTACCGACTGATATAGTTATCTTCACAGTGACTATATGGCGAGGTCTATGTGCTTCCAGAGGGACCATGACGCATGCCGGTGCGTGAGAGCGTGGCAAGAAGTGCAGCAAGGTCCTGAGAATGGTGGTACAGTAATGAAAGATAAACAAAAGAATTTTTGCGAGCTATTAGTGGAACTTGACGATGGCAAGAGAGGGGGAAAAATGGAAAAAGAAACCGTGTATGGAAGATATGAACGAATTGGTACCCAAATAATCATTGTACTAAATTTGTGTGTGGATACCCTGCTAAACTGACATTTGATAACATTTGATTTGGTAGACGATTGAGCTTGAGTAGAAGAGAGCTCGTAGACTAAATGTCGTGTTGAAGGATATCCTAATATCTTTTTTCGAGGTCAAATGCGGCGAGTGCAGACGTGTTTCGTGCTGCTCTCCAACTAATGTATAATCAACAAATAAATAAATCACAAAATCAGTGAAATTAAGTGTAATTAAAAAAAGTAGTGCGAAAAGACGCTTTCGTGATGATTAGTTGGTTAAAAATTTAACTAAGCTATCATCTAAAATCAATACCTATTTTAATTTATACGAATTGTATTTAGTAAAATATGAACACACAAAATCTAAAAATGCAAAACGAAATTCGAGAGCAACGTCAACGTAAACAAGACGAGCGCCGGCTCTCTTCAATTAAACACAACGCGTATTCCTCATTCGTTTCTACGAAAACGCTCAAGCCCTCCCAAGACCAGAGAGCGCACTCTTCCAACATCTTGGAGCGAAAACTGCGCTACCCCAATGCCGCAACCAACAGAAAATTACACACGGACTCCGTTAACCATTGTAGGAAAGCCTACTCTCTTAAGCCAAGCTGCAGTAACAACCAGCATGGTTAGCCTCTCTTTTAACTGCAATCGCATCGACAACAACAACAACCGCAACAGTCCCTTCAATTCAAACGATTCAACGTTCAACGTCCTCACCGGCTTTTGCATTGCAAGCAAAACAACTAACAGCTACAATTACCGATTTATGTGAGTCAAAGACATGCAGACTAAAACAAAAACGGAGTCCGCAACGCACAACAGGTAATAGAGCCAAAATATATTGTGGTAGCGAAATAAAAACTACTACTACCAACAATAAAAACATGTTTGCACTGCTTGCAAAAAACGGAAGCGAGGAAGCTAATAAAACGACAGATAGTGTATCTCAAAAACCAAAGCCTCCACCAATATACATCCGAGATATTACTACGAACGCACGGATTAATAAAATAGTTCAGCTTATCGGAAATAATAATTTTCACGGTATACCTCTAAGAAGAGGAAAAATTCAAGAAACTAAGCTCCAGGTTAAAACCGACGACGAGTTTCATGCGGTTTCGAAGTTCTTAAACGAAAACGGCAAAAAATATTACACGTACCAACTCAAAAGCGGTAAAGGGCTGCAAGTGGTACTAAAAGGCATTGAGCCTGATGTCACACCCAAAGAAGTTGCGAATGCACTTCACAAAAAGGGCTTTAATGTAAAACCAGTTACTAATATTCTTAATAAAGATAAGAAGCCCAAACCGCTCTTTAAGGTCGAGCTAGACCCAACTAGCCAAACACTAAAAGAGAAATAAGGTGCACCCAATTTACAATCCCCAATTCTTATTACACCATAAAATTGCTGTAGAAGAACCACATAAGCGTAATGGTCCAGTACAATGCTCCAACTGCCAAGAATATGGCCACACCAAGACATATTGTACCCTTCCTTCCGTTTGCGTCGCCTGCGGGGATCTGCACTAATCTGGCACTTGTCGGGCTAATAAACTTGATCCAAATTCAAAAAAATATGGCAATTGTGGTGAAAACCACACAGCTAATTACCGGGGATGCCCTGTCTACAAAGATCTTAAAAGTCGCATCAACAAACGAATTGCTTCGGCTCGTAGTACTAATAACACCCATCGTTTCCTGATACTTTCTTCTCCAACGCTAAAATGTCATCCCTTCCTCCAGTAAGCACCATATCGGGTGTTTCATTTGCCAGTGCCCTAAAATCGGGAACGGAAGGTCCTGCGTCACAACAGCCTTCTCAAAAGCGCTGCAACCTCGAGCCGTGCCTGCAACAACCCACAAGTGCCATCGAAAAAATAATGTTATCATTCCAAGCAACGATGACGGAATTTATGTCGTTCATGAGAACAACAATGCAGGATCTTACGCGTGCCTTAGTACAAGTACTTGCATCTCAACATTCAAGTACAATTTTCAAATAAATGGCTACGTGTTCTACGCCACCAATCACCCCGATGGAAAAGTACGTGGAGGAACCGGCATCTTGATCAGTAGTCACATTAAACATAACTTAATCGTTTTGAGAAAAACTACCTACAAGCTACATCTGTGGTGGTCCATTCAAATGGCGGTGATATAACTCTGGCCGGCGTCTACTGTCCGCTCCGTTTCTAAATTACTGAGAATCACATTATGGAATTCTTTCGGGGATCAATTCCACCCTTGGGGATCAATTTTTTGCTGCGGGCGACTACAACGCCAAACATACAAACTGGGGATCCCGTTTAGTAAATCCCAAGGGTAAACAGCTATATTCTGCAATTATCAATCTGATAAATAGGTTGAACTGTCTATTACCTGGGAAACCCACATACTGGCCTTCAGACCCCCGAAAACTACCAGATCTGATTGATTTTGCGATTGTAACAAAAATTCCTATAGTGCTTCTTAACGCTGTAACACTTGAATATCTCTCATCTGACCACTCACACGTACTCTTCGACATTTTTCGGCAGCCAGAAAGAAAGGCCGCGTCATCTTACAACATCAGCCACAAACTGGTTAAAGTATAAAAAATATGTCAGCACACACTTAGAACTCAATCCTATGCTAGGCACAAATTCAGATATTGAAAGTTCAGTAAAAACATTTGAGTCGATAATAACAAAAGCTGCTAGTGCTGCAACACCTCAAATGACTTCTGAGCATTCTAAGGAAATGTTCTACGAACAGGCAAATCGAGAACTTAGTGCTAGAAAAACGACGTCTCCGACAAGAGTGGCAAACCCACAGATCACCAGCCACAAAGTAACGGCTGAAGACGGCAACACGCGCCCTAACGAAAGCTCTTAAGAATGAGAAGGATAAAAATCATCGCCGGTATATTGAGAAACTATCGCCGACAAACACAAGGCAGTCATTGTGGAAGGCAAATCTTTGCCAAGTAAGTATGGCGGTAAGTAAGCCTATGGAAGCAGAAATGCCTATTCGGGATAACACTGGGAAATGGGTCCGTTGTGATGCAGAAATGGCAAATGTATTTGCTGCTCATCTACAAAAGGTGTTTCAGCCGAACCCACCAACAAATGGCTTTATGCTCCCGGACGAAAAAATCCACTATAATTATGATTCTAAAGCAAGGAAAAGATAGAACGCAGCCATCATCATACAGACCAATAAGTCTACATCTCTAAGCTCTTTGAAAATTTACTCATGATTCGAATACAAGCACATTTGCAAACTCTTAACACAGTTCCATTGCATCATTTTGGATTCCGTCAAAATCATGGAACAATTGAACAAGTGAACAGAATAATAACAGAGATCATAACTTCTTTTAAGAACAAGGAATATTGCACAGCCGTATTCCTCGACGTCGCTCAAGCATTCGACCGAGTGTGGTTGGAGGGCCTCATGTATAAAATAAAAACACTTCTTCCACCAAATACACACAAGCTGCTTGAATCATATCTTTTCAAAATAAAATTTGCTGTAAGGTGCAATGCGAATACCTCCGAGGACTATGTCATCGAAGCGGGAGTCCCTCAGGGTAGCGTTGTTGGTCCGACCCTGTATCTCCTATACACAGCTGACATCCCTACAGGTGATCGAACAACACTATCAACTTTTGCTGATGACACCGCAATTCTCAGCCGATTGCTCTGCAAGCATCTACGCACCTGGCTGGTCACCTAACTGCTGTGGAGAATTGGCTGGTTAACTGGCGTATTGCAATCAACGAGCAGAAATGCAAACATGTCACATTTACGCTTAATAGGCGTAGCTGTCCCCCATTAACTCTAAATAACGTCCAAATTCCACGAAGCGATTTAGCCATTTACCTCGAAGTCCAACTAGACAGAAGATTAACTTGGCGTAAGCACATTGAAGCCAAGAAAACGCGTTTGAAGCTGAAAGCCAGTAGGTTTCACTGGCTTATCAACTCACGCTCTCCACTAAGTTTGGACTACAAGGTGCTGTTATACAACACAGTTCTAAAACCAATATGGACATGTGGATGTCAACTATGGGGAAATGCATGCAACAGCAACATTGAAATAATACAACGAGCACAATCACAAATCCTGCGAACAATAACTGGTGCGCCTTGGTACATCCGGAACGCGAACATCCACCAGGACCCACAGATTCCAGTTGTAAAAACTGAAATTGCCCAGCAAAAGGCTACATACCTAAAGCGACTTGCAACGCATCCAAATCAATTGGCCAAATCACTTATAGAAGTGAATAATCACTAGCGCCTCCAACGTAACGATTCACGCGCCCAGATGCCAAGACGTAGGGCCATTTATTATAATTCATAATTAAGTGAGCTGATTAAGATTTGTAAACTTATTGTTAGCCTGTATATACCAAGAGAAGATTCAATAAATAAATAAATAAATTAAAAAAAAAAAAATGATGAATGATGATGAATGAAATGAGAGAATTGTGAAGGATTATCCCGCAAAACTAACATTTAAAGACACTAGAAGTGTAAATAAATTTTGTATGGAAAATTAAGTTGAATAGTATAAGTAAAGAAGTCAAGAGATGTGTTAAAAAACAAATTATGAAAAATAAAGTACAATGAAGTTCATGTGTTATGGTCAGGATGGCCGTGTCGCTGCCCTGTGAAGGAAGAAAAGAAGAAACAATAATAGCCGACACACATTGCCTATCATTTCCAATATATTTTTATATTATTTTCTTATGTGTAGCATGCTATGGTGATTTACATTTCTTTTTTGAGGTACTTTTTTGCGGATAGTGCTGCTTCAAACACTTAAAACACAAACTCAATTTACTAGCTTCGTCCACTCGTTTCTGGGGACTCCATGCTTTAAATTTATGACAATATATAATTTAATGCTTGGCCATTTTGCACATCGGCGAATTCACTTCGTTGGTGTAATTTTTAAACACATTTTCAACAGGGATTTCTTCCTCTACTAAGGATAACAAACTTAGCCATTGATCTAAAAATTCCATTAGTGTCTCTCAGTGTCTGGATTTCATTTGATTTTTAATATTGTTCTCATAATGCTGTAGAGCTTCTTAACCATATTTTTTAATGATGATGTGTGCAAAAATGCAATATAACTCTTCGGTTAGGATTTCTTTGATTCGCATCAAAAAATTAAACTTATCAATAGAGTCAATGCAATTTTTAAATGCCTATATGAGTGCTTATTGATTTTTGGAAGCTCCATTGGGCTATTTAATTTGGCCGAGAGTGTTTACCTATTATTCTCGTACCTTCTTGTTAGCAGTTCCCAAGCTGCCTCATAATTATAGCAGAAACACAGCAATAAATGGTAAACAACAATTTTAGCTTCCCCTTTTAAATCACTTTTAAGGCTTAGCCTTAACTTCAAATATAAGCTTAAATCTACCCTTAAGTGCACTAGCTCATTAAATACCTCCCAATCTTTGGAAGCTCCAGAGTATACAGGAACCTCTATTTTTGGTAGGGTTGGTAGATCATTTAATTTTTGACAATTTCCTTAAATTTTAATATACATACATCAGATCTATATTATCTTTTATCTCAATAATTTTCTGCACTAAATTTGTTTGGAAATCCTTCGATCGTTCTGAAATCTGAAGCCGTTTCTATTCTACTCCGATAAATTTTAAATTTTTGTTATCCGTAATGAACGGGTTTCAATTTTTCTTACCTGAATTTTTATTAAAAGTTTGGCTGAAGTATTCCTCTACTTGATCGATGGAATACTTTAGCTTAGAGTCTAGCTCTGTTTTGGCAATATTTTTAACTATATTTTCTTAAACTGATTTAGCTTTAATAATTTTTTGCGGTTTTCACAACCTTTGGATAATAATGAAGTACCTCCTTAGAATTTTATTCTAATATCTCACAATGTTTATTTTTCAAGAGATTGTACATATAGTTCACTAGACCCTATTAATAAACAAAAAACAACCAAAAAGTATGTCCCATTCGTTGTATATTCCTGTACTATATCCACTAAGAACAATCAATTCAATAGAAACGTTACCCTAACCGATTATTTTCGAGCTTATAGCAGGCCAACAAGATTCGTTTTAGGTAGAGGGTCATGTTATATATATAGATAGGTACGGAGAATCAGAAAATACAAAAACAGTAAATCCAGCAAAACGCACAAATTCTTGATCCGGAGCCAGAGCGATTAAAGACTAAACAAATAAACAAAATATTATTAAAAGCAGAATGAACTTTAATTGAGACAGGGTAAAGACATGAGCTAAAAGATATGCTGGGCAGATGTAAGAAAAGAGCAGCATTCTAAAGGGTGATTTTTAGCTATTATCTTTTTGCCAACACTGGTTTAAACAGATGACGCTCGGTTATCTGTATAACTGTCAAAGATTTTAAACGTAACTTCAGTTTGGTATATAATTTAACCATAAACCGTCATACAAACGAGCAACTTTTGCAAATTATTGAATTTTTTTTTGAAAATGCGTGCTCTGTTAAGAAAGTTCATCGCGCTCTTCTTCCATTCAGCGATTAAGCTCATTTTTGGCTTAATGGGTGCGTTAGTAAGTAGAATTGTCGATTTTGGATTAAAGATCAGCCGAAAGCATTGCAAAAGCTCCCAATGCATCTAGAAAAAGTTTTACGTTCGGGGCCGGTCCGCCTAAATTGTGCGTATAACGCTTTTAGGATATTTTTTTGTGGGGCTATGTTAAATCTAATGTGTATACAGACAACCCCGCTTCAATTGACGCATTGGAGGACAACATTAAAGCATTCGTTTATGAGGATAAAAGTCTGTGCTTTACAATATCGTGAAGGAGGATTGAAATGTAAGTTGGTGTGGAATGTTAGTGTTGAGGAATCTCGTCCATGTATGTTTACATACATCTTTGATGTTGGAATATTATTATTATTTATTTGTATCCTAGAAATTAAATTCAGGAGGTATCATATTTATTGCCAGAACAGCTGAGGCCTTTATGCATTTGTTTAGTGTATTTTTTCTGTAAAAATTCTATAAAAATATATTTATCTTATTTAATTTATAAATAAATTTTTTGATTATACTCACAATATTTACATTTTTACTTTACAGTCTAACTGCTAATGGACCTTTTGGTGGAAGCTGTCAAGTCCATGGATCTCTTCCACCACTTACCCAGTGTAGCTCCGATGAAATAGGATCGCCCAATATTGATATTAGATCTTCTGGAATTAAAAGTCCAATATTGACAAATCCTGCATTTTCTCATTCAAAATGTCCTCCTAAAATTCATAAAAGTTGCTTTTGTGTACGTTTTATAGCCGAGCATACTAAAATGCAAGAGGATTCAACAAAAGTAAGTTTAAAAATATATTTAAGAACATTTTTTTTTCTACAAAAAGTTGAAGATAATTAGGTGTTAAGAACTTTCTTAGCTTGGGTAATAAAGGTATAGCCACATTTCAGTAGAATTTGGGTCATGGATTATCTATTAAATAGCCTGGTTCTTAGTCCTATTCACGATATAAAAAAGAGAAACATAAAAAATGAGCTTCTGTCCAAGCGTTGAACATGTGAATAAAAAAATACTAAAAAAATGAAAATGGAATCGGACCAACAAAAAATCTAAAAAATAAACATTTTTGTGTCCGAACTGCAAAATCCTCTTAATTTTGTAGACCTCGGTGTTGTTGCTCGCTGATTCGCAATTTACAAAGAAGATCCCCAGTGGGTTTTTGGATTTCCTGCCAATGGGATTGTGCAGATCCCTCACAGTATGGTCGTGTTTGTGAAGTTCCGGTTCGACATCTGTGTTATTTTGTTCTTCGTAGTCTTCATTGCTTGAGAAGAGGGAAAGGGCCGCTGCTCGAGCTGCATTTCCTTGCTCGCAGAGCCTTCTTGCAGGGTTGTTTTGCCTAGCTTGGTGGCACGCGTGGGGGCCTGACAATCCAAGCCCTAGGTTGTGATCGATTAAGCAAGGAGAAGGGGAACTGGGTACCGTTAGCCGGTATGCCAACCGCACGTTTCTGCTGCTGAATTGTACACAGCTGCTTCAGTGAGAGAACTTGGTAGACAGCAGATAACACGCAGATTAGAATGTGCGTTAGAGTTGGTAGCAAACCGTTAGCTTCGCAGGTTGAACCAATCAGACACTATGTGACGGTTTCAGAATGGTGGGACTGAAAGCACAATAAGAAACTTGCTGTCGATCCGCAGGCACGTCTACACTGCGGATATTTATACCCTATTAAAATTAAGTGTACAATAAAGTTCCCGGAATAGTGTGAATCAAATGCAAAATTTTTAATTTTCATTAATATTTATTTTATCGCCTTCAATATATATGCTCCTTCTGAAGCGATACACATATGCCACCTCTTTTTCCAATCATCAAAAATTTCTTGTAGGCGCTGGACGGGATCGCTTTTAGTTTAGATCGCTTTTCTTTTACGGCCTCTATCGAGTCGAAACGAGTCACACGGAGTGGCAACTTGAGTTTTGGAACCAAAAAAAGTCACAAGGGGCCAAATCCGGTGAATACCGTGGTTGATCGATGGTATTGAACGAGTTTTTGGTATTAAAATCGTTCACAATTACTGCTCGATGCGATGGCGCGTCACCTCTTTTGCTCTCATGCTCAAATTATCCGTCAAAATCAAACCATCTTTTTCACGGCTGATGTTTAGCTTATATGCTATCTCTCTAACACTCGCGTGACAATTTTCGAACACGATTTCCTTCACTTTTTTATGTTATCTTCAGTGTTAGACGTCGAAGGACGCCCGGAACGAGGCATTCTTGACCATCCTTAAACGCTTTGTACGAGTCGTAGACTTGTGTTTTCGATAGAATAGATTCACCATTAGCCTTTTCCAACATTCACAACGACTCCGCACACGAAATTTGGTTCAAAACACAAAATTTGATGCAAATTCTTTGTTCAATATTTTTTTGCATTGTAAAAATCGCAGAACACTACTGAGGTCGACGGATTTCAACAGCTGCTGCAAACAAACTGGTCTGCAGATCGCGCTCATTTTAGGCGTCGTAATTAAGGAAAACGCTTCCAACGAAATAAAAAAAAGTCTTTGAAAATATTCAGCGTGGAAAGCTTAAATTATATTTTCAATGACATTTAATTGTCACAGGATATATCTAAACTAAAATTGACTCAAAAGACGAAACTTGATATACTATGTAGACGAATTTACAGTAAGTTTTACATCGAAACATTTTTTTAGATTAATCTTATCTATCTATTTATCTCTATAATCTATTAGTCTTATCTATTAATCTAATCTACAATGTAAAAAGCTGGTAAATAGCTGGTATCAATTGGATCAAAAACTATTGTAAAAAATAATTGACGAATCTAGCAAAGAATGGGAGGTACCTTTATAAGTCAGAGTTAGAGGTGGTGAGAGAAATAAGACTGCCAAGATGGATTAGGTTCAAATCGAGTTATGCATCCAACTTCATGGTTTTGCAGACGCTTCTGAAAGGCATATACGGCAGTAGTATATGCGAAAATGGCACCGAACTTTCCAATAATACCCAGTAAAATTAGAGTGAATCTAATTAAAATACAAAAACGATTTCCAAAGTGGAAGCTTCATAAGAAGCTATGGAAAATTATTAAGTGGAATTTTACGCATGCAGTAATTCATAAAATAATATAGCATAAAAATAGCTTAAATAATGTAAAATTTGTTAGCTGTAGAACAGAAGAAATTCGAAAATTAATGGACACTGAATGAAATTATATTTTAATCGAAGAGAATCGTACAGGTTTTGCGTCAAGAGGAGTTAACAAAAAGAACCAAAATGGTATGCTGAGCCGAAAAGCATTGGGCCACAACAGTCAACTGTTTCAGAAATAAGCATCCTATAATTTCAGATAAAAATTAATATTTCAACATTAATAATAAATGATGCACATAGTAACACATTTCATGGAGGTATAAACGTAATGCGAAATTATATCCAACGAAAATATTGGATATTTGGGTTACAACCTTCTTAAAAAAATAAGTAACATAGTGGACTAACTTCCCGAATATGTGGTAAAATATCAATTTTTTAAAGCGGTTATTAAGTATGCCGGACCATATTTTTTAAAATGTGCAAAAAAACGTTTAAAAGTTATATTACTGTATTTGTTGCATGAACACAAAGGCCATTCATTTAGAAGTATTCAGCGGTCTAACATCTAATGCACTTATAGCTGCATTTAAGCGGATTCTTGTTACAAGAGGTAAATGTGCTATATATAATAAATATGTTAATATAATGCAACAAATGTTGTAGGTGCATCAAGAAACCCGACGAGAAGGTAAAATAGGCCATTCAAGAAAATAGTAAAGTAGCAATAATTGAAGACAATGATTTTTATACCAACTAGAATGCGTATACACATTCGGTAGTGATATGGATAATAATGAAGCGCTAACTACTAATTATTTTTTAATTGGAAGACCACCATTGCATGCGATCGAATAAGTACATAACCTTGATAAATGGATATTTATTCAAAAATATGGAGGGATTTTTAAGTAAATAAAAGGATGATTATTTAAATACTTTTTTAATTGTAATGTTTAAAACACCTAAAAATTGAAAAATAATCATAAAATCAAATACTTTTCACCACAGCATTTCCAAATTCAAACATGAAACAAGACTAACCCAAAAACTACAAATTAAGGAAATCTTCTCTTAAGATACTACTACTACAGGATAAACTTCCCACTCCTCTCACATAGCTATTTTAACTCCTATTTTAAATTCGCTTTACTTAAACACAAATCTATCCAATCGAAAGAAACAACGCCATCTAAGGGATTCGACGCATCTTGTGCCGAAATTGATTCCTTCAAAAAGTTTACACCTATATCAGCGTACATCTATTTACATTCTTGGATTTAATTAACGTACTAAATTAACATCCAATAAAACTAATATTAGGCAACTTCAATAGCTGGGGGACAAACTGAGAATCATCATCCAACTATAATAGAGGGATAATATTACAATCATTTCTGAATAAATCAAATTTGGTTTTACTCAACAACAAATCCACCCATTAAACACACATTGATCTTTTTTTTTCTGCACACTTAAGCAATAAATGGGAAATGGAATACAATTTAAGATCCACGGCAGCGACCACTTTTCAAAACTAATAATACTAACTGCAACCAAAATCAAACTAACCATATTAGGCCAATTTTCAAACTGCACCTTGCAGACTGAAACAAATAATATTTGTACATTACAATGACGGAAAAAATATATTATTATACAGGATGGCAAATTAACTTCTTAGAAAAGAATGAAAAATTCGCTAAACAAACTTATATTTAACTTACTTAATTTAATATACTAATTTTTAAACCAAACTCAACCAAAAGAGACATTAACGCATACCACGCAATATCACTAAATATCTGTTTTAGTAATATCCGCGACAAAATTATTGCTATTGCTATTATTGCTATTATTATTATAATTATGGTGGTTTTTTTTACAATAACAAATCAATTCACACCAACCAAAGGGAGGAAATTTGGTTACATATAATCTACTGAGAATCATCAATTAAGAAAACCAAAAATCTTTCTAACTACTTTCGAAACACACCCGTTTCAAAATGGCATACACCAGTCACACTATTTCTCATTGCCTACAACGATCACTCACATATCATTTATCGTCAATTTCAAAGCTTACGCTGATAACTTTCACATTATTATTAAATTTAATAAATATCAAAAGAACCTTCAATACAATCTTGACTCACTTTTCTGGGAAATGTATGGCTGGTGTTCCTTCTCGGTATGCAGCAGCAAATTTAAACACCTACAAATATGCAGGAAACAAACATGCAAATTCAATATAACAGTTTCACTCTACAATAAATAAATATGGTACACTTAAAATACTTGGTATACAATAAATACAAGTGGAACGATAAGATCAATAATCTTCCAACCTCATTCAACATGAAACTTAACATCCATTAATGCCTCTCTAGCACAAAATTTAACTGTAATACCCACACATTCATAAATATCCTAAAAACAACCATTTTATCCAAAATATACTATGGATTCGATTTTCTACGCCCCCAATAACTCTAACTAAAAAAATTCAAACCATTCTCAACCCCTCCCTCAAAATTGCGCTTGGAGCCTTCCTTACAACTTGTACGAATAATTTACTATTAGAATTTACACGATAAACGAAAATCACACATTCCTTACTGCCAAGCTAATCGTACTAATTAGATCTAGCAAAACAAAACACATACAAAATATACTCAAAAAAAACTTTTTTTTCATGTTTACTGTGACCTAAGTGGCAGCTTTACAGGTTGTACATAAAAATTGATTACTGAAAGGTATGTCAATACATACTGCACATCTAGTACATTACTATTAACATTTACATTACCTTAATTACATTAAATTACAATTGAATTATTATAATTTTATATTATTTGACAATACAATTATTCTTTTTTAGAAAAATCTGGAAGGAAAATCTTTGGGGTAACAATTCTTCAGTCTTCTGTTTCGTGGGGGTGGGTAAGACCTCTCTCCAATGTGTTTTTGGGTGAAGGCCAAGACGTCTTAAGTATCCTTCTGCGTGTGTCCTGCATACATCGCCTATCTTGGCAATGTTAAGGTCCCTCCATATGTCTTTTGTCCTCATGTACCAGTGGACGTTACAAATAGATCTGATTAGAATTGCTTTGCGCAACTGTTATTTTGTTCAGGTTTGATTTACATGTAATTTCGTATACTTCCATACCATACTTCCAAATTGGGCTCAAAATGGATTTATACAGGCGGACTTTATTTGTCAACGAAAGTTTGTTTCTCGGCGAAAGGTTCCATGACATTTTTGTATTCTTTAAAATCACAGCCTATTTAATCATAGTTTTGTGCCTTTGGAACGTTAATCCTCTGTTCAAAATCACACCAATGCATTTGTAGTGGGTCTTGTGTTGAAATGTGGAGACAATCATTGTAATTCCTTTTCTTTATAGCAATCCTTTCCAAAATACTTGCAAGCGTATTTTTGCGCAGAGTACTGCTGGTACCGGATGAGGCCGGACAGATCCCTGATCACCAGTTTGACTTCAGACGCTTCCATGGAACACCTGAGCAATGCCAGCGACTTGTTGAGAGCATAATTGAGGCCTTCGAAATAAAAAAGTACTGCTGCGTCGTTATGCTGGATGTCAAACAGGCGTTTGACCAAGTCTGGCACCCTGGACTTCTTTTTAAATTAGATCCCACCTTCCAAGTTCCCACTTCGCCTTCCTCACGTCATACACTGAGGAAAGAGAATTCCGAGAGAGATGCGGATCATCAATCATCACGCCTAGGCCTATACGAACAGGAGTACCTCAAGGCAGTGTTCTTGGACCCATCTTGTACACACTCTACACAGCGGACCTTCCCATCACCTCCTCCCGGAACCTCACAGTATCCACATATGCCGATGACACTGCCTTCCTAGCCTCCGCCACAGATCCGCAGGAAGCATCAGAAATCATACAGAGACAACTAAATGGTCTCGATCCATGGCTGAAACGATGGAACATTGTGGTCAATGTGGAGAAATCCTCCCACACAACCTTTGCACTACGCAGGGGGCACTACGCACTGTTTCTGCAGTGCCAGAATTTGGCGGCAGGGAACGTTTTGACTAGGTTGTCCTGCATTAATGCTGCACTCTCGGGGACCACTGTTGCGAAAGTTCCTCCAGTAAAGCATCCTTCGAGGTGAAGTTGATTTAGTGTTGCATTTGATTCTTATTTGATTCTGGAAGCTGTTGTAGTACTGTTCTCGATATTTTCTTATCAATGGTTTTCAATGGTCCCTTAAAAAATGCTGGCCAAATTTCGCAGGCGACACGGCGAATTGTTAGGTATTGGGTACCTGTCAGGGGTTGTCATTTCGTTGAGTTTGCGGAAGTCGATGACTAATCGAATGTTCTTCTTGCCGGCTTTATTAGTGGCTTTTTTTTATCTACTATCCAAATGGGGTTGTTGTAGGGCGAGACAGATTTTGGAACTATCCCGTTTTTTAGCAGCCCCCATATTTTGTTATTGCCCAGATTTCTTTATTCTTTATTAAGTGTTTTATGTCAGCCCTTGAATGGGGCTGACAAACGCCATTTTTCCGGTTCAGGAGGACTTCTTGGAAGGCGCCTCTTACTGTGGGTGGAGGGTCTTCGCCCATCGCGTTATCGAAGCTTACATCAATGCCAGGATGGAGTAGAATTTTCTCGATTTCCGTGCCACATCTGAGATGGTCGGACAGTAGAGTAGATCTACCTTAGCTTGTCTAAATAGGTCGAGGCCCGTCAAATGGTTCAAAATCTGGTAATATGAAAAATTTCGCTTCTGTGTTAATAATGGGAATGAGGTATTTCTCTGTAACGGTGCTCGAGCCGTGAATGGAGGACACCCTAAATGGTGTGTTAACCGGGTGGATCACCGCTAAGTTTTTATGATGTTTTATGTAATTTTATGACGAGCCCGTGTCAATAAGAAATGTCATTTTTATCCCCGCTACTCTTCGTCTGATGACAGACAATGGTTTTGATGGTTTTGGAGCTGACTTACGCTCATTTTTTCCTCTTGGCCTTTTGAGAAATTTACTGCGAAGGCATATCTGTTATGGTTGGACACTAGTTCTTTGGCCAAGGCCAGTGCCGATGGCACGTCATTGGGCTTTACCGCAAATAGCACGTCCGTGAGATTACTCCCGAAATGAATACTCGAAGGGCGTCTTCTCTAAATTTTTCGCAAAGTGCCTGTGCATCTGTCATATGAAATGTTGACCTTGACAAGAAGGGGATACTTTTTTTCAATCTCGTCGTAGTACTGAGACAGCGTAAGTCGGCCCTGTCTTAGAGGACTTAACTCTTACTCGATGACAAACATCGGTCTTTTGTCACTATAGGTAAAATGTAGGCGACTTATGATCGCGTCGAAATTAAGTACAGTGCCGAAGGAAGAAAGTACTGGTAACAGCTTGGTAGTCCCGCGAGCTACCATCATATGGTCGAATAGCTTGTACAAAGTTATGGCCGACTGTCTCCATAAGACGTAGGACTCTTTGGTTCCTAAACCTCTGGAAAGTATTTTAGGCCATCGAGAGGCTCCTCACATTTGACCGTCGGGTCGACGTTTACCTCTTCTTCTGCTGGGCAGCCAGTGCGTCTCTTTGTTGACGTAACCCGTGTTCTGTTTTTTAGTTTACCATAGCCTGTTCCCCTAGGGCATTCGCAACCAACGCTTGAATGACGGTCTTTAGCTGCTCCGGTTCAATGGTGGACTGGTTGTGAACTTTGTTTGCGCGCCTTAGTGTGGAAGTCGCGGCTATGCTATCGGACTCTGAGTCGATTGAGCATGCCTTTGTGTCCCTATATTGTAAGAACTGCTTTCGCATGGGGTGTCTAAAGCCTAACAGCTAAAATCATTGTGAGTGGCTAATAGTAATTTTGGCATAATTATGTATTGTTACCTCCCTTACATTTTGTTTGTGTTTTGTATTGTTGTGTTTGTTTTCCCACGCTGCGGTCACAGTTTAGTAGGATGAATTTAGAATTGTTTTTTCCGATGATATATATGCACTTTAAAAAAGAAAAATTCTGCAAAAATGTTTCTCAGTTTATCTTAATAGTACCAAATTTTGGGTAGCGGATACGTATTGTTTGTGGGCGCCAACTATTTAATTTATTTGTATTTCTAACAGTTATTTACTGGGTAGAGATATGCTTCATTATTTCTTTGTATCTTATTAAGTCTGGTGAGTTAGTTTTAAGATTTTAATTTATTTGTTTTTCTAACAGTTATTTACTGGGTAGAGATATGCTGCATTATTTCTTTGTATCTTATTAAGTCTGGTGAGTTAGTTTTAAGATTTTATTTATTTCTAGGAGGACCGCTTGCATGAAATATAAAATGAGAACTGAAGATTATACAAAATTTTTTTGACTTAAATCTAACAGAATATGATACTCATAGCGGCCACCCAAGAATGCAGTCTCTACCGGCTGTGCACGAGCATGCGGTCAAAATGCTAGGTCATCAGTTTGATCGACGATAAGCCGCGGTTAGCGAGGCTGGTTTACTTTAGTTAACTCAGGTATATAAATGTACTGGGTGCGGCGCATATATCCGGACAAATTTTTTTTTGTTTCAAAACAAATTTATTGACTTACAACATACATTTTTTTTTTATTAAAATTGTATTTATTTATATTGCAGTCCACTGTTACTATTTATAATAACTTATACTGGAGAGATTCATAATTACTTGCGAGTATTTACATATGTACATACTTAAAGGCATGAATTAATTTAATCAATTAATTCAACATACATAAAATGGAAAATTTATTTACACAAATATACCATAACTGTACCTGTCGAAAGTAAAATTACTCTATATAACCTCCTTAAGCCCTAATGACCTATCCTCTATCCTTGTCCTACAACAGTCGCATGCTCTCTTTAATGCAGCGCTGTCCATATTAGTGAATGCTGCTTCGATAGCGGTGCGTAGTGATGCGACATTAGGGTGCCTGGACTTGTGAGTAACCCTTTCGACTACGCTCCAAACATAATAATCCAGAGGGTTCAAATCGAGGCTATTCGGAGGCCAGAACTCTTTGCTCCAGAACGAGTCCATGCGAGACATGTGTTTTCTCGAATGAGTTCTCCTCGTTGGGTTAGCAGAAGGTTCCCCACACACCTCAGAATCATTGTACTTACATACAATATCGTATACAGTCGATCTCGGGTACTTTAAGAATCGAATTATTTCGGTCGGTGAACGTCCAGCGCGAAGACTTTCAATAATCGCGACTCTTCGGTTGTACTTGCACGTAACATCCCTTACACTTTTAGGTTATGACTATTTACCAAATGCCTATGGCATTTAAAAACGTCAGTAGCAAACTCTGGTGGAATTCCTATGTGGCGGGAAATTTAAATTGAAATTTGTCCGGATTTAAGCGCCGTACCCTGTATATATGGTATATGCATGTAAAAATGCACGTCGGCTGTATAACAGAAATAGGAGTCGTATTGGAGTCGTCGTACACGAAAGTCGTTGATCAGTCGTCAGTAGTCAGCAGTCGGCACTTAGTGGTTTCAGTGTTTCTGCGGTTGGCTGGAATTTTTGCGTGCTTTCCACAAAGGGTTCTTTTTGCTGGTGGGCGATAGTTGTTCGATGTATAGATTCTGGGCGTTTGCTTCCCCAAGCGTATAGTAGGTGTCCTGGTTAGTCTACGTGTAGCTATTTTTAAATGTTCTTTACCTGTTGGGGATCTGTGATTCTGCCATTATCCTCTTAGTCTTCGTTTTTCAAGCTGCTCGAATTCGCGATTTGTCTTGGTATGATTTTTCATATTCTGCAAGTGACTTGGCCGTAATAATATTTCTTGGGGTCTTTCTTATTATTGCGAAGTCAATGATGTTCGGGAGCTGATTTCGCTATTTTTTCGCGAATGTAGAAGAGGCTTAAACTTCTTAGGTTCCTCTTTAGGTGACTTTCGCGGTTGTATACTTTCATCAGTTGATTTTGCCGGCAGCTCAAATCTGTTGGTGTTTGATGGCGTTTTATTAGTGAGCATGTTAGCATTGTCGCGTGTAATTATTGACTTGCTTTCTGTTTCTTGATTTTTGTACGTTTGAGGGCTATGTTTTCTGTTTATTGTTATGTAGCGATCCATTCCTTTCTGTATGGTCGACCTGGAGTTTTTGTTTACGTTATATTTTGTCTAGGTCATAAGCTCGTTTTCGTGTGGATACTTTCAGGTCCACTGAAAAACCCACCAAGCACAAGATCCGTTTCCGCCTTTAGTACCCGCATTTTGATCAGCCAAGATCAAAGTCTTGAAAGCCTGTTAACAAGGTTTTGAAAGGTGTAGGATCTACCATCCAAACCAGTAGACCGACCAGATGCGGAATGCAAGTCGAATTTTATCCGCACTACCTCCAGGGATAAGGACGAAATATACGTTGTTACACTTCCTTTCAAAAATCCCAAATGGTTGAACTTTGGTTATTCCAGATCCATAGAACTCTCTCTATTTCTCCGGGACGAGAGTAGCTTCAAGAAGAACACTGAGCTAAAATTCCTATATGACTTGGTAATTAAAGAGTACTTGGATTTAGGTCATTTGCGAGAAGTCCTTCCAAGTAATGACGACGATAAATTCAACTGCTGTTGGCCGACATAGAGTGGTCTGCCTTGGGAATAATTCTGCTACAATGCTAGCCAGGACATCAGGGTCAGTTAGAGTTGCCTCTCTCTTCCTAAGCTTCCCCTAAGCAAGTCCGCAGGGATCTCTATCCACGGTATCTAGTAGTTCCTTATAGGCCCGCGCTTTGGCAGCTAATATGCCGTGCTTAAACTCAAAGCGTGTGCTTCTAAAAGCCTCCATGAGTTCTGCGTGCTGGGTGCTGCCTCTGGCTCGTTGCGCCCATCTCCTTGCCCTAAGGCATTCCGAGCGTAGCTTGCTTAAGGTGGTGCTCCACCAGTACACTGGGGACTTGCGCTGCTCTTTTTTCCTTCTTGGCATGCTTGCATCACACGTTGCCTCAAGCATCTTCATGAGGTCGGCCGCCATTGAATCTGCGTGTCCATTTGAGATTCGAAACGTACTTAATTAACAGTTATTATTGCAACTGATATGGGTTTGTGTGGCCCTAATAATTAGCATTGGGTTGGCATGTCATTGCGACGAAGTCGGGTTCGGCTAGATAGCCGTGTTAAGTCTCTCGCAAGCCTGTTCAGATGGGCACGCAGTTTGTTGCTATATTTTTCCATTTGTTTGACCGGGAGTATGAACAAATCCCTGTGTAGGTTATCACTTCGAACGAACCACGGTGCGCCGGTGATGGGTCTCAGGATTTTCGATTGGGCTCGCTGGATGATTTCTACGCTGCTGTTACTGGCGTTCCCCCATAGCTGGGAGCCATAGGTCCAGGTCGGTTTTAGGATGGAGTTGTACAGTAAGACATTGTATTCTAGTTTTAAGGGAGAGCGTATACTAAGAAGTCAATGTAGACTATTAGCTTTTAGTTTGAGGTGTGTTCTTTTTGCCTCGATGTGTCTACGCCAAGTGAGTCGCCTGTCAAGATGAATACCTAGGTACGTAACTTCATATGATTTCGGTATAACAGTGTTATTTAATACGATCGAAGGGAAATCTTGTCTGTTGAGGGTAAAAGTTACGTGTTTACATTTTTGTTCATTGACTTTTATTCTCCAGTCGGAAAGCCATTTTTCAAGATTTGCCAGGTAAATAGTAAGTTGTGCAGTAGCTTGCCGCGGGCATTTAGAGCGGCTCAGGACTGCAGTGTCATCGGCAAACGTAGATATAGTTAGCTGCCTCGATGTTGGTATATCGGCTGTATATAGCAGGTGTTGGGCCAAGTACGCTGCCTTGAGGAACCCCAGCTTCTATGATGTAACCCTCAGACGTAACAGTGCCGCATCTAACTGAGAACACTCTATTGTACAGGTACGATTTTAGAAGCTTATGGATGCATTCAGGGAGTGTTGATTTAATTTTATGCATTAGGCCATCTAACCAGACTCTGTCAAATTCTTGGGCCACATCGGGAAAAATGGCAGTGCAGTACTCTCACTTTTCGAATGCAGTTCTAAATTCAGTTGTGATTCGATTGAGTTGTTCCATGTTTCTCCTGAAAACTAAATTGATGTTCCGGTATCTTGTTATTAGTTCGCATGTAGGGTATAACAAATGTCATCAGACATTTTTCGAAGAGTTTTGCCACGCATGATAGTAGACTTATTGGTCGATGATGATGGAACTGTATGATCCTTTCCCGGTTTCGGTATCATAATGATGATTGACTTTTTCCATAGCGAAGAGAAGTGACCAATTCTATTTATTGCATTGAATAGCTGGCAAATAGTTTGGACGGCACAAAATGGAAGTTCGATGATCGTTCTTGGGGTTATTAGAACGCTGCCGGGGCTCTTATTAGCTCTTCTTTTATGATTTTAGCAATTTCAGTTGGAAACACGTTTTGAAGGTGCTCGGCGAAAGTAGAAGCTCTATGTTTGTCGCTGCGGACCCATTCACCTGCGGCACAACAGATTCTACCGCGGGGCTCTCCATAATGGATATTTAGTGCTAAAAGGTGCTAATTGCTCTATGTAACGGCGTTGTGTGCATTCCTGCTCGTTGATTAGCTCCTTTCTTAATCTACGAGTTGCGTTTTTGAGCCTTTGCTTTGCAGATGGCGATCTATAGGATTGCCATTGTCGTCGTAAGCGTCGCTTTTCCAAGACAAGCTGCTCAATTTGAGCGTTTGTCTTAGATTGCATATACTGAACAGTTTGTTTTTCTGGGGTTGAGGCATGGGCTGCTGCGACAAGGACAGACTCCAAAAGTTTAGTGGTGCTTTCTATGTCAGCCTTGTTGATGATTCTTGGGTTCAGTTCAATGTGCGAGCTTACGAATTTCTTGTATTTTAGCCAGTTAGTTCTATTGGATGTCAATCGACCGGGTGAGTCTTTCAGATCCGGACATTGGAGATAATTAAGGAGCACCGGCGAGTGATCAGAAGATAGGTCTGGGAGGGATTCGGCGTTAATATGATTATGAGAGATGTTTCTTGTGACAGCAAAGTCAATCAAGTCTGGTATCTTTCTGGGGTCCGTTGGCCAATATGTAGGTGAGCCCGGAGAGGCACAACAAAGCTTGTTGCTTACTTTAATAATTGTGTTGTACAATTGTTTTCCCCTAGGGTTTACAAGACGAGATCCCCAGTGCATATGCTTTGCATTGTGGTCACCAGCAGCTATAAAGCGATCCCCTAGTGTGTTGAAAAAAGCCAAAAATTTGTTTTCGGATATCGTAAAGCGAGGTGGGCAGTATACTGCAGCATGTGTTATTTGACCGTTGCCCAGCTGTATATTTAAAGATGTTGGATGTAAGTAGTTTGTCGCAAAGTCGTTGCGGAAAGTATGTTTTATGCGGTTTCTAATCAGGACTCCAGTGCCTCCATGTGCTTTACCATCAGGGTGGTTGGTGCCGTAGAATGTATAACCATTTATTTAGAACTTGTACTTGTTAGTAAGGTGTGTTTCGGAAAGGAGCATTACATCAATATGTTTGTCTTGGAGAAATTGAGCAATTTCAAGCTTGTGTCGCGAAACGCCGTTGGCATTCCATAGAGTTATACGTAAGGGAGCCATTGATTATTTTGACTGCTGCGATACCAGTATCTGTATCAATAGTTCCTGATTACGCATAAGATTATCTATAGTTGTTCTCATAAATGTCATGGATTCGGTCATGTTTTGTTGCATGGTAAAGATCAATGTTTCAATATTTCTTTGTTTCTGTCCTGTTGGCTGATCAGCATTTACCTTGTTTTGTTCAGCGAGTGGGAATGCAGTTGTAGGATTTGTAGGTGCAAGACCTGGTTTAAGCGCACTTGCAAATGTTACGTTCCTGTTGGTCAGACTGTTTAAGTGGGCATCAGGTGTATGTTTTGAATGTATAATTGTTCTCGGCGTGCTTTGCCCACGCATCATAGTAACTTTTTGGTGAAGCCGATTTTTTAGATCCTTATATACAGGGCAACCCCTGTGGTTTGCTGTGTGGTTTCCTCCGCAGTTGCTACACTTTTTCATTCCGGGGTCAGCTTTGTTTGATAAGCAGTTAGCGGAGCTGTGAAGCTCACCACAAGCTACACATACAGTGCGAAGGGTACAATAAGTTTTTGTTTGGCCATATACTTGGCAATTTGCACACTGTACGGGTCCTTTGCGCTTGTGCGGCCCTTCAACAGAGATTCTAAGGTGTAATAGATATTGCAACTTATAAATGGGGTGAGTCTCGTTTTTCTTCACTGCCCATGAGTCTGGTTCAAGTTCGACCTTGAAGAGAGGTTGTGGCTTTTTATCTTTATTAAATACTAGACTGACCCGGCAAACGTTGTTTTGCCATATAAATAATTTCCTAGTAATTTCTAGTGCAGACAAAAAACAGCTTACTTATTGTAAGTATGTATGTATGTTAGAATGTGTATATTGTATGTATGTAAGAATGTGGTATATGCGTGGAATAAGCATAGAGCGCTGTGAACGATGAGGGAATATAAAAATAACAAAAGGCAAACATTATTTTTAAGTTATTATGATTTATTCCTTAAAATTATTTATCACTAATTAAACAATTACGACAGTAACACTATTAAACAATATCAATCTCTGGATGCTATAGCGTGAACAATATTTTTTGTTAGTCCATCTTTAGCTAACACAAACAAACTGGATGGTTTACCCACTCAAGAGCATGCCACGTATAATTGTCCGTGTGAAAAACATGGTGTTCTCAAATCTAATCCACAAACAGACATCGTTTGACCTTGGCGATTGGCAAGTGCGCTTCCGGAATCCTCGCCGCCCATAAAGTAGATTTGTAAGAATTTATGTGGTTCGTTTGGCATTGGCAGCAGTGAGCCTATTTTATGATAAACTTGGCCTCTGATTTTGAATGTAGAATTGAATTGTTGAAAATTTGCATTAGTATTTCGAACTATTTCTGTTGCTCCAAACGATGTCATTTGAAAGCATGAATTGAATCTTCGAATTGACTTCAGGAACACGTTAGAATCTGGATCCGTGCCGATAAGTAAGCCGTTCAATGGTTCAGGTGGTGTTTCAATTTCAGGTAGTTGCACTTTTCCTGACGCGCAACACATCCCAGCTGGCTCATTTTTGAATTTCAGAGCATGACAATGCGGACATTCCTTGTCCATAGCACCAATTACCACTTTTGAATGAGCATAATATTCAATATCTGGCTCATACTGGAATGCTAGATGCAGGAATGAATTAAATATAAATGCTCGATGTACCTGTTGTCGGTCATTTGTTCTTCGTCTATTGTCGTTGTTCTAATCTTCTGACTTTATTGCGTTCAGCTCGTGTATCTTCTGGCCCTTCTTGATGCAATTGCGCCATTCTGACACGTGCATCAGTATTTTGTTGCTGGATTTGTTCTTCTGTTCTTTCGGATCTGCTATTTCGCAAGTTTCGAGCTCTACTTGTACCGCGGCTCAAATCAGCTCCTTTGCGTTTTCTTGGCATTGCTCTCTTTACAAAACATACATAAATAGAATTAATGAAATTATTTAATGATGAAAAATGTTAAAAAAAAAGTATACTTATATACACAAAATCCGTTGTACATTGAGATAGCAAAATAAAAATTGTCAACGTTACACTTGACGCATTAACAATAATGATGGCCGACAACTATGTAGGGAGTGAGAAAGAAAGAAGACCGAATGTTGGCTAATTGTCATAGATACTGGATAAGGACAAAAAATTTCATCAAAATCAGTCAAGCCGTTTCGGAGGAGTATGGTATTGAAAACGTGACACGAGAATTTTATATATAAGATGTTGATAACTGTTTCCGGCTTAAAACCTTGTTCTATTAGGGCTCCTGATATTTCCTCAGGATTTATTTCAGGCTCAAGGCCTTTTATAACTATTTGTATTGTATTTTTCTCTGATGTAGATTGGAGGCGGCTTAGGGGTCTTCTTAATGTCTTTATCAGAATTTGGTTGATCGTCTAAATCATCGGCCAAAATGGCGAATCGGTTATCATTGTTGGGCATACTAGTTTTCTGTCTTGTTATGTCACAGATTATTTTTGATTTATTACCCGTTGAAGAATTTTGCGGGCTTAGTTTATTTGTATATATCGATCTATACCAGTCTGTATGGTCGAGGAACTTTTTTTTTGCTGTGGGGAGAGAGGATTGAGTTTTGCTTTTTATTGGTGGAGCGGGTATTGAGGTTGTGGGCGTTTTAACATTCGCTAAAGAAGAGCGTATCGGCAATGAAGCATTGCAAACTGTAGTTGATGTTGTTATTGTTGCTGCAGTTGTGGTATTGGTTTCTGAGGTTGCTGTGAGGGGAAGAGTTGAGGCTGGGAGAGCTGGGAGCGTAACTGCTATGAGCGGGGGAGTTGAGTGTGTGTTTATTGGTGTAGCGGGTGTTGTTGTTGGTGTACGCGCATGTAAATTTGGCGCGCATTCTGCTCTCCGTTGCTGAGGGTAACTGTTGGGTCTCTCCAATGCTGGAGAGCAAGATCGCGCTCTTTCATCACTTTGCGGGTGCAAGCTTTGATAATTGTTTGTGTAATTTTATATGTGGGTGAGTGAGAGGTAGGAGTTGTTTTTGTTTTGTTTAGCTTGAAGCTCTCGCTTCTGATTTTGATTTTGAGCGCCGGTTGCGCTCATATTTAGTTTTGTGTGTTGTTTTCACTTGTTTTTTTGATTATTTATTCGCAGATATATATTAGGTTTTTAACACATATAAATATGTATTAGCGTCTTTTTTATAATGGTTGCACTTGGGCTTGAATTTTTGCACTTAAACTTCAATATTAACTGGAGCTCTGCTGAAGCACGTCCGTCGGGGTTGAAGTAGAATGTACGAATGATTCGAGCGATTCGACTGAGAAATTCCTCTCAGCTTTGGCTCGTTTTGTGTCAAGACGGGGCAGTTTTCTTCGATAATGGGAAAACGTTTGCAGTCCAATGTGCTAACCCAAGACTTCTTAGAGGCGACTAGGTCCACTGATGTCACCCACTATATCCACCAGAAGATCACTTCGCGCCCCCTTTCAATCCCCGTGGGACTCCACATATGGTCTCTGCTTTAAAATACTAATAGTTCTAAACCTCTATCGTGTGACTCAGAGGCATAATTAGGAGCCCAGTGGCAAAACTGGTGCTTCTTCCTGTTAAACCGTGGCCATAGTCCAAATCCTCTGCCTACGTGTTCTTTTTATTTTGTCGCCTATCATAATAATATTTAACATAACATTCTTTTTAGCACCAACAAGCACCAATTAGACGTTCACCACCCTAGCCCTTCTAGACCGCTGGTCGCCCCTCAGCCGCATAAACGCATCCTGGCAACGGTGTTTGGCCACCCGGTTATTCGCGAGAGCCCTGAATGTGCATGAACCGTCGTTATCCGGTATCCACTAATAAAATGTAACTAAGAAGAATCAACAAGTGTTTTTTTCTCCTGTATCTGGAATATCTACATTTCTGAATTTTCAATACTTTTCTTTGGACTCGCAACACCTGGACCCGCAACGCGTCCTGCCCCAAAAAATAGAGTTTAAAGTTGAGGGGGACAAAGTGTACTATTTGTTTTAATAGGTTTTTATTGTCTTAAGCGTATTGATTTGTATTTCGAAGTGGCTTCATCATTTCGAACATTAATGTTTTGTCCTTTCGGGTTGGTATTATTCTTATTATAGAGTTTCCACAACCTCTATTATAATTATTGGTCGGGTAAAAAATCGATTCTAACTTTTACTTTGGTAATAACCTTTATTTAAATAGAATTTTAAAGTTAGCTGTCTCTGTTTTTTCCCTTTTCCATTTTTGCTTTAAGTACATCGAATGTTTCTCCGACAACAGTATATTGTTTTACTGCATTATGCTAGTTTCACCCTCAACTTTATAAAGTGTTGATACTATTATTTTATATTTTATTTTTTTATTTGCGTGCAACAAAAATAATGATCTGGTAAAAATTTCAAAACGCTAGCTTTAAAACTACTGTCTATTTTTTGCATAGAAACAGACGGACAAACGGACAGACAGACATGGCTATATCGACTCAGCTGTTGATGCTGATAAAGAATATATATACTTTGTGGGATCGGAGATGCTTCCTTCAATGCGTTACACATTTATGGACAAAATTATAATACCCCATGCAAGGGTATAAAAATATGTAACTATTCTAAAAGGAATTCAATAATTTTAGATTTGTTCACATTAAGTGAAACTTCAGGGGATATGGACTGGAGGTTACAGTTTGTACATATTTATATTATATATTATATATTATATATTATATATTATATATTATATATTATATATTATATATTATATATTATATATTATATATTATATATTATATATTATATATTATATATTATATATACATATATATATATTTCCAAGAGAGTATGAGGCAATATGGAGCATTGGAACGATGAAACGTCATAAGCTTGCATTTTAATCAGTTAAGGGAGAGAAGGTTGCTTGAGCACCACGAATAGAGATTATCAATGTGCAATTTCCAATGTCTGTGAAAATGTTCCTCGAAAAAAAGCACAACGTGACATAATGTTGAGGCATAAGTTCTGACATTCGGAATACTGTGGGCTATTTTTTTTTAATATAACGCGCTGAAAGTGAAGATCTGTCAGAATAAGTTTTAGGGAGCTTCCGGCATATACTAATATTATTCTAATAGAAAAAAATAATATTATTTTTTTGTCGAAAATGGTTTATTGCCTGGTCAGTGATTTAAGCTTTTGGGAGTTTGACTCACACCGTATTGAAAATTTTTTTCTTAGCCGTATTCTTGTATGAATATATTCTTCAGGCAGATTATATGCAAATCATCTCGAACATCGGCAAAGGTGTTATGGAAAGCTCAGGAAATTTTACAAAATCTAAGATTTCCTCTGTAATTTTTTTGTAGCACCCTTTTTATACCCTGTACCCATTGAAAATGGGTGAAAAGGGTATCATAATATGATGCAAATGTATGTAACAGGCAGAAGGAAGCATCTCCGACCCCATAAAGTATATATATTCTTGATCAGCATCAACAGCCGAGTCGATATAGCCATGTCCGTCTGTCCGTCCGTCCGTCCGTCTGTCCGTCCGTCCGTCTGTCCGTCTCTCTGTCCGTATCAACGCCTAGATCTCAGAAACTACAAGAGCTACAGACATGTGCCATATATCCTTGGATAGGTAATTAACATACGCAGTACAAGTTTGTTGTTTTATTTTGATATCACCCCCCGCTACCCCGCAAATCGCAAAAAACTGCCACGCCCACAATTATTAACCTAATGCTGTGCAATTCGGCATATGCGTTGGTGCTTATAAAAGCTATCTAATTTTTTTGATTTGATTTGAACCAAATCGGATAAGAAACACGGAAGGTATGCCACATGCAAAATCTATGGCAAGGAAGGCTGAAGCGCAGCAAAATACGCATTGCCCGACGCCGACTGCGACGTTCGCAGCGAAATGTGTATGGCTTTATGACACACGAAACTTATTTTCTTTTTTAATAGAATATTGTTTCATTTATTTATTAATACTAAATAAATAAATTGTAAGCATGTCTAAGGGTACAGGGTATTTTGCAGTCGGGAAACACGACTGCTGCTCCCTTACTTGTTTTTTGTTCAGTCAGTCTTATTATTTATCGGACTGAATTTTGTTTCAAGAGATAATTTATCGAGTTTGTCTAATTTTTCTGCAAGAAATCTTAATATCTTAATCTTAAATATTACAGTCTTAATATCAACAGTCTTAGGACTTGTCAGAAAGTTACCACCACAAAATTGGCAGAAATGGCATGAAAATGTTTGTTATTTATGAAAAAATTTGTACCAATTAAAGTCCGAAGAACTTAAAATTTTGTGTAGTATTTTTTGATTAAGTTTGTAAAATGTGTGTCTTAAAGATTTTTTATTTGAATACCAATATCCTTATTTCATTAAGTATGTGTCTATTTAGTATAGTATATTTCTAGTATATATCTAGTATAGCTTTTCTTCAGAAATTTTTTTTAAGCGGATAGGAGATATCACCAGATTTTCGCAATTTCTTGGTGATATTCTGAAAATCAACGGTCAAGTCAACAATCCGCTAGAATTATAGAATCCGCTAGAATCCGTTGCTTATGGGTTTTTTTTGCCCACGTTAACCATCGATGCCTCGTGCCAGTGATACAACTTTCTCTTGAATCTCAAGCATGCGTCGACGAAATTGAGCGAGCTGCGGAGCCGTTCCAATTGTTGTGATTGCAGTTGCAGTGGTTATTGTTGTCAAAGTACTGGTCACCGTAGGTAGGCGTTGAGAGATTTCGCAAGTGTTTGGAGATTGCTGATTTTGTGACGAGACTATTAGTGATGGAGAGCAAGAACGCGCTCTTTCTTGATTTGTTGGCAAAGTTATATTTTTCGAGTTATGGGTGTTTGACCGCTCTCTGTCTTCAGATGTCGCGGAGACGTAAGAAAAGTACGCGTTGTTTCGTTGCAATGAGAGCCGGCGATCGTCTTGCTCACGTTGTCGCTGAGCGCGAGTCTCGTTCTGGCTCATAGTGCTTTTTTTATTTATTTGTTTGAAAATATTGTTTATACTATTTCAAACGCAGAATATGTATACGAGCGCTGGTGCATCGAGACACGGATTTTCGATTTATTTATTTGCTTTTTTATTAATAACCATTCACTTCACTAAAATTAATTAATTTTTTAAGGAGCTCGATGAAAACTTGTCTTCACGCGTCAGCATACGAATGACAATGCATGTAATTTCTATAAGAAAGATTAACTCTGGTTAATGGTCTTGGTGTCCTATTAGACTTTTAAATTAATTTTCCGACCATATTTCCAAGATACTTAGACTTTTATTTCCAAGATAGTTAATAAAGTCAAAGGTGGGCTTGTCTTCATTAAAAGAGAGTCTAAGGAATTCAATGACCCTTATATATCTAAAACCTTATATGGTACATATGCTTAGTACGTCCGATATTGGAGTATGGGTCATGAGTCTGGAGCTCTCCCTACAAAATAACTTCTTGATGCTCGCTCTTTGGGGGAAATTAATATGATATAGCTCCAAGTTTGATTTGGAGTCGTCCATTAAAACCTCGGGGGACATTAGGCCGCACCAAAGTTTATATGGCCGTGACCAATTTCAATAGTTGCAGACGCGTGGGTGGGGGGAGAGGCATCAGACTAGATTTTACAAAAATCACACAACCACCTTTGGCGTTTCCGTCACATGGGTCGTTGGCGGAACAGTTCTCGTATCCATATAATTTGGGTTACACTGCGTCTATACAATGTGTCTCGCTTGCGCAGCTTCGCGGAGACGCCGTCACCGACCCCACTAAGATGCGCAGCTGCGCTTGTCTCGTAGTGAGCAGATTGGGGATAAGCCTCTACTGTTGTAGCATTATCCTCATTAAATCCATCTTTTTTTCTTGAAGCAAGCGCAGAGCGTCCATGCTTTCATTTAATACCTGCAGGATATTGTCAGTATTGTTATTGGTTTCCATTAAGTGCTAATGTCCCTGGTGATGAACCCTAGACCGACCCCTGTGCCGGCTGCGGTTCCTGGTTTCGAACTGTGGCTAATTATGTTGTTCCTGTTGCTGTTTCAGCTTGGGACCCATACTGGTTATAGCTACATTTGCATAGAACACTTCGTTTCGGAAAGATGGAGTCGGCCTACTTCTAGTAGGACCTCCGGTCATAGGTCGATCGTTGACTTCGCTCGCGTAGATCCTCATAACGTCACCCATCGATGCCATAGCAGACAGATGTCTGGGAATTTTGTGATGTTCTGCATAAGCGGGGACGCGTTTTCTATACATTCCAATACTATTGGATGGGGTTTGGGATGCGCCTTGATAGTTTAGCTGTTTTAGTTCGCTAAGGCTGCGGCTCATTTCGCCGAAGCGGTAGCTGCTTTACGGCTGGTACTGGGCTGCTGGGTCAGTTCCTCGAAACCAAAATCAGCCTCTTTATCAGCTGGGAGTTGTACAAGCAACCCAAGCGGTCAGCTGCCGTTTTAGCTTTGTTGAGGTATCTTGGTACCAAAATATGTCTCCTTCATGGCATTGGGTGAAGACACACATGACATTCGCTTGATAATTTGTATGCGCGATTGCTTGGTAGTCCCGGTATCGACTTTAGTTGTCCAGTCCGTCATTGAGGATTCGAAGATCGCTCTTTTAAGGTAGATTTGGTAGCACGCTTATAATCACTATGCTTGTACGTTGATATCACTATTAGTGAGTCTAGGGATCACTATTCACAGTTTCTGCTACTTTAATTTGTTCGTCGAAAATATTATAGTATTTTGACCACTTGCGAAGTTTTGGTACGTGTTTGCGTTCCAAAAAACTTTATTAAGCCTTATTTGCATTACTTTCTGTTGAGGAAGGCAAGGCGAGAACATCTGCTAGAACATCTGTGAGATCAACTTTTCCATCATCCTCTCAATTGTTCCTTCCATGCGGGCAAACATCGTTTCAAGCTGGTTGGGATTTGGGGCTTCGGGAGTGGTTTGAGGGGTTTGTTGGGGATTCCTTGGCTATGTTGCTTGGTTTCCTAGAAGTACGTCCCTGTAACTCGTACCATTGATGATAGTTGGTTTGTTGCTACTCTCAACAGGTCTGGCTTTAGGAGATTGCTGCGCCTTTGCCTTTAGGCAGGGCATCCTCTGAACGATGCAGGGTGATCAGCTTGACAATGTAAGCAGCATGCTTTCTCGTCATCTTTTTTGTTGCATGGCCTAGAGTCATGAGAATCACCACATTTCACGCAGCGATGTTCCAGGAAACAGTAGCGCTGGGTGTGTCCGAACCCTTGGCATCTGAAACATTGTGGAACATCGTTGAACTTCAGTGGGGGCTCAACGGTGACGACTGACCTGCAAATCCTCTTTATTTTGAAAACCTCTGTGTTGTTGCTCGCTGGTTCTAGATTAATAAAAAATATCCCCAGTGGTTGTTTGGATTTCATACAAATGGGATTGTGCAGATCCCTCACAGTATGGCCGTATTTGTGGAGTTCTTCCTTAATTTCAGTCTGGTCCGTTGAGTGGTGAAGTCCCTTGATAACCGCCCTGTACGCTCTCTCGTCCTTTGGTTGGAAGGTGCGGTGCCTTTTGTTATGTGCCACAAGGTGCTGGCGTAGGGCTGTGTAGGACTCCTTGTCTGACATCATTACGGGTACATTATTATTTCTCTCCGTTTTTTATGAGAAGTCCTTTTTGGTACCTACGAGAGTCGTTATCATCTTGGCAGCCGCGGTAATGTCGGTCACGTCTGGGATGTAGATCGGGGGAGGCTTGATGGTTTTCGGGATCGGGTTCGGTTTCACTGCCGTTTTAGATGCCACTGCCTCTGAGGCAGTTTTGGAAAAGATGTCAAATAATGTAAATATTGTCGCGCTGTCAACAAATTACTTAAGACAACAAAAATGTCATATATGGAACTTTTAGAAAATTTCAGAAATTTTTAATGAACTTAAACCACAAAAAACAAGTGAGAAAAGTTATCGGCTTGCCAAAGATGGTATACCCTTGCAAACAAAAAAGTTTTACATACAAAGACTTGTTTTCATATCGGTCGTTTGTATGGCAGCTATTAATATAGTGGTTCGATTCGGACTAAACTTTCAAAAATCGTTTATGGCTATATCAAATAAATAAATGTTGAATTCGGTTGCAATAGCTTGGAAAACAAAAAAGTTTTCCATACAAAGACTTGTTTTCATATCGGTCGTTTGTGGGCAGCTATATGATATAGTGGTCCGATTCGCACAAACTTTTACAAATCGTGTATAGCTATGTCAAATGAATAAATGTTGAATTCAGTTGCAATAGCTTGGAAAACAAAAAAGTTTTCCATACAAAGACTTTTTTTCATATCGGTCGTTTGTATGGCAGCTATAAATTATGTATGGCTATGTCAAATGAATAAATGTTTAATTGGTTGCGATTGCTTAAAGAACAAAGACTTGAAATCTGATTGATCGTTTGTATGGCAGCTATATGATATAGGGGTTCCGATCCGACCGATTTTTAAACTTGATCTGCGTGCAACAAAAAAAAGATCTGGTAAAAATTTCAAAACGCTAGCTTTAAAACTACTGTCTATTTTTTGCATAGAAACAGACGGACAAATGGACAGACGGACATGGCTATATCGACTCGGCTGTTGATGCTGATCATGAATATATATACTTTGTGGAGATGCTTCCTTTAATGCGTTCCACATTTCTGGACAAAATTATAATACCCATTTAAAAGGTATAATAAATGATGATCGTAAAATACTGAAAGAAACCTCAATATATGGTAATCACGTTCCACTTAATCACTCACCAGATTACATTTTTTAGTACGATTATGCAATTTTTCCTTTTAAAATGCAATAAACAAAATAGTTGGATGAATTTTTAAATATACTTTTTCATATTCGAGTATAGTCCTTCCGATTATTTATGGAATACTTTTTTATTCAATTGGCTGCCTCGGCTGGCCTTGCAGTACTTCATACGGTCAGTCAAATTTTTGAGTAAATTTGGGATAGTATCTTTGTATCTTTTAACTTTCTACCAAATCAGAAATGACTTTAAGGTTTTTTAGTTGAACAAAGCCTAAAAAAATAATTAGATGATGGACCTGTATTTCACTTAGATGTTGGAATGGTCTACACTTTGTTAACCTATCACATGCTTGCAAAAATCCCGATGATCTATGGTCGAAGTGCTTTGTGAAATCTCACAGGAAAACATACCCTGTACTAATAAAAAATCTTGCATCAACTGCAGAAATCTCTCCGAAGTCCACTCCAAAAGTATTTCATTTGACCGCAGATGTCCAAAATTTATTAAATTAAAAGAACTTACAGGCAATAAAATAAACGAAGAAGTCTTTATAAAAAACAAATTCCAATTTATTACTTTTGTTAGAATGAGCAACTTCCAAAAGCTCTGCATGAGCTTTCATAAAAAAATAACTCCATTGTAGCAACCGAAAAAACACGTCTATTCAACAAAAATATTCAATCAACCAGACAATTTCAACAATGTTCACCTTCTACTTACTAAGACAATTCACGCGAAATCCCATCGACTTTAACGAACAGCCCAAACTTAAGCAAACCTACTTCAACCCTAATCAACATGGATTTCGAAAGAAATATCTTTTTTTCAAGAATCTAACATGTGAAAAAACTTAAGATTTAAAATTAAAATTTTGTTTCAGGGAAAAGTACAACACGTAAACTAAGACATTAGCTGCTCCATTTAAGAGAAAATGAAAAACCCAAATAAAAACAAAAAAAATGGCGATAGCTTTTAATGACTAAAACTACTCTAGTAGTATACTAGTATGCTAGTAAGCCATTTCTAACAACGAAGCATCCTTAACTATGAGAATCCAATATATAGAATGGAATAATAATGGATACCTCAACAGCTATTGCGAACTACAATTCCTTAATAAAACGCAGTATCTACACATAATATCCCTACAAGAAAAGCAATCAAAAGACTCTATCCCAATACTTTTACCTATGCAGATTGTTAATTAAAAAAACACTCACTCCCATCCTACAGAAATGCAGGAGCACGCCATCAAAAAGTTATTGCGAAAAAGGTGGTCTTTTTAAAGACCAACAAAGAAGCAGCCACAATAAACAAAATTATTCTCACTAGTGCGAAAAATACTATTCCTCAAACTCACCTATCAAGTTACTCCAAACCGTGGTAAAATAAAAGCCTTCGAAAACTAGGATTAAACAAAATTAAAAATAGAGTATTTTGAAAAAAATCTATCTGCCGAATATAATATCCAATAAAGAAAGGGGAACGATTAATTTGGACGAATTTTAAAGCAAGCCAAAGAACGATCCATTAAAAAATGTACCACAAAAATGCACCTAACACATCACCAATAATAATGTGGAATGTGGAATATCGGACGCTTTTGCGGAATTAAGACACAACAGCAGCTTCTTAAACTATATGCGAATTGACAAATTAACAACAAGATAATGGATTTTTATGACCGAACCCTTTAAGTATGTTAACACGTACTCGCATGCGTCAGATAACACCACGCTGCGATGGTAAAGGTCATAAAATACTTAGGCCGCCAGCGCACATACCAACGCATGGAAATGGTTGGGGGCATAATTATATAAATAGTTTTAAAGAACTCTTGTTAGTACATAAGACCTAATTGTAAGAGTTTTGTGGTTTTTCGGATGTTGAAGAATATTAATAAAACAGTTTCTAAACTAAACTCATTTGAGAAAGACCGATTATTATTGGGATCCTCTTAACAATAAGTTTAAGTCAAAAAGTTACAGTCTTAAGCCACACATCAAATAACATAGACGTACCGAATTATAAAATAAATGGTTATAAACTCGAACAAATCTTGTCTAATTTTTTCCGGGTTGACTCAAAACAACAATTTGAGGAGGTACAAATTTATTGTGATTAATCAACACAATAAAATTTATTGGCGCAGTCGATAAGATAGTCATTGGGTGATCTGTAAATACGAATCTATTCCGAAAAAAAAATCAAAATCAGTTTTTAGTCAATTACGCGATTCAAAACAAAAAAAAAAACCCGAGATATTAATCAAAAGTACAAAAATAAAATACTAAACTAAAAATCAGTTTTAATAATTGCTGGATTTAGTAGCGGAAAAACCTTTGAGTGTACAGTTAGTGGAAAGCTAAAACTACAAATCAGTTTAATTTACACGTACCTTAAATTTGGACAATTTTTGGTCATTTTTTAAAAGGACTGACCCAACACCAAATCCACCACCAGTACCAAGGGACAATGTTTTATTGTCCGAGACACACCTGTTTCAATTACTGGCACAATTAAGGGAGCAACCGAGATTTGATGGTGAACAGCATATATATTCTGGAGCCATTCATCAGAAGAGTCGAATTCATGTTGCAGCTGTACCTGACGGTTGACTAGACAAAAGAATATCGCCTATTCAGCAATCGAGCTACAGTTGGGAGTTCGCGTTCGCCAGGTCACCAGAAGGAGCTTAATTGGAAACTGCGAAAATTTGAAATATACCCTCATAGAGAAGTACAACAACCACGTCCCGTATAAATAATTGATATCAAAAGTGTTGAATATGCATCTGGCAACCCCACATGCTTTTTCGGTCAAACCGAAGTCGTCGTCCGAAAGCCTTGCCGGTCTGTGTACAACGGCAAGAGCACGAGTTATGTTAGCTAGTAATATTAGCTAGTAATATTAGATGGTTGGTTGAGTGTCCCGGGTGATGCTACTGCAAACTTCCAGAATTGTCCCAGAAATAATGTCCAAGAATAAATGTTCAAGAATAAATCTTTTATTGGAGAAAATGAATAATGTTCTTTATTCCACAATGGGTAGTTTTAAACTGAACTTATGTCTAACTTAAAAGAATCCAAGTGGCCCGCTGGTGATCGTCGATCTGCTGACCCAGCAGATTTGGGGAGCGTTTCCGTTTGCTGAGTTGTCGTCTGAAGCGGCTTGTACTCTTGCACAAGAGTACGACGAACTATGTTGCAGAAATTGGGGGTGGAGGCGGCTCGTGGATGTGGGTGCTGACGCTAACAGTTTGCTCGTGGAGGCTTAGGAGGCGGGGAAGAGGATGTGGGTATAGCTGATGTGGTAACTCCTCCCCCCCTAGAATGTAGTGACGGCCATAACGAAGGAATGGACGAAACGTAGTTGACCGATGGTGCAGGATTGGGTAAGTAAGTGATCTTTCTTTTTACTACCAAGGTATAGATTATAAAGATGACCAGGGTGACAGCCGATATGTAGGTCAGGAATCGAAGGTCGGCTGTAGATTGCTTGACTCGAACAATTTTTGCGTTGTTTTCTTGGAGGTGAAACACGATTTTATCAAGATTCAAATTCTCCACTGTCGCATTTATTGTTATGTTTTTGACTGCCGGTAGTGACAGTTTGATCTTTTCCTTGTAGAATAATTCGGTGTCATCATATTTGACTCCATCAATGATTATGGAACAGTTGATATGGTTGATAATTGTTGTTCCCTCAATGAGGAAGGGTTCTGCACAACTCGGTTCGGCCCACGTTTGGTTCCTGCTGATGACTACGATCCACTGTTGCTCCGGCTCCACCACTATTTCGTCGGTGTCCACATTCTTTGCCTCGCAGCTTGGTCTCATTCCTAATTTAATCTGCTTAACACACTCCTTGTTGTACATAATATTCTCCGCCAATCTGGGGTCGCAGATATAAGTTCCATGTATCCTCGGGCATTTCTCTTGAAAACTCGTTGTAAAATTAAAATTGTTATCGTGCAAAATGAATTTAGGTAGAATGAGAAAGTGAGAGCCGTTTATGGGTAAGTTAATTAAATGAGATAGTGTATAGATGTTCTTATCAAATATAGGTATTTTTATGTGAAAGATGATTTGTGTTCTTTTGGATTCCACCTCTAAGTCGAGTAGTCTGTATATATGTTCTTCGGAATTTATTGAAAAATTTTGAATTTTGAAGCTCTGTGCAATATCTCTTAGCTCTCCTATAGGTAAAATAAAACTTGGGAATATCCTGAGTTTAGCTAATAACACACTCTCGGCTATATCATTTATATGATTCTGAAGAATGTCTATATTGTTATTTATTATATTTAATATTTGTAAACTTTTGATTTTCTTATCTTCAACCATTAATTCCTTAGAAATGCTGTTTTTAAAATGGTTAATGTATTCCTCAATCTTTTCTTGTTCTTTAACAAAGTGTGTGGACATATTATTGAAATTTAAAATTATATCGTTATTATTGGCTATTTGTTGCCAGAGGTTTTTGTTAATGGTCTTTTCGTTTTCAAATACCTTGTTGAAATTGGTTGCAATAGTGGATGCGTCATCTGCATCCATATTTCCTGTTACTCTTTTAATTACGTGACCTAACCCATTTATCAAACCTCTCTTTTTTCTTTGGTTTGGAGTCAGTGAGTAAACTTTCTCTTTAGCTTGAACTATTTTCCTTTGTAATGAAGATATCGAATCCTTCGAATCTTCGTCCCGTAAGTTGTATAAGTTGGTTTCTAGTTTATTTAGGTAGTTAGTCAATTCCGTTAGTTCTATTACATGTGCCACTGAACTATAGGTCTGAATGATTCTTGCTTCTCCCAGATTGATTTCTGCTAGGGGCGTATTTTCCTTAACATGTTGGGCATGAAGCAGTTGAGCTGCTATCATGCATAATCTGTAACGATATTATTATACAGAAGTTAGTCACTATTACGTCTAGTCTTTTTCTTAATCTTTGATTTGTGTATTTTCTGTCTCTTGTTGGTAGTCAAGGTTATTCCGTTATCACTAGCTACTTTGTGTTTGGTGAATCTGGGTGTTAATTTGTTTCTTCTATTTTCTTTTCTGAAGATTGTGTCTCCCTCTTGTACCTCTAAGGGTGGGGTTTTATTTACGTTAAGTTTCTCGATCTTCTTTTGTTTCTGATTTTCTAATTCCTCCTTTAATTCTGGGTATAACTTGGTTCTAAAGGTCTCTAGTTCCCTCAAGTAATCTTGTTGACTCACCGCTTTGAGTGTTTGTTCGAAAATATGAGTTCGTCCTGTAAATACTTCGTGTGGGGTAAGCTTTGTTGTTGAGTGAATAGCATTATTATAGGTTATAAAGGTCTCTGCCATTATCAGGTCGTGGTCTAGGTCAAATTGTAGTGCTTTTTTCTTTTCGAAAATGATTCTATAGATTTCTGTTAACGATGAATGCAGCCTTTCTACAGGGGCGTTGCTGCTTGATTGTTGGAAAGATGTTACATGTAGGGTTATACCATATTGGTTGCAAAGATCTTTAAAAAGAATTCCCGCGAATTCTGGACCCTGATCGCAAACTATTACTTTGGGTATACCGTGAGTCTTGAAAAAGAACATCATGTTTTTGGTGATATTAATTGCATCTCGAGCAGGTAGAGTGTAACCTTCCGCGAATTTTGAGAATTTGTCGATTATCGTTAAAATAAGTCTTTTATTAATCGAGTATATGTCTATATGTATTATGTCTAATGGCTTGTTCGGTGTCTCTGTTAACTGAAATTCTAATTTCTGAGGTTGTCTGTCATACTTTAGAGTTTGACAAATGTCACATTTGTTAATTAGTTTTGAAATCTTTTCTCTTAACCCGGGGAAATAGACCTGTCGCTTAATATGATTGTATGTTTCGTCCATACCTCTATGATTATTTTTAATGTGATAATCTGATATGTAGTTAATCTGATCTTCTGTAGTTTGTAATTCTTTTAGATATGTCGTGCTCCTTATGATCTTATACAATTTGTTAGGAGCAAAAAATGTTGCATAAATCTTTTGTACTGATTCGAAAATTGAATCAGTGGTGTAAATTGCATGCGTTTTATTCGATTTTAAGACTGTCCTTAATATGTCAATCATTATTTTGTCGTTAAACGAAGGTCTGGCGATAATGCGTCTGATTTTGTTTTTAAAAGGGGTTACTACTGAATCGTTTGCAAGTTCTGCATCTTCCAAAATGATTTGTATTGCAAATTCATTTATGGGTTTGTTGGAGGTCAAAATCTCCGAATCTATGTTAATTGGTCTGGTCTCGTTGGTGTTGAGCTCTACGACAATTCTACTCAATGCATCCGCCACTACATTTTGGGAACCTTTTTTATAAATGACTTCACAGTCATATTCTAATAGTTGGAGTTTCCATCTCACTAGCATGGAGTTTGGTTCTTTTAGATTTTTTAACCAAACTAAAGGTTTATGGTCAGTGACCAGAAGGAATTTGTTCCCAAATAAGTATGGTCTGAAATATTTCACTGCCCATACTATAGCCAGTAGTTCTTTTTTAATGGTGGCGTAATGTGTTTCTGATTCTGACAATGTCCTACTAGCAAATGCTATGGGTCTGTCCTTTCCTATTGTACCCTGAGATAAAACTGCTCCTATAGCTACGTTACTAGCGTCGGTAGTCAAGATAAATGGCTTATTGAAATCTGGGTACTGTAGTATTGGGTCGTTACACAAAAGTGTCTTGCAGTGGTTGAAAGTTTTAATATATTGTTCGTTGATAGTTACTTCTGCTTTCCCTTTTAGTTGCTGAGTTAGAGGTTTTGTAATTTTGGCGAAGTCCCTGATGAATCTTCTATAATATCCCAGTAACCCCAAGAATGATTTAATCTCTTTCCTGGTCTTGGGCATAGGGAAAGCCTTAATCGTATCTATTTTCTTTGGGTTAGGTTTAACACCTTTCTCTGTCACAATGTGACCAAGATACTCTAATTCTTTCTTTAGAAACTCTGATTTATCCGGCTGAAGTTTTAGATTTGCCTGCGTGAGTTTCTTGAAAATAGAACTTAGATGATTCATGTGCTCCTCGAGTGAGGTCGAAAATACTATTATATCATCTAGATAGACCAGACAAAACTTGCCATTATACTCTGCTAAAACATTATCCATTACCCTTTGGAAGGTTGCGGGTGCATTGGATAAGCCAAATGGCATTCGAATAAACTCATAATGTCCACCTACTGCGGAAAATGCTGTTTTCGGTCTATCCTTAGGGTCCACTTCAATTTGGTGGTAACCACTTGCCAAATCTAAGGCTGAAAAATACTGGGCCCTGCCTAGTTTGTCTAGTATTTCGTTTATTTGTGGCATTGGGTATCTATCTTTGATAGTCTTTTCATTTAGCAATCTAAAATCTACGACCAATCTCCACTTTCGTTTGTTTGAAGCGTCTAGTTTCTTTGGGACCAAGAAAACTGGAGCACTCCAGGGTGAATAACTGTGTTTAATTATATCTTGTTCCAGAAGTTTATTGATCTGTTCGTTTATTTCTGTCTTTTCTGACGGACTATATCTGAACGATTTTTTGAATACAGGGATTTCGTCTGTAGTATTAATATTATGTTTGATAATATTGGTAAAGGTTAATTTATCTCCTTCTCTGTAAAATATATTTGGATATTGTTTGTGTAGTTTTGTGAATGCCGTTTTTTCTTCTAAGGTTAAATGTTCTAATCTTAGTTTGCTGTTATTGTCTTTCTTACTGTCCGAAACTACCGAGCCATAGTCTTTAACATCGTTTATTATTATAAATTCGTCCGTGTTAAGGTAGTTCACCTCTAATGGTGTCTCTAAATGTAATTGTTTTTCATTAATTGAGTAATTTGTCACTTCCATACAACTGTAATAATTGTGGGCTGTGTATAATCCACCTGTGATAAATAAATCGTTCGAAATTTGTTGATCTTCACAAAAAAATGTACCTTCCTTAATTGAAACTGGTAGCATTACCAATTTCTTGGAAGATTCCTCAATGTTAAATAATTTTGCCTTTTGTTTTATTTGTTGGAAAAGTTTAATTGTGAAGTTGGGTGTCATTAGAGTTTTGCTCGGAATGTCTATTACTCCTGACATTGTATTCAGAGTATTCATGCCTATAAGGCCATCAAAATAGTTGTGAAATTTGAAGAGCAACAATGGAAAATTTTCTTTACAGTTGTATTTATTGAATAACTTGACTTGGGTCATTTTATTTACTTTATGAGAGCCTAGGGCTGTGGTAATTAAAATCGGTCTCTCAAGTATTTGTTGGTTCTGTAGTTTAACGAGTTCTGGATTTATGAAAGATGAAGTGGCACCAGTATCCACAAGAAATTTTAGTGGTCTATTTGAATCGAAATTAATTAAAATGTAAAGTAGGGAATCTCCAACTTCAACTTTCTCTAAGTATCCCGTCTGTCCGACGAGGCCTTTAACTGAAAATTTCCGTCATCAATATTGTGTAGTTCTTGTTCATCTGTCGCTTCTATGTAATTCAGTGGTGTTGGTCTTTGCTGCCCCGAATTTCCGTAATTCTTTGAATGCTGATTATTTCTGTCCTCACAACTTCTGTCGTCTTGTTTTGGCATGATCGCCTTCATTTTATTATAAGATCTGCCATTATCCCTGGATTTGTCGCGATACGAAGATTGATCCCTAGCTTCATAATTTCCATAGTAATTTGGTCTCCTATTAGTTCTGTTATCCCGGGGTCCTTCATTTCTACGATAGTCGTTTCTATTGTAGCTGCTATTATTATATCTTGGGTTCTGTATTTGCCTATTGCGACTTTCTCTCAGGAAAATATCCCTTTCCTGGATAGCCACGTCATAGGCTTCCTGGAGATTACTGGGTCTAGAGGTTCTGACAGTCGCTCCTAATTGACCTTTGATGCCATGTATAAATGTATACAAACAGGTTTTTTCAAAGGCTTCCTTTTTAAATTTTAAAGCTGACTTCTCTATCTCAGTGTTTTCTATCAATCTCCAGTACGTTGCCTTGATATCTAAAATTTGTGCGAAAAATTCCTGCAATGGCAATCTTTTGTGTACTAGTCCGTGTAACTCGAAATTTAGTGTTTCCTCACTTCTTTTGTCCGCGAATTTCCTTATTAGGGTATCTCTAATGTCGTCCCAGTTTAAGCCTACGCCTGACGATATTAATAGCTCATTTGCCTTTCCTTCTATCTTGTTCCTTATTGCTCTTAATAAAAACTGCCCATACGGAGTCTTATCCGTGCCTCTAATAAGAAGCAGAATTTCCTCGACATTGTTTATAAAGTCATTCAGGGTAGCTGGATTCCCTTCATACGGAATGAGATAACGAATACCATCCGGAATTTTTAAGGATTGACAAATGTCTAGAGGGGAAATTATGGAAGGTATTGGTGTGGATTGGCTTGAGCCAGAAGAAGTATCCATCGTGCTAGGAGCACTATCGGTAGAGGGCCTAGTAACGGCTTGTAAGGCCACCTGATCTTCCCTAACGTCTGAAAGACTTGCACTCAACCGAGCTCTACTTCTAGTTACCGGAATAAGTCTTTTGACTTTGGAAATCTGAGACATTTACTCTCTTAGAGAAATCCTTTAACTGTGACTAATGTTGTGTGCTTAAATGTTATTATACATGTAATTGTGTATTGAACTTAATTATACGTGTATACTTATATATGGTGTATGTGTACTATGTTGTGTTTAGATTTAATTGTGTAAGTGAATTAAAAGTAAGTGTATGTGTTTAATCTATTTTGAAATTAATTGTGTATATAAGAAATTGAAAAGGGAAAATATGAATGTGTGTAAAATATTAATTGAGCTTAATTAATTGTTGCGTTTGATGTATTCGTCGTGGCGAAGGTAATGTTGTTGTTGGATTGTTAGGTGTGTTTTTGTCCTCGTGTAGAACTGTAATTATAGGTTTATTAGTATGAGTCAATACTCTATTTTATTCACTCAATATTGGGAGTGAAAGAAAAGAATGCTTGTATTTTGTTATTATTTGTCGTTGCCACATTGATTATTTGCCAATAGGCGGTGTTGGTTGCATTTATTGTAAGTCTAATGATTGAGAGTCAACCCCGCTAGAGTACCGCAGACCTAATTATAAATAAAATAATTAGCGCAACTTGTTCGAACCCAACTCAACTGCTCGACACGCCAGTGTATCGTGGCCGTTGAATCGTTTTCAAACTGTACTCAATCGGCTACTTGTTCGAACCACAACCCAACCGTTTGACACGCCAGTGTATCGTCACTGTTGAGCTGTTTCGAACTTGTGCTCGACCGGCTGTAACCCGTTTGAACAGCAACGCAACTGCTCGACACGCCAGTGTATCGTCGCTGCTGAATTGCTTTCGCACAGGTTTGACGCGGTTCACTTATTATGCTCGACCTTGAGCCTCAAACATGCACTTGTACATATTTTGGTCTATTAGACATGAATATAACTTATTTTTTTTTTTTTTTTTTTTTTTTTTTTTTTTAATTTGCAATTCATTCTTACTCTGGGCACCATAATTGCTCTATTTGAACCTTATATGCCCAGGTGTATTTACTATATATTCCGACCAACAAATTTGTTCTATTTGAACTCTTTCGTGGTCAGACACTAATTTGTAGCTTCACTGTAGAGCATTTTGCATCACTCTTGTGGGTACATTTATAATAAACTTGTTTAAAATAAATAAAATAATAAACTTGTTTTACTTTTTGCTTGTAGAGTTATTATGCCTCGTATATATTGTGGCACTTATCTTTTATGTGTACACTGTGGCATTTGTCTTTTTTTTTTTTTTTTTTTTTTTATATTTTGGCATCTCAATTCTCACTCTACTCACTTGCATATAATTACACTGCAGAGGAGCTGCATTGGTTCGGTTTCCGACTGCGCCAGTTATGTTAGCTAGTAATATTAGCTAGTAATATTAGATGGTTGGTTGAGTGTCCCGGGTGATGCTACTGCAAACTTCCAGAATTGTCCCAGAAATAATGTCCAAGAATAAATGTTCAAGAATAAATCTTTTATTGGAGAAAATGAATAATGTTCTTTATTCCACAATGGGTAGTTTTAAACTGAACTTATGTCTAACTTAAAAGAATCCAAGTGGCCCGCTGGTGATCGTCGATCTGCTGACCCAGCAGATTTGGGGAGCGTTTCCGTTTGCTGAGTTGTCGTCTGAAGCGGCTTGTACTCTTGCACAAGAGTACGACGAACTATGTTGCAGAAATTGGGGGTGGAGGCGGCTCGTGGATGTGGGTGCTGACGCTAACAGTTTGCTCGTGGAGGCTTAGGAGGCGGGGAAGAGGATGTGGGTATAGCTGATGTGGTAACTCACGCGCCGTCAATAAATACAATACAAACAATAACTAAACTTTGTGCATCCGAATTAAATAAACCCTTTAAAAACCAACAGAGTCTACAAATGCACTTGGTATATCTAAACCGTCCACAATGTATCCAATAAGGGACTCTTCGTCGATCGTTCCCTGTGTTGCTATGTCTACATATACTCATGAAAGCTCTCATCTTTCTTATTTATTCGTTCTCCCAGTTTTGCATGTAAATCAGCATTTCTTATTGAATGCCTAAATTCCCTAGTTAACACGTTTTCAACTGCTCAAACGTATTAAGAACTTCCGAATTTAAGAACAGCTTTGCCAGCTTTGTTATCTCTTCACGTGCTTGTACGTATTTCTGTTGCTCGCTCAAGCCATACGCCTCTGCATTTTGTTCAAAATTCTTGAAGCACTTCTCCACAGGTATAGTCTCTCCGTTATAGTCCGGAACCACATTTGCTTGATTTTCAGCTGAAATTTTTGTTCTATTCCGCTCTCTGTCAGCACTCTTGTTCACTTGAATTTTCAGCGTTAATAACTGAATTATTTGTTGAAGACTCTCGTTACTCATTTCATCTTCAGTTTGTATTTCTGTTGATTTTCCCCTTTTCCGACTTCCCTTCCGTAGCGCGTTTGCGAGCGTGTTAAAGCACCTGTTCTCTCTTGCTCTAGTTCTTCGTCGCTCATGCTCATGTACTCGCTCGCTTCTGACGACGCTTACTGACGCTTTGATTGCAATAGCTAATGTATCCAACTGATTTGACCGGACTGAGCCTCAGATGTAAGGCTTTAGACCGGAACGAGCTCCTTATGTAAGGCCTTAAAGACAGTTTATTGATACAGTTAGTTGGATATATTTAAAATAATGGAACAGCGACTTCTCGACTCTGCTGACAATGACTGCAACTTGACCACTTGACTATTTAACGGCTTGACGACGATTGACCCTCCGACACACTAATTTCTATGCTCGGAGTTGATTCATAGACGACTTCTGTGTTCTTTCTTTATACTGCCCCTTCTGTCATTCGATCTGGTGATGATACCTCATAACTATCGTGTACTATCGTACCTTGATATGTATTGATGACCAACTCTACTTTAAATTGTAAATTATCTATGATAAATTATCCATAATTTTAAAGAAGTTAATAAAATGACCTATAAAATTTCCTTGTTAAATACAATTAAAAAAAACAACATAAAAAATTGCCTGACAGAATTTATATGCATTTGTTAAGAAATGATATTTCAACCATAGATAATTTAATCAGAGAAGCTCAAGAAGAACGACTTTACTATTATGAGAATATGAAATTATGGGTCAGGTTCTCAAAATTACTGAAATCACTTATTAAGATCAGAGGTGTTATGAAAATTAAAACCATCAAAATAAAAATAAATAAATAAACTTTTTTATCTAGGCATAGCAAAAATCTATAAATTGTTTGTAGAAACTCACTACTACCCAGACGCTTTAAGGCTTATTCAAAACATAATTAACGAATGCGAGATTAGCAACGTAGCTAAACATGAACATAGGAAGACAAAATTACCAATAAGACCAAACCAGAAGCAGATCACTGTAGGGAAAAATTCGTCGTTGATATTTATGCAAGCGAAGGCAATATATATTTGACATGTATTGATGTTTATTCAAAATTTATAGCAGTTGAACCAATGAAAGGAAAATATTGGTTAGAATGCAAAAAGGCATTCATAAAAATATTTAGTTATTTAGATAAACCGGAAACAATCAAATTTGAGAAAGATGCAGCAAAACATTCAGCAAAAGGAGAGAAACCAGCAAACATACTGCTTTACGCAGGTACTCCCCAATTTAATGTGCAAAAGAAAAAGGAAAAACGAATTTAACAACTTAAAAAGAGAATAAATGACTATGAAGTAGATACAAGGTATCAGAAGAGACCAATTAAAAAACCCATTTAAGAAAAATAAGGTGCTTAAACAGATAAATGAAAATCATTATGATGTAGGAGATAAGCGAAAAGTAACTTTCAAAGTAGCTTTCAAAGTTTCAAAGAAAAGTAACATCATCATTTAAGAAAAAGAAGAAAATTATCAAAAGCAAATATTCACAGAAATCTTCGGAACAATAATAATGTTGATTTGAAAAAAGGAAATTATTCTGCCGCACCCTGTAGATATGGACGATTGCTAAAAGCAAGATCAGAATTAGGACATTATGTAAGAAACAATATAGTTTACAATGAAAATGAAAATTAGGCACAAGATGAATGTATCATAAGCATGATAAATAAGGACCAATTGATAAAGTACATAGAACGAAACATATCAGTGACTTGGAATATTTTCAGCCACTTGATAAAAACTAATTGTATCAAAAATAATAAAGGATTTGTGGTTGAGAAAAATAAAATTATGGAAATAATAAATTATTTAATAGAAATTGAAGAAATAACTTTAAGTTCTTCTCAGGCTGAAATTCCATCAAAGACAATAATTATTCAAAACAACCAAACTAAACTAGAGATTATCGAACAACAAACAAAACCACAAAACAAAAGAATTAATATTTACAGAAACAAGCAACAGAAACAAACATTTTGAAGTATAAGAAGATTCGACGACAATTACTTGTCAAATACATTGTAAAGCAAAACCAAGATAACATTGAAATACAAACGTCACCACCAATACAAACTTTATACCCTAGCTTATAAACATTCAATCAAAGTGTGGAGAAGTGACATAATCACAATTATGTTTATTATTTTTTTGATCTTATTAATTTTTGCTCATGATAATCATTTCTCAAGCCACACTTGGTTGCTTTAGTACAAACAAATCAAAATTAATATAAAATTAATGGTAATAAACTAAAACCATCCTTGTCTAATTTATACCAGGCGGACTCAAAAAGAGCAACTACTCCTGAAAATTTGGGGAGCTATAAATTTATTGTGATAAATAAAATTATATACATTTTATTATATAGCTCTGTAGTATAGTTTTTTTTTTTAAATTTATACTACCCTTAGGATGTAGAGATGTTTTAGATCTGAAATAAGAAAGATACATATGCTGTAGTTTATCGCAAAAAACGTAAATCAATAAAAGCAGAAAACAATCTCAGATACATTTAAGTTTTCGCAAACGGGTCTAAAACTAACAACATCGCAAGCTTTGAAATTTGTGACGCACAGAACTTGTACACTTTTCGTCAATTTTTTGAACGGAACTGATCGCCATAATTGAAGCCCAAGAAATTATTATACAAGAATGTATTATTAAAAAAATACAGGGTGCGTTATGAAAGTAATGCGCATTTTCTAAGAAAAATATATTTGTTGATCCAATCAGTACAAATTATTAAAATTCTTCAAAATAGTCCCCTCCTGCGTCAATACACTTGTGGAGACGTGTATGCCACGCCTGGAAAGCACCCTGAAACTCCTCGACAGAAATGCCTTTCAGGAACCTTGTTACGCGAGCTTGGATGTTCTCCACCGACTCCCAGTGTTTTCCCTTTAGCTCTCTCTTCAGTAGGGGGAACAAAAAAAAGTCGCACAGAGCTAAGTCAGGGCTGTAAGGAGGCTGGGGCACAACTGAGATCTTCTTCTGGGTCAAGAAGTTGGTGATGACGAAGGCCGTGTGGCTGGGGGCGTTATCGTGGTGGAGCTTGAAAACGTCTTTGATGTCTGGCCTGACGCGTACAACTCGGCGTTTCAGTCTCTTGAGTACCTCTTGGTAAAAGGCTCCGTTGACAGTTTGTCCTTGCGGTACAAACTCAAAATGGACGATTCCTCGGACGTCAAAGAAGACAATCAGCATTGTTTTGATACGAGATTTGCTCATGCGCGCCTTCTTGGGTCTGGGAGAAAATTGTGTGTGCCACTCGGAGCTCTGTCGTTTGGATTTTGGACCGTACTCGAACATCCAGGATTCATCCCCAGTTACAGTAAAATTTAAAAAACCTGGATCATTTCTAATCGATTCCAACAATTCTTCACAGCGCAAAACTCTGCTCCTCCGTCAACACCTCGGCACAAGCTTCGCACAGACCTTTTTTGCAAATCCTCCGTCACTATTCCATGTACCGCAAATGTGGACAAGTTTAGGATGTCAGCGATTGCCCGGATGCTTAACCGACGGTCTGAACTCAAAGTTTCTCGCACACGGCGAACGTTTTCATCAATTCGTGCTGTTGTTGGACGTCCGGAACGTGGATCGTCGGTGACCTCCTCTCGACCCTCCTTGAAGGCCTTGTGCCACCTTCCACACTGAGATCTCGAAATGCACTCCTCCTTAAAGGCCTCCCGAAGCATTTGATAAGTTTCCGATGCATTTTTGCCAAGTCGCACACAAAACTTTATGGCGTACCGCTGTTCCAGCGAACGCTCCATCGCACCGTGACACAACAGAAAAAATGACTTCGCTCTACGACACGTCCCACCACTTCTATTGCTCAGAGCGAACTGAGCGCGTTGGAAAGGAGAGACTCCGCCCCAAATTTTCAGACAGGTCCGAGAGTGCTACGACAGGTAGTTACGTGACAATGAAAGCATGCGCATTACTTTCATAACGCACCCTGTATAAGGTAAATTTTGTATATGTTCCGATTCCCTTGCAGCTATAGCTTTCAGCTATGGACGCAATTGAGAATTAGAGTAACAGAGAAAACTTCTAGTTGTTGGGTTGTTACCTCTTAAAAAAGTTCCTAAATAAATTAAATATGCTTTTGATACCTGGACTTGTAGCAATACCAGGAAACGACCTTTGCTAAAAATGACAAAAAAATCGAAAATCTAAAAGAAAAGACATTATAAAATATATAAAAAAGACACATACAAGGTGCGTTCCAAAGTAAACAGGACTTTTAAAAAATAGACAGAACAAATGGTTTTATCGGCAAAATCAATTAATTTTATTCAAAATAGTCTCCTCCTGCTTCAATACAGCTTTTTAAACGGTCCAAAAGTTTGTCAAACGAGTGTTTTAGCTCGTTGCCCGGTATGGCCGCCAGTATGCCGGTGCAAGCCTTTTGAATGGCCTCCACGTCTGCATAACGCTTTCCTTTCATCGGCAAATGCATTCTTCCGAAAAGGCGGAAGTCGCACGGTGCCATATCAGAGGAATACGGGGAGTGGTTGATCGTTAAAATGTGATTTTTGGTCAAATAATCGGTCACAAGCGTCGATCGATGAGACGGCGCATTATCGTGCAACAAACGCCAACTTCCATCTTCGCGATATTCGGGCCGAACACGTCGAATACGATGCACCAAACGCTTCAAAACTCCTAGGTAGACTACCGCATTAACGTTTTGTCCGGGTGGAACAAATTCTTTGTGGACAATACCCTTGGAATCATAAAATCAAATCAGCATTGTCTTCACTTTTGACTTCTCCAGGCGATTTTTTTGGGTTTCGGCTCGTCCGGCGCTTTCCATTCAGCACTCTTGCGTTTCGTTTCGGGATCATATTGAAAACACCACGTTTCGTCACCAGTCACAATCTTGTAAAGGAAGTTTGGGTCTTTTTTTACCTCTTTAATGATGTCCTTCGAATGTTGAATTCTGAGCAATTTTTGGTCGTCAGTCAATTTGTGCGGAACAAACCGTGCACACACCTTTTGTAAGCCCAAATGTTCGGTCAAAATGCGATAAATCGATGTTTTGGAGATGTTCAATTCTATTTCCATGAATTTTAATGATGATTTCGGCTGATTTTTTATGAATTCACGCACAGTTTCGATGGAATTTTCGGTGATCACGGATTTTGGTTCCACATGTTCATCGTCATTTATTTCCTCACGACCACTTTGAAAACGTTGAAACCACTCGTGCACTCTGCTACGGGATAAGCAATCATCGCCATAAACTTTTTTCATCAATTGAAACGTTTCGGTGAAAGTTTTACCAATTTTAAAACAAAATTTAATGTTGGCTCTTTGCTCGAAGCTCGTTTTCGCACCGATGACAAAAAAGTACTGACACTTAAAACGCAACAACTTCACTTCTAATAGATGGAATGTTATGAAATTACTGGAAGTCAATGAAGGATAGCAGATTCTAACGCTCTAGTCGACATATGGATGACGCCACTAGAGGGCGCTAGATTCAAAAAGTCCCGTTTACTTTGGAACGCACCTTATATTAAAAAAAAGCTATCCAAACTTTCAAGAACATCAATCTGGTACTAAACAATCGAAAAACATCAATTTAAAAGCATACACCCAATAAAAAATTGTAAGGATTAAGGATACCAGGCATACCAGATTAAATCACTAACACTAATTTGTGGGTGTTTATACACCCACTTTTTTTAATATCACCTTATCATTTAACGACCTTCTCTCCTCATGTAACTCACTTTAGAACTAAAAGTAATCAATATTTAAGAACGCTGACTCATTAGATTTATTATTATATGTTATTTATATATATTTATTATTTATATATTATTTATGTAACAATATAAATAAAATAATTTTTTCCTTATTTTTTATGCATAATTTTTTATTCCCCGAATAATTTTATGGTGTTTCAGTGATATTTACATTTTTATTTAAAAATTTTGGCTGCTAGTCAGGTTGTTTTTGCTGTTGGTCATTGCAATCAGTTAGTTAATAATTTTATTATTGTGTACTCTTTTATTAAAGGTAAAGGAGGACTGGAAGTACGTGGCAATGGTTTTGGATAGACTTTTTCTATGGATTTTTACATTGGCTGTTCTCGCTGGGACAGCTGGAATAATTTTGCAAGCTCCTACATTATATGACGACCGTATTCCAATTATTGAACAGAAGGCATTGGATTTTTCTGGAACAACAGCTGGACGGTGCAGACCCCCACAATAGCATAAACTTGGTGAAATGCTAGAGCGAAAATTTTTATTGTAAACTCTTCACATATTTTTAAACATTTATCATTTTACCTAAATACCTGAAGTGGTTATAACTGACAGGTCCGAAAAACAGAAATTATTCAACGTATACTAAACCAGTAACAGTAAAATTAAAATTTTTATTTAATTTTTTATTAAAAAATTTAAAGTTTTATTGTTCCTACAATTGTTCTATACGACTATTCAAAGGTTCTAAAAAATATGTTTCGCGGCGACCCACAGAATCATTGCAACAAATGTAAACTTTTTGTGTTTCTGTTACAAAATAAAAACAATTTTATTTATATCTTAGTACTGAGATCAATAAAAACTGCATTTCAGCTATGAAAACAGTTTTTGTAGGTTCTCTTTTAATTAGATCGAAAAAAAATTAATACTCGAAAATTAAAAAATAGCAATCCGCACGGATTAACGTTTCACAGGCCCACAGCAATAGATTTAAAATTTTTCAAGCGCTGTCAGGAAGCAATGCAAAAAGTTTGACATAAATGAAAAGGGGAAGTTTGGTGGGAATGAATATATAGATTAATAAAAATAAAAAAATATGAATTTGTTCATGAATATAAACAAAAGTGGATGGCTTTAAAGGAGTTAGTTGACTATATTAGGTAAAGAAAAAATTTCGTTCTGTTTTTATCTAAGAGATGGCGTTATTGTCAACAAAACTAGTGTTACGTGTCGCATAGTACTATTGTAGTAGTAGTCGGCGCCGTATAGTAGCGCTGAAAATGTCTTTTCGCGGTAAATGTTTGTCTTTGACAGCTTTTCGATTAATTGACTCGGTACGTTGTAAGCGCTCGTCAAAGATGGACACCAGAAAAGATAAATTTATATATATTTTATAATTCTTCTTTGATCAAGGCGAAAAAGCAGCCGAAATGGCTGAAAATTTGGCTGTAACCGAACGTTTAGGACAAAAGTGGTTTTATAGGTTCCATTCCGGTAATTTCATTCACGACAACATCGAGCGCAAACGGTCGTGGTCAAACCTGGCGGAAGCGGCTCAGACGGTGGCCAAGACCGCGTTGACACCCAGGAAGGTTTTGCTGTGTGTTTGGTGGGATTGGAAAGGAATCATCTACTACGAGCTGGTCCCCTGTGGCCAAACGCTCAATTCGGCCCTCTATTGTCAACAACCAAGTGATTACCATCTTTTCCTGTCAATGGCGAATGCGCTTAATGGTGAGAAGTTGGCCTCAAGAGAGGCCTGTAAAATTAGCTCTCCGAGTTTTTTGCCAATAGGGACGCACCCTTCTACGGGAGGAGTATAATGAAGTTGGCATCTCGTTGGCAAAAAGTTTACGAACACAACGTTACACAAAGTTATCATCTTTTAAAAATCAATAAAAAACCGAACGAGCTTTTTACTTGACCTAAAATAATATTTCTCTTGCCCCTCTTCGCTGCTTATATACATATACATACACAGGCATATACATACATATACACATATACAGGCTTTATGTTACCTATGTGGCAGCTTGATCATGTTGTAACCCTATAACTGGTTTTTGAAAACAGACGAACCCTTTTCTTTAATTTATTTTCCGATTTAGCTGGATTGTTTTGCATTAACCAAAAAAATAGTTTGCCTTTTAAGGTTTTTGCAAAGTTTTTCTGCATGGATGATACAGAATAATGGCGTTTTTGTGCAAAACTGTCCATCTCATATATTCTCTGTGTACATATAGACAGACATGTCCTGATCGACTTGGCTATTAATGTACTTTTTGGTGTATGAACCGCTTCCTTTCCTGTGTTATTATATACGTGCATAATAATACAAAATAAGTTAATTCCTTTTCAATTTTTCTGGGTTTACATTTAATGAAAACTACTACAGGATGATTTAAAGAGATCTTAAAATTTCGACCAATATGTGAACATTTTTAAATATTATTGCACAAATTTTGTCCGAGTCCTAGAACTAAAATAAATAATTAATTAATTCTTTATTGCATCGCAGGTAGCAATATTAATTTAATTTAATTTAAGATTTAATTTTTAAATACTTTCTTTATAACATTGGTAATTAAAAAATTAATTTCATAAATTTTACCGTTTTATGTGTAAACAAACACAGCACAGTTGATAGACAGCACGACCCTAATACGATTATCTAATAAAATTAATTCACACAAAAAAATAAAAAATGTTTGTCCATTAAGCAAATCGAATTTCCCTATTTATCCTGGTATTTTTATAACACGTGCTCTATCTGTATTGGAAAATAAAATAGACCTTTGGTATAGAAGGTGTGTTCAAAAAGTATCGCGAATTTTGAATTTTCGCGGGTTAAATATAATTGAATTTCGTTTTTTTTGTGGCGTTATGTACTCATATCTGTCACTTATGCCGACAAGCTCGGCCATTTTGAATGTTCACTTAATTGTTGACAGCTGCTTCGCTTTCACGTGCTTAATTGCGACCAAAAACAGCATCGTAGCTAAAAAGATGTTGGACTCTGTCCGCGACGACCCAAATTTGGTCCAGAGGGTCATAACAGGTGACGAATCGTGGGTTTATGGTTATGACGTGAAAACCAAAGCTCAATCATCTCAATGGAAGCTGCCGCACGAACCAAGACCGACATAAGCGCGACAAGTTCGGTTGAATGTGAAAGTTTTGCTGACAGTTTTCTTTTATTGTTCCTACCACAGGGTAGAACGGTCAAGGAATATTACCTGCAAGTTATGTGCAATTTGCGTGAAGAAATCCGCCAGAAACGCCGGAAACCACGATAACACCCCTGCTCACACATCGTTGCTTGTGCGCGACTTTTTGGACAAAAACAACACAAAAAAGATGCCGCAGACCGTATTCCCCAGATCTGGCCCCCTGTGACTTTTTCTTGTTTCCTAAACTGAAGAGGTCCATGAAAGGACGATGTTACGCTACGATTGACTTTTATCTCGTCATCGAAGGAGGAGCTGAACCAGAACAAAAAAAAATTATTTTTTGAAGTGCTTCGAAGATTGGAAAAACCGTTGGCACAAGTGCATAATATCTCATGGGGATTATTTTGAAGGGGACAAAATAGATATTCTTGAATAAATAAATAATTTTTGGAAAAACACAAAATTCGCGATACTTTTGGAACACACCTCGTATTACCCCATTTCTAATTTCATGATTGTGCTCCCCAATTTCTAATTGATTCTAAATTGATTTTATTTTCCCATCCTAAAATTGTCAGAATAGCTTCTCTATTTATCATGTTTCATTCTCTAAACGAATTTACAGGATGCATTTATTTTCTAGGCTTGTGTTTTAGTTTAAATTCATAAAATTGCATTTCCATAAACAAACTAGGATCTAAAAAAATTTTGTTTAGCATTAAGGCTAATGAATGAAAGTACATAAAAATCGTGAATTGTAATCTGAAGTTATTGTTAGTGTTCATCAGGAAACTATGATATTTTTCTTTCGCTGAAAATTATATCGAAAACATTTTGTTGCCGTCGTTATTCTGCATAAGCTGCAAAACATAACAAATTTAACGACTTAACAAATTAACGAGACTTTAACTCATTTTCTCCAAAATTTAAGATGCCTATCTTATCTACTAATACGAGTAACGAATGATGCTTTTTCCAGACTATTTTTTGACATAAACATAAAAGTAACCGTTGTGCAATTATAATTTCGTAAGCACTGATATTCCAACTAATCCATTCAATAAGTCGTATATCAATGAGATTGGTAATTATCTCTTAATCTTCTAAAATCGATATATGATCTAATGTCGCCCGACGTCTTTCTTAACACACTATCCCAGATGCATACATATTCCGATCTGCTTGACAGAATTTCTTTTGCCAGATATTTATCTAAAAACTGGCAACGATTCCCTTTCGCTATATGAACAGCACAACTAAAAGGCTTTGGATCTTCCAGCATAATATTGTGTCTTTTTATTGATATTGCAAGAGCTTAAAAAGTTCCTTCCCAGAACCTCATCGAAACGCATCAACTCATCAGAAACAAACGCATCAACTCATCAGGAACAAACGCATCAACTCATCAGGAACAAAAATTAACTTACAACATAATTTTTTTTTAGACGTAACAACGCTTTTCTTAAATTTTTAGCATACTTTTATTAAGCCCGAAAAATGATTCGGTTATTTTCTATAGGGCCATGAAAAACAAGTAAGGGAGCAGCAGTCGAGTTTCCCGACTGCAAAATACCCTGTACCCTTAGACATGCTTACAATTTATTTATTTATTCAATAAATAAATTAAACAATATTCTATTAAAAAAGAAAATAAGTTTCGTGTGTCATAAAGCCATACACATTTCGCTGCCAACGTCGCAGTCGGCGTCGCGCAATGCGTATTTTGCTGCGCTTCTGCTTCCCTTGCCATAGATTTTTCATGTGGCATACCTTCCGTGTTTCTTATCCGATTTGGTTCAAATCAAATCAAAAAAAATTAGATAGCTTTTATAAGCACCAACGCATATGCCGAATTGCACAGCATTAGGTTAATAATTGTGGGCGTGGCAGTTTTTTGCGATTTGGTATCGGGGGGTGATATCAAAATAAAACAACAAACTTGTACTGCGTATGTTAATTACCTATCCAACGATATATGGCACATATCTGTAGCTCTTGTAGTTTCTGAGATCTAGGCGTTGATACGGACAGACAGACGGACAGACGGACGGACGGACGGACGGACGGACAGACGGACATTGCTATATCGACTCGGCTGTTGATGCTGATCAAGAATATATATACTTTATGGGGTCGGAGATGCTTCCTTCTGCCTGTTACATACATTTGCACCATATTATGATACCCTTTTCACCCATTTTCAATGGGTACAGGGTATAAAAATTACGCTTACCATTCCGGGGCGTCTCGTTACTGGAATCCGCCGCTCCGAAGCCAGTTTGCTCAACCGTTTGTGGCAACTTTCGACGATAGTTTTATTTCAGCAAAACTATTTGCCATCCTATTTGATTTCTTGAAACACTGCAACCTAGCCTGTCTTCAAGACTGGACACAGGAATTCCACGTTGTAACTCGTGCAGTCGGTTTTTATCCTATGCGGGCGGAAAAAGCTGTTTTCTTTCATTGAAAAGTAACTGATCTAATGTGCTACCATTGAAGAGTAACTTTTCTTACGTTCTTAGTAGTATTGTTGGACTTATTCTCTGCGTATGTCTCTAAGAGCTCAAAATATTTACAATTGTGTGCATGTGTAAACTTGGCACTAAACTTATAAACAATAAATGTAGGTATGTACAATGTGTTGTGTTATATATATTATAATATATGATTTGTACTTCGGCCTGCTACAATGTTTTCTAATGTGAACTTATATTTGTTCGCCCCCCATGTGCAACTATTTATTTTATTTGTTGTAACATATTAGATCTATAAAAATGCTAGGCTTAATTCAGGATTTACGGAGCTAGGACTCTAACTTTTTATTACTTATCTACATACCATTTCAATTCTTAAGAAATAGTACTTTTTTTAAATTGTCACAATTTCGTGAACTTCATCTGACATTTTATTTATATAATATGTTAAGCCTATAAAAAAATGATTAATTAAATTCGGGGCTTACTGACCACTAGTTAGTTTGGCCTTCAGCTCAATAGATGACTTACAGTTTTATTTTCAATTGGTATTTTTTTGTTGATACAATGCTATTTTGCTATTTTAGATGTGAATTTTTTTAAATTTATTGATATTGTTGGTGGATGAGACATTGCGAACGGGGTTGGGATCTAAAAATCTGGGTTAATACCCTACTGTATTTTTTTTTCGTCTAATTTATTTCCGCCGCAATCTGAACCCCCACTTCCGACAATAAATTTATTTAAATATGCATTTTTCAGATCCATTGTCCAATCGTCCATTGTAATTTTGGGTACTGTAAAACTTTCTTCAGAGATGTCTGCAGATTTTTTTGCATTATAACGAGTCTGACGCTGTCTTGCTCGTGGGCCCACATAAAAATTGGACTATTGCAAGTATTTTTCGTCTTTATGCTCGGCTAACTCCAACTTCTTTTGGTTTCGCTGCTAGTGTATGGCTTGTGACACCAAATCTACTTAAAATGTCTTTGATATAGCTTGATAGTGACATGAACAATCTGCGCTTTTCTGGTTCATCTCGGATGCGTTTCTTAGGGGATCCTTTGTCTGTTTTAGCCACTTTGGATTGTTTGTGTCTATCAACAAATCGCCAACTTAAATTGTGACTGGCAGAATTTGCTATTTATTTCCCTTTACGAGTAAACATAGATACTGTTTTTTTTTTGGTTTTTGGTTAAAGTTCTCTTAGTTCCTCTGTAAAGTAAACTTCTGTAATAAAAGCCATAAAATGGCTCTATAATGCCTCAAAAAATCATAAATGATTTTAGGATGCCTCTATAAATAGAACCATTGGATTTTAGGGTGCCGTTCATGTATGGTGACAACGTCCTTCTGGACAACAATGTCAATCTCCGCTGTTAGTGCAGCTAGAACTCCTTTTCATGATAGTCTGGTGAATTTATGCACAACTTCAGTTCACATTTGCCATTGAACAATGTAATGGATATTAAACTTGGTGTGCCAGCCATTCTGGTGATTCCAGCACCCGGAAATAAGTTTAATGCAATTATGCGTCCACTCGTTTTACTTCTTCAGACATTGATCCATAGAAATCTGCTGCTACCATTGTACCAGCTCCTATACGGGACGACTTACATTAATATTGTAGACAAAGTTCGTTAGAGCAGGGGAAGGGTCATTAATGAAAAAAAAATAAAGAGTACCGGCCCAATATGGCTTCTTGGCGAACCCTTAATTTAACTCAGAGAAGGCATGAGTGTACATCTTGAAATGTAAATCCACATGAGAAAGTGTGGAAATTGCAACAGAATGAGTTTACTCAAAAGGAGGTCTGATTAACATAGTCAAATGCTTTGTTGAAGTCAGTGTCGATGATATCCATTTAAAAGCCATTTCGGAAACCATCTTTAATAATAGACGTCAGCACAAAAATGTTTCTTGGAAGTTAAGCAACTAAAACCATAAAACCACCAGAAAAATAATTTAACTGCAGAGGTGTTGTAAATGGAGCGTGACCAATTTAGAGATGCCTCTATAAATAGAAGCATTGGATTTTTCCCCTTTTTTATGTAGGGGAATTATGAAAGATTCATTCCTTATATGGGGGAAGATCGAAGTTTCCAGAGATAGGGAGAAAAGTTTATACAAAAGCTTGCATATTGGCTTAGCGCAATTCTTCAGCACACAGCCAGAAGCACACAGATGGAAAATCATCGGGACTTGGCAAATAATCTGGTTTTACCATTAGAAGATCATAAACTGCTTAATCTTATTAGAGGTACTATAATAATTATGTCGCCAACCCATTACATCGCAGCTGCAACATTCATGCAAGACCATAATGTCCCCCTCACAATATGGTTGATATGGAGGATAATGAAAGCTTGCAAATAACCGTAATTTGTATAGGCTTTCATAAATTATTTAATTCAGGCAATCAATCTCTTATTTCGGGAACTTTCTCTCATACATTTTCCTCCGAATATCCTAAAGTTAAATCGAACTCAGCTTGTTTTATACAAATACACGAAAGTTACCAAGTTTTCATCGGGTGTCCCACAGGGTAGGCAGGCTTAATTGTTAAAGCTTCCTCCTTTGAAGGAGCGTCGAACGTGTGCTGGGGAAATACTTCTACATCTACATCCTCAGTCTTTGGTTCCTTAAGTTTTCGATTCTAGCTAACTTCAGTTGGTGGCTGATAAATTATTAGTGGTCGACCATGGGTACTTGTGGTGTCTCTCCGTCGATTGATTAGTCGACTCCGTCGACTCTTTTGACTCGAACTGATTTTCTTCCTTCCTTTGCAGATATTTCCACACGGATCGTATTCATTTTTTACTCTGAAATCAGAATATTCGCTCTTAAATCCATTAATATTTAAAAATTTAACGGCCTTATGGCGGATGGTTATTGTGGTGGTTTTTCTATTTAAAGAATTTAAATAATAGGCTTGTAATTTGATGTTGAATTCTTCTGATTTTAGCTTGAACTTTTTTTAGGACCTTTTTCATAATCGGTTTTATAAGGAACTGCTTTGATTCAGCTTCCTGTTATATAAATATTGGTTAATATTCATATTTCTTTGATTATTATTTTTATAAAATTTTGGTTGATTTAAATAAACCAGCTCACATCTTTGGGTTTATCATACTGATATATCAAATTTGAAATATAATTTTTTTTTTATAAAACGATAATGTACTCGGTAATATATGCACCTCACTGTTTATTTATATATACTAAAGGAATCAATAATTAAAAGCATATTGGTATCCAAAAATATAATCGTGAATAAATTGTGAAATAGAAAGTTAACATTTTAGAAATTAGAAACAAAACTGTTGAAAAAAAAATGAAACGTATTTATCAAAAATCACTGAAAAAAATAAAAATTAACATGAATGAAGCTGAGTTTTTCTTTTCATGTATGGAATTTGCTTATAGTATGTGGAATCTGCATTTACAGCTTTAATAAAACAAGGATTCATGAAAAAAACGCAAATTTCTACAAGATTAAAGGTACTTCAAATTTATATTATCTTATACTATTATTATTATTAGATGGGAGGGTAAATTCATACACAAATTGACTAATATATAGACGAACTTAGATAATGGCGTTTGCTGATTTCTATTACTTACAATATACAATGCAATTAAAAAGTGAGTTTATATTAAATAGAGTTTTCTTGAAAATTTCTTCAGCAGTGCCTTATGTAAGAGCGTAGCATACAAGGAACGATACAAAAATTTAGATTTTATTGTCTTATGACAAACTACTGTCTACTGCACAAACGCAATCAAACTATTGGTTGGGAAACCAATCGAAATGAGGATAATGGAAAAAACTTGACTTAGAAATGCATCTATGAAAACATAGTAAGAACGCTGATATCGATAATATTTTATAAAATTTATTTAATCGCCGCTCTTCACTCATAGACACTCTTCACTCACTAGACGTTGATTGTAGAGTGTTTTAAAGCATATTTGGTTAAGATCGGATGCAAATTGACGGATTTATCAGCAGCCATTCGATGCAACTCGCAGCATATGCAATCTTTAAGATATCGCAAAGAAAGTTTATACAATGGTCAAAATCTCCGCAATTTTCTAATACTTTCTCACAAATAATGTCTTTTTTTATTTGTGTTGGTACGTAGATGGTTTAAAAACTTATTTGGTAAAGATCGAATGTAAAAAACGGATTTATCAGCTGCCGTTTAACGCAACTCATAGCATATGCTAGTTTCAAGATATCGCAAAGGAAGTTTGTATAACGGTCAATATCTCTGGCATTGCCTAATTGGATTTGTGTCGGAACGAAGACCCTTTAAAAATTTATTTGGACAAGATTGGATGCAAATTGATGGATTTATCAGTTGCCATTTGAAGCAACTCGCGGCATATGCAAGCTTCAAGACATCGAATATGAAGTTTGTGTAACGGTCAATACATCCACCATTTTCTATTGCTTTGTCACAAATATTATCTTATATTATTTGTGTTAGTATGTACACTGTTTTTAAATTAATTTGTTGAAGATCGGATGTGAATTGACGGATTTATCAGTTGCCATGTGACGCAAATCGCAGCATATTCAGGGTTTAAGATAACCCAAAAGAAGTTTGTATAACGGTCAATATCTCCGTCATTTTCATTTTCTATTGCTTTGTCACAAATAATATACTAATATAATATATTATTTGTTTTGGTACGTACACTCTTCCAAATTTGATTTGTCGAAGATCGGATGTAAATTGACGCATTTATCAGCTGGCATTAGACTCAATTCGCAGCACATGCAAGCTTCAAGATATCGCAAGGAATGTTTTTGTAACGGTCAACATCTCCGCCATTTTCCAGTGCTTTGTCATAATGTATTTTTATACCCTGTACCCATTGAAAATGAGTGAAAAGGGTATCATAATATGGTGCAAATGTATGTAACAGGCAGAAGGAAGCATCTCCTACCCCATAAAGTATATATATTCTTGATCAGCATCAACAGTCGAGTCGATATAGCCATGTCCGTCTGTCCGTCCGTCCGTCTGTCCGTCTGTCCGTCTGTCCGTCTGTCTGTCCGTATCAACGCCTAGATCTCAGAAACTACAAGAGCTACAGACATGTGCCATATATCGTTGGATAGGTAATTAACATACGCAGTACAAGTTTGTTGTTTTATTTTGATATCACCCCCTGCTACCCCGCAAATCGCAAAAAACTGCCACGCCCACAATTATTAACCTAATGCGGTGCAATTCGGCATATGCGTTGGTGCTTATAAAAGCTATCTAATTTTTTAATTTGAACCAAATCTGATAAGAAACACGGAAGGTATGCCACATGCAAAATCTATGGCAAGGGAAGCAGAAGCGCAGCAAAATACGCATTGCGCGACGCCGACTGCGACGTTGGCAGCGAAATGTGTATGGCTTTATGACACACGAAACTTATTTTCTTTTATAGAATATTGTTTCATTTATTTATTGATACTAAATAAATAAATTGTATGCATGTCTAAGGGTACAGGGTATTTTGCAGTCGGGATACTCGACTGCTGCGTCCTTACTTGTTTTTATTAGTGTTGGTACGTAGACTGTTTAAAATTTATTTGCTTCGGATGCAATTGATCGGATTAGGTGCAAGTTGAGGGATTTATCAGCTGTCATGTGACACAAATCGCAGCATATTCAGGGTTAAAGATATCGCAAAGGAAGTTTGTATAACAGTCAATATCTCCGCCATTTTCTTTTGCTTTTTCACAAATAATATCTTATTTTATTAACATTAATACGTAGACTATTTTAAATTTTATTTGGTGAAGATTGGAAGTAAATTGACGGATTTATCAGCGGCCATATGACGCAACTTTCAGCATATGCAAGCTTCAAGATATCGCAAAGAAAGTTTGTATAATGGTCAATATCTCCGCCATTTTCCAGTGCTTTGTCATAATGCCTTTTTTTATTAGTGTTGGTAGGTAGACGGTTTTAAAATTTATTTGCTTCGGATGCAATTGATCGGATAAGGTGCAAGATTTATCAGCTGCCATATGACGCAAATCGCAGCATATTCAGGGTTCAAAATATCGCAAAGGAAGTTTGATAACGGTCAATATCTCTGCCATTTTTATTTTCTATTGCTTCGTCAGAATAATATAATAATATAACATATAATTTGTTTTGGTATGTACACTCTTCCAAATTTGATTTGTCGAAGATCGGATGTAAATTGAGGGATTTACCAGCTGCCATTAGACTCAATTCGCAGCACATGCAAGCTTCAAGATACCGCAAAAGAAGGTTTTTTTTTAACAAATCTTATATTATTTGTGTTGTTACGTACACTGTTCTAAAATTTATTTGTTGAAGATCCGATGTAAATTGACGGATTCATCAGCGGCCATTCGACACAATACGCAGCATATGCAAGCTTCAAGATATCGCAAGGAATGTTTGTGTAACGGTCAACATCTCCGCCATTTTTATTATCTTTTTATTAGTGTTGGTACGTAGATTGTTTAAAATTGATTTGCTTCGGATGCAATTGATCGGATTGGGTGCAAGTTGACGGATTTATCAGCTGCCATATGACGCAACTTGCAGCATATGCAAGCTTCACGATATCGAAAATGAATTTTGTATAACGGTCAATATCTCCGCCATTTTCTATTGCTTTGTCACAAATAATATCTTATATTATTTGTATTGGTACGTACTCTGTTCTAAAATTGATTTGTTGAAGATCGGATGTAAATTAACGAATTTATCAGCTGCCATTAGACGCAATTCGCAGCACACGCAAGCTTCAAGATATCGCAAAAAAAATTTTTATAACGGTCAATATCTTCGCCATTTTCCAGTGCTTTGACAAAATGTATTTTTTTATTAGTGTTGGTACGTAGACTGTCTTAAAATTTATTTGCTTCGGATGCAATTGATCGGATTGGGTGCAAGTTGACGAATTTACCAGCTACCATATGACGCAATTCGCAGCATATTCAGAGTATAACGGTCAATATCTCCGCCATTTTCTATTGCTTCGTCACAAATGATATTTGATAATATTTGTGTTGGTACGCACACTGTTTTAAAATTGATTTGTCGAATATCGGTTGTAAATTCACGGATTTATCAGGTGCCATTAAACGCAATTCGCAGCATATGCAAGCTTCAAGATATCGCAAAGGAAGTTTGTATAACTAAATATTTCCGCCATTTTCTATCGCTTCGTCACAAATAATATCTTAAATTATATTATTTGTGTTGGTACGTACACTGTTCTAAATTTTATTTGTTCAAGATCGGATGTAAATTAACGGATTTATCAGCGGCCATTCAACACAATACGCAGCACATGCAAGCTTCAAGATACCGCAAAGGAAGTTTGTATAACGATCAATATCTCCGCCATTTACATTTTCTATTGCTTCGTCACTATAATATAATAATAGAAGATATAGATTTTGTGGTGGTACGTACACTTTTCTAAAATTGATTTGTCGTATATCGGATGTAAATTGACGGATTTATCAGCTGCCATTAGACTCAATTCGCAGCACATGCAAGCTTCAAGATACCGCAAAAGAAGGTTTATTGTTAACAAATCTTATATTATTTATGTTGATACGTACACTGTTCTAAAATTTATTTGTTAAAGATCCGATGTACATTGACGGATTTATCAGCTGCCATTCGACACAATTCGCAGGATATGAAAGCTTCAAGATATCGCAAAGGAAGTTTGTATAACGGTCAATATTTTCGCCATTTTCTATCGCTTCGTCACAAATAATATCTTCTATTATAATATTTGTGTTGGAATTACACTGTTCTCAAATTTATTTGTTCACCTTCCGTTCGGATTTAAATTGACGGATTTATCAGCTGCCATTCGACACAATTCGCAGCATATGCAAACTTTAAGATATCGCAAGGAAATCACCGACGGGATCGCCCATAAGTCCCTTAGAATTCGCCGCGGGATTCCAAAACAAAGACTTAAGGAGCATCCTCGCCAGGATGGGTAATAAAATCAACGCGATACTATCCGCGTTCGAAGTTCGGCGCCATGTCATCATAGACGACAAGAGTGAACTACTGGAACTCTCGGCTCTCAGCAACAGGGCCATCGAGCTTTACGAAGGAGTCTCTAAAGGAAAGCTTTCGAAGACCGCTTCTACCCAAACTGTGCCGCAAAAGCCTAGACCAAAGGCTACACCAGCAAGGGAACTGCCAAAGGGGCAGATGCCAAAAGGTCAGACGGCTAAAGCACAGGCACCCAAGCGCGGCAACTACTCCGCAGTGAGCTCAGAGGGTATACCCAAAGAAGATACGTTCAAGTTGCGCAGCTATGCATCCGTCGCCAAGGAGGCTAGCACTGGAGGCGAGTGGAAAAAAGTTCAGCCTAAGCGCCTGAGGAAGAAGCCGGAGGCATTTTAACGAAGACGGGAGATGCCTCGTATGCGGAAATGCTCCGGAAACTAAAAGAGGACCCGAACCTCAGCGAACTGGGCAAACGTGTTCGCAAAGTCCGTAGAACTCAGCAAGGGGAACTACTGCTGGAGGTTGACGGGAAAGGCTCCGACAGCGTCCCCAAATTTAAGACCGAGCTGGAAGCAACATTAAAAGACTTGGTTTCGGTTCGTACGGGTGCGCAAAGAATACCAGTATCCTGCAGTGCACTAGACGAGGCCACGACAGCAGATGATCTCCACAGCTGCCTTGTCTCCCAATTTCAAGGCATCCAGCTGAAACTAGAGGACATTAAAGGGCTACGTAGGATGCGGGATGGGACTTAGATAGCATCGGCCCTGATGAACGCTAATGATGCGATTGCGGTCTTAGCGAAGGGCACGGTAACCGTGGGTTGGTCAAGGTGCCGCATCATCCAGGACGTCCGGCCCACGAGATGTTACAAGTGCCTGGGCTACGGACATCGAGCAACGACCTGCAAGGAGATCGATCGATCAGACTGCTGCCTGCGATGCGGCGAACGAGGACGCAAGGGGATGCGCGGCACCACCAAAGTGCCTATTATGCAGCGACGAAGTGGATAAAAACCACCCGACGGGCTGTTTCGCGTGCCCGACATACAGAGCCAGCCTTAAAGAAGTGAAGTTCCGCCATAATGCAGGAGCAAATTAAGATTGTACAATGTTAATCATTGCGCAGCTGCTCAGAGCCTCCTGGCTCAAACTGCGGCGCAGCGCAAGGTAGACATCCTGCTCTTGAGTGAACCCTATTACCCCGTCCGTGGCAACCCCACAATGATACTAGACGAGACCGGTAAAGCAGCCATCAAGTGTTGCAGCAACCTGCACATACAGGAATTGGCGGCCTCGCCGATGCGCGGAATAGCATATGCGAGAATAAAAGGAGTGCATATCTACAGCTGCTACGCCCCCCCTAGCGACACCCCAGAACAGTTCGAGGAGATGATGGAAGTGCTGGGCAGCCACGCAAGAGGGCGCGGCCCGAAGATCATCGCGGGAGTTACCGACCCATCGGTACAATACACCACCCCTCCTTCTAACCCCCACGCCTTCACAAGTGAAGACATCGAACCGGGAAGCGTTGCGATACAAAGTTGCAACATAAACATCAACGACGAGTCAGCCGCCGATATTCACCGTTAGCGACACCGCATTCCCTTCACACAGACAACGCAGCGCATACAATCCCATATACACACTTGTAAACATACTCTCTGTTGCATCAGACTCTCTATTTCTAAGAACTCCATTCGTAATACGCATATACATATTCACTGTTAGCTTATTTTAAGACCAAAAATAAAGACGACCGCTCAGTCGAGTTTTAGCAGCAACCACTTGCAGACGTATCCAATTCGATCGAATTCCCTAACAGCCGTAGCTACTTCCAAGGCCAGCTCCTCTCTTCTCTGTATTTAAATACCCCGCGAAGCTCCCCGGAGGTAACTGGCGCAGCCGGAAACTGGAATGGAAAATATTCTATTAAACCTTCTATTAGTTCTACTGTAAGTAGGTGTAGAAAAAGAGTGAGAATGAAGTGCAGTAATGTCTAAAAGTGAATACAACAAAAGTCCTACTACAATACATAAACCGCCTTAATTAACATACAAAACACCCAGATATAATTTCAAAAAAAAAAAAAAAAAAAAAAAAAAAAAAATGCCGTAATCGCGAAAAATGATATAATGATATGGAATGTACTTGTGTGAAATCAATCGCTGATAATCACTGCCGAAACTTAATAAGGCCAAGTACCACATCACTACTTTCATGTGTACATATATATGCAAAACAATTAAAACAATTCACACACACAAATATTTCAAATGCAATAAGGGAAAAAAAGAAGATGTAGTGTACCTACGTGGCATCAATCGCTGATAAACCACTGCCGAAACATTAAAGGCCCAGTACTACACCACAAAATACTTATATATACATCGAAAATATACGCAACAAAACCATATATACAAATGTGTAAGAGTGACGTGTAATGTACTTGTGTGAAATCAATCGCTGATAATCACTGCCGAAACTTAATAAGGCCAAGTACCACATCACTACTTTCATGTGTACATATATATGCAAAACAATTAAAACAATTCACACACACAAATATTTCAAATGCAATAAGGGAAAAAAAGAAGATGTAGTGTACCTACGTGGCATCAATCGCTGATAAACCACTGCCGAAACATTAAAGGCCCAGTACTACACCACAAAATACTTATATATACATCGAAAATATACACAACAAAACCATATATACAAATGTGTAAGAGTGACGTGTAATGTACTTGTGTGAAATCAATCGCTGATAATCACCGCCGAAGCTTAGTAAGGCCAAGTACCGCATCAGTACTCTCATGTGCACATATATATATGCAAATACGAATTTAAATGAACGGTGAAGAGTATGTTTTCTAAGACTGGGCACAGAACCACAAAATCACATATAAACTGCACACCTTAATAAAAAGAAAAATCTTTGAAACATGCATCCATATTCTCACTCTTTCAACACAAATGAAGTATTCAAATATTACATACATACACTAATACCACTATATTACAGGAATTAACGCACAAAAAAAAAAAAAAAAAAAAAAAAAAAAAACACACCATTCAACAATAAACAAATAATTAAGAACCACTAAGTACATTATAAATTGTATACTCCCTTTCTCTCTTAAATGTCAAAGAAATTAACACAAACTATAAAACAAACAACTCGTTCCGTATTAGGATCACACACACTTCCAAAAAGAGTCACACGTTCAGTTACTAAAACAAACACCCTCCCCGTAATTAGAGAAAATACCCTCTCACCGCCCCTTCAACCTATAAATATGGATTCAGGCAACGCCTCCGTAGGTAATTCCGCCCCCTTAAACCAAACACCGTACGGGCTTCTAACACTTAGGGCAATTAGGAACAAAATAGTTGGAAGAGCAGATGAAGCCCTAAACCTAGCTACCACCAAACTTATATGGGACGATATCAAAAGCAACCTACTACGTTTATATTCTAGCAAGAAAAGCGAAGCTACCCTCCTAGGCGAGCTCCAATCTCTCCCGGACAACCTAACCCTAGGGCAATTGTTCTTCGGCTTATCGAGGATTAGGAGCCAACTTATATCCATTACTTCCAATAGTGGACAGTCGGCCACAATCATCGAAGCCAAGAAAACACTATATGACGAAGTCTGTCTAAATGCCTTCATTTCAAGAATCAGAGAACCACTTAAAACAGTCATCAGATTGAAAGACCCCAAGACTATCGAAACAGCTTACGAGCTATGTCAAAGAGAAAGAGCTCGTTACCAGAACAGAAACCCCAACGAAACCCCTCGATATAATACACATAGACATCTACACCATTAACAATAATTTTAACCTGACAATCATAGACAAGTTCTCAAAATTCGCAGCTGTCTACCCCATTCCAAATAGAAACGGTATCAATTGCACCAAAGCAATCAAAAACTTTTTCAGTCAATTCGGACTACCCAAAAAACTAATACACGACCAAGGAGTAGAATTCTGCAACGACATATTCCGCAAGTTTTGCTCTCAATATAATATACTTCTCCATGTCACATCCTTCCAGCAATCTTCAAGTAATTCTCCAGTAGAACGATTACACTCCTCTTTGACAGAGATTTACAGAATAATACTAGACACACGAAAAAAACACAAACTACCTACAGACCACGAAGAAATAATGTCAGAAACTGTAATAACCTATAATAACGCAATCCACTCCACCACTAAACACACCCCTTTTGAACTTTTTAATGGTAGGACCCATTTATTCGACAAAATTATAATACGCAATAATGAGCATGACTATTTAAATAAACTAAATATGTTCCAAGATAAACTCTACTCCGAAATAAAGGAAAAATTGTCCACAAACGCCCAACAAAGAACAGAAAAGCTAAACACAAGCAGAGTAGAACCAACAACACTACAACCTAACAGCACAATTTTCAGAAAAGAAAACAGGAGGAATAAACTAACACCACGGTTCTCCTCACACAGAGCAGCAAAAGACAAAGGAAAAACCTTAGTAACCACAAAAAATCAAAAAATCCACAAATCAAAAGTTAGGAAAACATTCAAACCACCAAATGACTTAAGCCTTTCAACCTGCACTCCAGATCTTGCCATGGGGCATACCAATCTATCTTCATCCACAACTTCAATAGCACCAACCTCTTAGCAAAAGTGCCGCTAGGGAAAACACTCGTGATAGGAAACTTTAAGAAAATTAGCCACATAATCGATCTGTCCGAATACACCAACTGTATTGAAAAATTATACCACACCATCGATACCCTAAGACACGATGAAACACTCACCGACTCTAACCTAAACCGACTACTAAACGCTAAACTTGCCCAAACTCAAAGTAAAATAGACGCACTAACACCCTTTTCACGCCACAAAAGAGGTCTTATTAACGGGTTAGGTAGTTTAGTCAAAGTCGTCACTGGCAACATGGACGCCAATGATGCAAAGAATATAGAAACAGAAATTAACCACCTAAAAAGCCAAGTCACCAGCATATATAATAACAAAAATAATAGTATGTTTTCAACTATGTATAAATGCCCTGTAATAGAAGAACAATTCGTCTGTGAAATCGATCCTATCAATAATCTCAAAAATAATACTTGCCTGGGACACCTTATCCAGAATAAAACCAGCTACTGCGACATAAAGGAAACGGGACTCACGACCGATGTGTTCGAGCCGGAAAAAGGCTTCATATTTGTATTTAACGGGAACCACCTCCCAATCACATCCTCCAACCGGACATAACTAATATCAATGGATCAGCTATAATAAAGTATGACAATCGCACATTACAAATCAATGAAATAAACTACGACAACACGGCGGTATCAACAGAAGAGCACGCCGACTTCTTCCTACCACCAATACGGAAATTAATAAAAAATGCCACTATTAACATACTCACCTTGGAAAGACTTCACCTGGATATACTCACAACATCCAACAAGCTACGGGTCGTCACGGCAGGAAACTTTCGACACTCGACAACCTTATACATTCTCTTCACCGTATCCCTAGTCGCCGTAATACTCACCTGGACACTTCGTAGAGACACCCACATCTTCCATACCGGGTCCAAACACATTCTTCCAATCGTCGCTCCACCAATTCCTCCGCTATGGCCGTCGCTCCAAACTGGGGGGGGAGGAGTTACCGACCCATCGGTACAATACACCACCCCTCCTTCTAACCCCCACGCCTTCACAAGTGAAGACATCGAACCGGGAAGCGTTGCGATACAAAGTCGCAACATAAACATCAACGACGAGTCAGCCGCCGATATTCACCGTTAGCGACACCGCATTCCCTTCACACAGACAACGCAGCGCATACAATCCCATATACACACTTGTAAACATACTCTCTGTTGCATCAGACTCTCTATTTCTAAGAACTCCATTCGTAATACGCATATACATATTCACTGTTAGCTTATTTTAAGACCAAAAATAAAGACGACCGCTCAGTCGAGTTTTAGCAGCAACCACTTGCAGACGTATCCAATTCGATCGAATTCCCTAACAGCCGTAGCTACTTCCAAGGCCAGCTCCTCTCTTCTCTGTATTTAAATACCCCGCGAAGCTCCCCGGAGGTAACTCGGGCGACTTCAATGCATGGGCAGTAGAATGGGGCAGCAGGATATCGAATCCCAGAGGACAAGCAGTAATAAACACAATGCTCATGTTGGACTTGGTATTGCTAAACGACGGCTGCAAACCAACGTTCAACAACGATAGGGGCTCGTCCTATATCGACATCACCTACGTCAGCAGAGGGTTAGTGGCCAACGCGAGCTGGACGGTCCACGACACTGTAACACTAAGTGACCACGCGCTGATTTCCTTCGGCATCCTACCGAAGGGCACGACTTGGAGGCGGCAGAGAGGATCAGTCGGGCAAGCCTGGGGCTCGAGGAAGATCGACGAAGATATGCTGTCATATCAAATCGACTCGTTTCGAATCCCAAATGGACACGCAGATTCAATGGCAACCGACCTCATGAAGATGCTCGAGGCAACGTGCGATGCAACCATGCCCAGGAAGAAAAAAGAGCAGCGCAAGTCACCAGTGTACTGGTGGAGCGCCAACTTAAGCAAGCTTCGCTCGGAATGCCTAAGGTCAAGAAGAAGGGCGCAACGAACCAGAGGCAGCAGCCAGAACACAGAACTCGTGGAGGCTTTTAGAAGAAAACGCTCCGAGTTTAAGCACGGCATATTGGCTGCCAAAGCCCGGTCCTATAAGGAACTACTAGATACCGTGGATAGAGAGCCCTGGGGACTTGCCTACAAACTCGTAGCCAACAAGCTAAGGAAGAGAGAGGCAACCCCAACTGACCCGGATGTCCTGGCTAGCATAGTAGCAGAACTATTCCCAAGGCAGACCACTCTATGGCGGCCAACAGCAGTAGCGATCCCCCCCCCCCCTTGACTTCCCGAGCATTACAGACCTAGAAGTTGTGGAGGCAGCCAAGCGAATCAAGCCCAACAAAGCTCCTGGGCTGGATGGAATACCTGGAGCAGTCGTCAAGGCAGCGGCGTTAAATAGACCCGATATATTCAGGAAAACCTTCCAGCAGTGTCTCTTGGAAGGGGTTTTCCCGACGAGGTGGAAAAGCCAGAAATTAGTTCTGCTGCCGAAAGGCAAGGGATCAGCACACGCCGCAACTAGCTACCGCCCGCTATGCCTATTGGACATCGTGGGCAAGCTATTCGAGCGCATCCTGTATGCCCGAATAGAGGTGATCACGGAGAGCAGCAACGGACTAGGTACGCAGCAGCACGGATTCCGGAAGGGCAGGAGCACCCTGGACGCACTTATGGCGGTGAGAAACATCGCCGAGAATGCTCTCCATGGTGACAGATGGCTTGGTGGAAGTAAGGAGTACTGTGCAATCGTCACGTTGGACGTGAAGAACGCCTTCAACACCGCTAAATGGCCAGTAATACTCAGCGCCATGCATAGGATGGGCATCGGTGCCCCGCTCAGCCCTGGCGGCTTGATCGCGGCCATGATAGATAACAGCGACTCTCGGGAGCGAGGACACAACATCATCAGAGACATGATGAAGCGGATCCGAACCGACGAGATGGCCAACAGAGGTGAAGGCTAATACAGGCAAAGCACACGATATACGATGGCAGGAGAACAAATACCCAGTGACACCAGGGATGAAGGACGCGCGCCACTAGGCCAATCAACAAGGAAGGGAGTACAACCAGGCTCCACATCCTGCTCAGCGACAAAATAACTTGACTGGAACTCCCGGTGAGCTTGCAAAGGACGGAAGAGCATACGGAGGTTTTTGTTTTTAGTACGTAGGCATAATTCTACTAGGGGGGTTATGAATCGTGCATGCCAGCTACGGACGGTAGGTGGTATCTTCGGAAGATTTTAATTTTCCTACCGTAAGGAATAATAAAAAAAACAAAATATCGCAAGGAATGTTTGTGTAACGGTCAATATCTCCACTATTTTCCAGTGCTTTGTCATAATGTATTTACTTATTAGTGTTGGTACGTAGACTGTTTAAAATTTATTTGCTTCGGATGCAATTGATCGGATTGGGTGCAAGTTGACGAATTTATCAGCTGCCATATGACGCAAATCGCAGCATATTCAGGGTTTAAGATATCCCAAAGAAAGTTTGTATAACAGTCAATATCTCTGCCATTTTCTATTGCTTTTTCACAAATAATATCTTATATTATTTGTATTGGTACTTACACTGTTCGAAAATTTAATTTTTGAAGATCGGATGTAAATTGACGGATTTATCAGCTGCCATTCGACACAATTCGCAGCATATGCAATGTCTAAATATGTGTTTAGACATGATAAGTAAGCAAACTATAAATATATTCTATTTATGGGCTGCAATAAACATGTCACTGGACAGCATAAGTGGCAACTACAGATAAGTACGATTGCAGCGGCCTATTGCCGAGTGACAAGAGATATGACCACACGGGAGGTGATTAGCGCGGTCATAGTCCTCAAACATAGATTTAAGAATAAAACTCAGCTGCATTTACAAACGCAGACTGCGGCGTCTTACAAGCACTGCATTATATAATTAGATAATAAGAACCTATGTAAGAATGAATAAAAGGCGAAGCCTTCGCAGTAGCGAGTCCGTTAGATTCAAACACCCGAATTTAACTCATTAAGTGTACGCACAAGTTTATAGTGTGAACTTTTTTGTCCTTCGAAAAATTCTGTCGTTTTCCCCACCAGTGGTAAGAAACACAGAATAAAAAACCAGCGCTTCAAGCAAGCAGAAAGCACAAAAAAGTCACAATGTTTTCCCAAGATGTTGTCGGAAAGATCTGTGAAATTGATGCAAGACCAAGGAGAGCTGCAGAATAAAATACTGCAAGCCATCAAGGAAAAGGCATCTTACAGGCAATAGAAGTATTGGTAGTCCGATTTACTACTAACAACAAAGCGTTGGTAATTGAGAGTGGGCGATCATCAATATTTTAATGATAAAATATTTATTAAAACTATGGATGCTATCAAGGCCTACAAGGAGTCATAATTAAAGGTAGAAACACTTGAAGAGATAAATCTAGCAAGCGGATCAAAATTATCTGATACCGCATCAGCTCGGAGCTCAAGTCCAGTTGATAATCTGGTTCAACTGGTGGATAGAAGAGCGGACAGGGTGAGGCAACAGATGAGCCTAATCTACGAAACCCTAGATGGTCCAAGTGAGATTGAACTAGTCAAGCAGCTGGCAATGATGAAAAGTCATTGGTCCAACGTGACGGCCACACTGAAACTGCTTGAAAACAAGTATGACAGAACGGCTTTTGATCAAGATGAGGCAGACATTCTGCAATCTGAAGTTGCCGCACTAGAGATGGTACTTCAAATGAATTTGGAACAGTTCAAAAGTTCCAACTACGACGTGCCAAAAGTTGACCATCCAACGTTCAATGGAAATGCGAAGGAATGGCCAACATTTTACGAGCTGTTCTATGAGCTAATAGACAGCAGGAAGGATCTCAGCAACACAAGGAAGCTGAGATATTTAAGAGCCTGCTTAAAAGGAGAAGCTCAAATGGTGGTTAGCCATTTGATAACGGGATCAGCGGCTAGCTATACAGCAGCGTGGGAATAGCAGAAAAATATTCTCCCAACACTTCAACAAATTAATGGAACTGGAGTGCTTGCTGCCCCATGATGAGAAAAATTTAAGGAAGTTTTTGGATACTGCGACCGAGAGCATATTCATCATAAAGGAAAAAGGAAAAATAGAAATCTCTGCTGACGTAATTTTAGCAGAAATTCTACTGCGGAAATTTTCGCCAGAAGCCTTGCAGCTGTATGAACAGCATGTAAAAAAGGCAAGAGCTATACAGTCCTTACAAGACGTACTGGACTTTATTGAGCAACAAAACAACTCAGTAAATGCCATTACCAAAAATACCGCTCAGCTTGCTACAAGAAAAGTGTAAGTTAGATCGTGTGCCTTTTGCTCTAAGGATGGCCACGATATGATAAAGTGTCGTTCAAAAGAACAGCATGTGCTTTAGATGCTTTGGAAAGCGTAATGCTATCGACTGCAGAAAGGAAATTATATGCAATCGATGCTCCAAAGGACACAACAGTCTTCTTCATGAAGACAAAAAATGCAGTATCAACAGGAATAGCCTCAAACGAGGCCAAGACACACTATTGGCTACAGCTGTTTTTTTAGTTAAAAACAAAGCTGGAGGTTACAACGAGTTGAGGGCGCTTTTTGACGGTGGATCCCAGAAGACGCTGATTTCAGAGGAGGCAGCACAAATATTAAGGATTCCCAGAGTAAGGAGTACTATAGAGGTCGAAGGTATCTCCCAGACTACTCAATTATCAAAAATAGCGTCCACCTGACGATCAAACCAAAAATTCCAAGCAGCTTCAAAACTTCAACGGAAGCATTGGTTTTACCAACACTCCATAGAGCCTTTCCCAGCAAAAAGTTTGATATTGATATCAACAAAGAGTGGAAGGGCTACAGACTAGCAGATCTACGATTCAACGAGCCAAGCAGAATTGACATGGTGATAGGTGTGGATCTATTTCCCCTGATTATGATGGAGAAAATAAAAACCGTTAATCTTGGGATAGAAACCAGATTTGGATGGATTGTGTCCGAAAATATAACTCGAGCAGCAAAGCAAAAAATTATAAGTGCCTCTACAACAATAAATATAAAGGACCTGGAACGCTTTTGGGAATTGGAAGATGAAGCCGCTGAGACGATTACAGACAATGCAAAATGCGAAAGAATATTCCAAGAAACAACTGTCATCAACGAGGAAGGCAGATTTGTGGTTTCAATTCCATTAAACAAATAGGCAAAGCTGGGAGACTCTTGCAAACAGGCAATGGCAATGCTTAGGTAAATGGAAAAGAAGTTTCAAAGAAACCCAAAGAACTGGGCTTCATACAACGAATTCATGAAAGAATACCTGAAGATGGGACATATGGAATCTGTAAAGACAACGGGTCAAGGAAAATACTATTTAACCCATCAAGCAATCATCAAGCCTGGAAGCTTAACTACGAAGCTACGAGTAGTTTTTGACGCATCCGCAAAGACGACAAATGGACTAAGCCTAAATAACGTTATTATAGCTGGTCCTAAAATTCAAAAGGATATATTCGATATTCTAATTTAATGGCGCAAGTGGCAACATGTTGTGGTAGCTGACATTGAAAAAATGTATCGCCAAATAAAGGTTGCTGAGAAAGACCAAGAATACCAATATATCCTATGGAGAGATGATCCAAAATTGCCGATCAGTGAGTTTAAGTTAACAACCGTAACTTATGGCACATCGGCAGCACCTTTCTTAGCAGTCCGATGTCTACGAGAGTTGGCAGATCGCTTTTGCCAAGAGGATAGCGTCTTAGCAGAAACAATTAAAGACGACTTTTATATGGATGACCTCATAACTGGTGGAGACACAGTCAACGAGTGCTATGAACTTCAAAGGAAATTGAGACAAGTGATGGAGAAGGCCGGCATGCACTGCGAAAATGGGTTGCAAATGACCAACGTATTTTAGCCGACATTCAGGACGACGGTGCTACGCAGAAAATCTGCATTGAGGAGAATGAATCGATGAAAACCTTAGACTTCAATGGGATCCGAAGAAGGATACATTTACGTTTTCGATAGAAAACCCAATGCTAACACGCATAACAAAGCGGTTAGTGTTATCACAGTTGTCCAGAATTTTCGATCCAAAAGGTAACTGGTGGATGGAATATGCTAAAGGTCTATCATATTTAGAGGAAAATTAGCATTTCACGCTGGACTGGATTATCCAAAGGTATTATGGAGCTACATGGATTCTGCGATGCATCAGAGAAAGCATATGCAGCGGCTGTGTATACAAAAGTAGGCGGCAGAGTTACTTTTGCTAGCAGCAAAAAGCAAAGTAAATCCTATAAAAAACAGGAAAAAAATTCCAAAGTTGGAATTATGTGCTGCGCATTTATTAGCAAAGTTAATAGCTTGGGTGCAGGCTATATGGAGCAATGAGATCACAACGCATGCATGGAGTGATTCGCAAATTACTATTGCTTGGATACAGAACAAGCGCAGCAAAGATAAGTTCGTCAGAACTAGAGTGGAAGAAATCAATAAATGAATTTCTAATGTCAAATGGAATTACGTTAAATCGAAAGAAAATCCAGCAGATATTACCGCAAGCTCTTAAAATCTGTGAAATTTGGTGGAGAGGGCCGAATTGGGTAGCTATGGATGTACAACACTGGCCCACTCAAAAGGAATCGGAAATTGCGCATCAACAATCAGGAAACGGATCCCTTTGAAGTAATCCCAAAACCACTGTGGACAAACGGAACGAAGCTTATTCCGAAATTGAATTCTAAATTTGTTGCGTTCAATACAGACATAAACAGCATATCACCTAATGTCTGAAATGGAAATTAACCAATGCAGACAAGAGGATTCGACAACATGGTTTTGCGAAAGTAATTGGGCATGGAAAAACGCGGATGATCACTCTTGCGAAATATCACCATTGAAACCAAGCAACGCAACACGCACGAAATGATGGAATTCCAAGGCAATTCGTTTATCAAAGAGATAAGTGGATCCAACCGTTGGCTATTTAGACTATTTCGGAATACAACAGCTAATATAAGATGCAACGAACAGCATCAAGTTATAAGACTGCCCAATTAAGGCATTATACAACTACTTGCAGGATGCACAGCAATATTAGGGGATACAACAATAATTACTCCTCAAAAAGTAATTTCGACAGCGTGTGAAATGTCTATCTTCCCCAGTTTACGAATTATAGATGACAAGGAGACATGGAACGTGGTCCCGCTGAAGCACTTGATTGTCAACAACACTAATGAACTGCAAAATTTTCAAATGCGCATCAAGACTCTGAAAAATAACAAGGTACACATTGATGACTTGATTTTCCACACGGCAAGCGGAAACTCGGCTCTAGGGTTGATAATAGGGGTCATAATAATATTGGTCATTTACATCCGGAGGCAACGCATAAATGAAAGACGACTACTAGCCGTACATTTTTCTAAATATGTGTTTAAACATGATAAGTAAGCAAACTATAAATATATTCTATTTATGGGCTGCAATAAACATGTCACTGGACAGCATAAGTGGCAACTACAGGTAAGTACGATTGCAGCGGCCTATTGCCGAAGTGTCAAGAGATATGACCACGCGGGAGGTGATTAGCGCGGTCATAGGCTTCAAACATAGATTTAAGAATAAAACTCAGCTGCATTTACAAACGCAGGCTGCGGCGTCTTACAAGCACTGCACTATATATTTAGATAATAAGAACCTATGTAAGAATGAATAAAAGGCGAAGCCCTCGCAGTAGCGAGTCAGTTAGATTCAACATAATGTATTTTTTTATTAGTGTTGGTACGTAGACTGTTTAAAATTTATTTGCTTCGGATGCAATTGATCGGATAAGGTGCAAGATTTATCAGCTGCTATGTGACGCAAATCGCAGCATAGTCAGGGTTTAAGATATCCCAGTTTGTATAACGGTCAATATCTCCGCCATTTTCTATTGCTTTGTCACAAATAATATCTGACATTATTTTTGTGGGTACGTACACTGTTCTTAAATTTATTTGTTGAAAATCGGATGTAAATTGACGGGTTTATCAGCTGCCATTTGACGCAAATCGCAGAATATGCAGGGTTCAAATGCAATTGATTGGATGCAAATGGACGGACTTATCAGCTGACATTTGACGCAATTTGCGGCATATGCAAGCTTCAAGACATCAAAAAGGAATTTTGTAAAACGGTCAATATCTCCGCCATTTTCTATTGCTTTGTCACAAATAATATTTTACTTTATTAATATTAATGGGTAGACTATTTTAAAACATATTTGGTGGAGAACATATTTGGTAAATTGACGGATTTATCAGCTGCCATATGACCCAAATCGCATCATATTCAGGGTTCAAGATATCGCAAAGGAAGTTTGTATAACGGTCAATATCTCCGCTCTTTTTTATCCCTTCGTTACAAATAATATCTTATATTATTTGTGTTGGTACGTACACTGTTCTAAAATTTCTCGTAGCATATGCAAGCTTCAAGATTTCGCAAAGAAAGTTTGTATAACGTTCAATATCTCCACCATTTCCCAGTGCTTTGTCATACTGTCTTTTTTTATTAGTGTTGATACGTATACTGTTTTAAAATTTAGTTGCTTCGGATGTAATTGATCGGATTTTTTTTTTTTTATTAATAATATTAAGCGTTGAAACCATACATTCTAAATGGCATCTTAACAACACATATAAACACAAATCTTGAAGAACCAAACCTCTCAAGAGGATTACTAGCAGGTGGTGGGAGGGCTAGACAATTAACGAATCGTCTTGCTGAATCCCAGTCTTTTAAGTCGCCCTAACGGCCTAGCTGGTAGCAGTCTCTTTGCAAGTATACTGCGGTGTCTAACAAGACGATGGTTGTATCTGCTGGAATGTCTACAGATCTGTTCTTCCACAGTGTGTAGGTTGAGAACACGGTGAAGTGTGGAGCCACGCACGTACCAAGGACAGTTGGTTATCTGCCGCAGGGTTCGGTTCTGCAATCCCCCACATTTGCACTCCGTACAGCCAAATTGGAGCTATACAATACACGAATACTGCTCTTTTGGCTCTAAGCGACAAAGTGCTCCTTTTGTTAATCAACAATCGTAGTTGCCATCGTAGTATTCTTTGGCCACACCTTTTGGTTATTTTTTTTAGGTGAGGCCCGAAAGTAAGGCGCTTATCTAAAATTATGCCGAGGTATTTAGCTTGAGATGGCTGTTTCAATGTCACACTTTCAAATTGTATTGCTGGAGTATTGTTACAACTCTTTTCAGTGTAAAACACGGATTTATTATTTTAAAGGATTGACCTTCATGTTCCACCTTCTATTCCACGCTGATAGAGTTTGAAGGGATCCTTGCAACCCATTTGCAGCTTCAATAAGGCATTTGGATCTGTAAAGACTCGCGATGTCATCGGCGTAAGTCGCAATGATAGCCTTTGAGGGGTATTGCATATTCTCGTAGGTAGGTCTGGGTAAGTCAGCAGTATATAAAGAATAGAGCAGCGGCCCAAGAACGCTGCCCTGCGGAACTCCAGCTATCATTTGGCAGGGAGCAGAGTAGGTATTCCTGTACCTGACCATAAACTCCCGTCCGTCCAGATATGACCGCAGGAGGCCAAAGTAAGGTGCTGGTAACAGACTTTTTATCTATGGTATAATATAAAAATGAATCGCAAAATGTGTTGGTAAGCGCATAACTCAACAAAGCCTGCACCAATTTGGCCAAATATTTTTTTAAAATGTTCTTTAAAGTTCAGGGATGGTTTTTACGGCGAGAAAATTGACACATATCTCCCCACAGCCAGTGACGCGCATTCCAGTCTTCACCTACAAAGTAACTTTGTCCGCAAGCACGGAGTAGATTAGTGAAATTTCTTTCTTCTATTTGGTTTCTTGGATGGCAGTAAATGGCACTGAACTGTATGTCATCAAGGCCAGTTGTCACCTTGACTGATGACATGGTTGACATGTCTGTATGGTTTGCGTTTCATTGACCCTTTGTGGAAAATGGCGAAGTGTACTCTTCAGCAGTACCACCGCTCCTCCGACGCCGTGATTATTACGCGATGGTTTGTACGCAGGATAGAACGTATATCCATATAACTTCACTGTTTCTCCTCGGTTAAGTCTAATCTCATTTAAGAGTAGAATATTGACGCTGTTGTTGTGCGCGAAGAGCTCAATTTCTCTGGCTTTGCATGAAATGCCATTGACATTCCATATAAGAACCTTAAGGTGGTTCATTGCGAGGCCGAAACGTTGTCATGAGACTGGTGATTTGCTCTAGCCCATTGTTTTATATTATTAGCCAATTTAAGTACGATATTTTCAAGCTTATCTAAGCGCTGGTTGTCTTGTTTATTTTGCTTTTGCTGTTCCTGTTGTTGCTGTTGAAGCCACATTAGAAATTGCTGTTGCTGCTGTTGTTGGAGCTGTTGTTGCCATTCCTAAAAATTGGTGTTGTTGTTGGTCCAGAAGCGATTGTACATCAAGAAATCTGTGATGTTGATTATTGTCTTCTCGTTGTTGCAGTGAATGTTGCGTGTGTATAATATCTAGACGGCGCTGAGCAACTCCAACGTTGCCTGGTTTAGAATTTCCTTTTACTACTGCGGCGTAGAATACCCCTGTATTGCCATTAGCATTGTATGACGGTTGCTGTTGTATTATATGTTGTTGCTTTGGCCGCTGCTGTAGTAATTGCGGTTGTTGAAGATTCTGACGCAATAGTGATTTTCTAGCGTTCATGTTACGTACCGTTTGCAAGGTAGGAAACAGTTGCGGGTCTATACCATTTGTAGTGGCATAAGAATTGTCTACATGGGACATTGCAGAGAAGCGATTCGACCTGGTTGCATTTTTCACGCTCTTGGTAGTTCCCATTGACCGGCGAAGATAGTTTTGGTACCATTCACAACCTTTATAGCTGGCCATGTGGTCTCCTCCACAGTGGATGCAGGTAGGCTGCGCTTCAGGGGAGCGTCCACATTGTGTAGTGGCATGAGCCTCCCCACACCTGGCGCAATTTAGGTGCCGGCGGCAGTATTTGGCTGTGTACCCATACTGTTGAAAGCGATGACATTGTGCGATTTCCGTCGCTTTTCGCATCCTTTCAATCTTCACTATCTTCCCTGTAGGTGTCACTATCATTGGGGAAGATTCTGGTGGTTCCTAGGTTGCTCTCGATGACAACATTGTTCACACTAGTGACCTCGTCTATGAACTCAAAGAGGTCATTTATGCTGCAGTCTGGGACAACAATTTGAGGTGGCCTTCCCATTTTCCTTACCTGTTCGGCCGGGGCAGGGTCGTTGCTTTCAACAGTTATTTCGTTAACACTTGCGATGGGTGTTAAGAGAGTTTTTTCTTTTCATGCTTTTTGCACTTTGGCCTGCAACATTTTTAGTGCGGCCCCACTGATCACTGTAGCTAAGTCAGTAGTGGCACGCGGGGCAGCAGAATAGCAGAGTTTGCTTGTTGTAGCAGTTGCCATGGTGTCAGTGCATGTGCTGCTTACACTGGTGAAGGTAATGGTGCTGGTCGTGGGAGTGATAATATTGGTACTTGTATTGGCAATATCAGTTTGGTTAATTCTGCAAGCAGCGCGAAGCTCGGATGGGGTTTTGCCAGCAACGCGGTACATTTTTTCGGGCAAATTCTGATTATTATTAAGCAGCGAGTCAGAAGCAGATTTCCCTTAAGCCATTTGGAGATGTTATATTTTTCGGAGCTTTGTGCAGACACAACCAATCTCTATTAATGCAGTTTCACGACTCTAATTGTATTAACAAATTAGATCATTTTAAGGATCTTCTTCATCTCCCTCTATATTGCTGAGCAAGCTTCAAGATTTCGCAAAGAAAGTATGTATAACGGTCAATATCTCCTCCATATTCCAGTGCTTTGTCATGTTTTATTTTATTTGTGTTGGTGCGTAGTCTGTTTTAAAATTTATTTGCTTCAAAGGTAATTGATCGGATTGGATGGAAATTGACGGACTTATTAGCTGACATTTGACGCAACTTGCGGCATATGCAAGCTTCAAGACATCGAAAAGGAAATTTGTATAACGGTCAAAATCTCCGCCATTTTCTATTGTCACAAATAATATCTTATTTTATTACCATTAATGCGTAGACTATTTTAAAACATATTTGGTGCAGAACATATTTGGTAAATTGACGGATTTATCAGCTGCCATTTGACTCAAATCGCAACGAAAGTTTGTATAACGGTCAATGTCTCCGATATTTTCTATCGCTTCGTTACAAATAATATCTTACATTTTTTGTGTTGTACACTGTTTTGTGAACGTACACGGTTCTAAAATTTATTTGTTGAAGATTGGATGTAAATTGACGGATTTATCAGCTGCCATTCGACACAATTCGCAGCAAATACAAGCTTCAAGATATCGCAAAGAAAGTTTGTATAACGTTAAATATCTCCGCTATTTCCCAGTGCTTTGTCACTGTTTTAAAATTTATTTGCTTCGGTTGCAATTGGTCGGATTGGGTGCAAGTTGGTGGATTTATCAGCTGCCATATGACGCAAATCGCAGCATATTTAGGGTTCAAGATATCGCAAAGAAAGTTTGTATAACGGTCAATACTCCGCCACTTTCTATTGCTTTGTCACAATAATATCTTATATTGTATGTGTTGGTACGTTGACTGTTCTTAAATTTATTTGTTGAAGATCGGATGTAAATTGACGGATTTATCAGCTGCCATATGACGCAAATCGCAGCTTATGCAAGCTTCAAGATATCGCAATGAAAGTTTGTATAACTGTGGACTGTTTTAAAATTTATTTGCTTCGGTTGCAATTGATCGGATTGGGTGCCAGTTAATGGATTTATCAGCTGCCATACGGCGCAAATCGCAGCAAATTCAGGGTTCAAGATATCGTAAAGAAAGTTTGTATAACGGTCAATATTCCGCCACTTTCTATAGCTTTGTCACAAATAATATCTGACATTATTTGTGTTGGTACGTAGACTGTTCTTAAATTTATTTGTTGAAGATCGGATGTAAATTGACGGATTTATCAGCTGCCATATGACGCAAATCGCAGCATATTTTGGGTTCAAGATATCGCAAAGGAAGTTTGTACAGCGGTCAATTACTCCTCCATTTTCCAGTGCCTTATCATAATGTCTTATTTTATTTGTGTTGATAAGTAGTCTATTTTTAAATTTATTTGCCTCAAATGCAATTGATCCGATCGGATGCAAATTGACGGACTTATCAGCTGACATTTGACGCAATTTGCGGCATATGCAAGCTTCAAGACATCGAAACGGAAATTTGTAGAACGGTCAATATCTCCTCCTTTTACTTTACCTTTTTTGCTTTGTCACAAATAATATCTTATTTTATTAACATTAATCATAGACTATTTTAAAACATATTTGATGGAGAACATATTTGGTAAATTGGTGGATTTATCAGCTGCCATGTGACGCAAATCGCAGCATATTCAGGGTTCAAGATATCGCAAAGGAAGTTTTTATAACGGTCAATATCTCTGCCATTTTCTATTGCCATCTACCGCCATTATTTTCTATTTTCTATCCTACCTCACCGCAGTGTGCCCTCCGCGACAATGAGCACGTTAAGTTTTCGCAGCCAATTTACAGCTTGCGATGGCGACAAACAGTGTGCCCGCACACATTTAGCTACCAAATCCTATCACCTTCGGACTGGTTCACAGCACAAGTTCATCTCAAGGAAAAATGTGGGCTACGCCTATCGATTACACCGTTCGATACGCGACATTCCCGACGCCGTGAATAACCGATTCACTCAAATCCAGAACTGCAAGTTTCTCTAAACTTGGGTCGCATAATTGTCCTCGATAGGCCGTTGTCGCTCACGCGCATCTTGGCGCGTCTGACGACTTTATCTATTCCGTTGTAGACCTCCTCCACGATGCCCTTGCACCACTCTCGTCGGGACAAGGCGGGATCGCAGACGAAGACCATATCACCCTGGTGGATATACTCCGTTCTTCGGCACCACTACTCGCGGCGCACAAGCGTAGCCAGGTACTCCATGACCCACCTCCTCCAGAAACGGTCTAACAGCATGCGAGCAATCCTCCACTGCTTTCTTGTAGAACCCTCCTACTCCCTTGAGTAAGTCATTTGGCGTCAACGGCGCCTCCTGTTCCGCATCCACAGGCACATGGGTAAGCGGACGCAAATTCACAATATTCTCCGCCTCAATCAGGAGACTCTCCAATACATGGTCCTTCGGCGCAACTTCCTTCAGGGTATGGCGCAGTACTGTATTGACGCACTGCACCATGCGCACATATACCGCCCTCAGACGGGTTCACTGGGCAATTGAAAACCCATTCTATGCTTCTGCTTGACAACTCACTCTGAATCTTCTCCATCTCGAACACGTCTCCAAAGCGTCTGGCTTCCCTGTCAGCTCCCACGAAGTTCTTGCCGTTGTCGCTGCTCAGTCTATGTACGGCAGACGAAGTTCCTGATCGCAATTATGCAGGAATCCATCGACAGGTCATGCGCCAGCTCCAGATGAATCGCCCTTGCCCCTACAGTGGCCCAAAGTAGTCCAATCCAGTGTACTTGAATGGGCATCCACCCGCATCCAATCTGTCCTCTGGATAGGGTCCCATTACCGGCGGCATCGGCCGCACTCGCTGCAACTTGCACTCGTTGCACGATGAGATCACTTTCCGAATCACTCGCCTCATCTTCGTTACCCAGAATCTCGTCCGGATGTCAGCGATCATAGCATCCACATTTTGATGCTTCATCCGGCGTGGAAATGTCGCACAATCAGGTCTGTCAGACTGTGCCTGTGTAACAGTATTACGGACCTCCTCGCACTGTACAGCATGCACAGTGCGGCATCAATTCTGCCGTAAGCTCACAGAATCCCGTTTTTCTCCAGGTAGGGTACCAACCCTCGAATGTCGCTCGAGCTAGCGACGCCCTATAGAGTTTCCATCGACCTCATCTCGTCGGGAAACGACTCAAACTGTGCGTGTCTGAGCAACAGGTTCTCCGCGTCCTTACATTCTGCTGCAGTAAGGCCATATTCCTCGAAATCGCTTCTCTGTTGTCGGAATGCGCGCGCAAACCGTAGGACCCAGGCCATGATCCTCACCAGGCGATTGAAGCTCGAGAATCTCTGAAACTGAATAACAAAATCGTTTGCCACGACTAATGCAAACTCACTGGGCATCTCTTCTGCATCAGGGGCATCTGGAACACGCTCAGTTCTTTCCTCAGGCCCTATCCAGCTGGCTGCTGGCTGTCTCAAAAATGCAGGTCCACTTAACCACCTTGAATCCTGGCTAGATCGACTCCCCTCTGCGACCGCGTCGCATCATCCGCCGCATTGTCGGGTGTAGGCACCCATCTCCATTGAGAAACCTTTGACGACTTCAGAATCTCCGCCACTCGGTTTCCAAAAAACTGCTTATACCGGCGGTGGGTGCTGCCGATCCATCTTAGCACCGTCTTTGAGTCCGTCCATAACACCAGGTCTGTGATGGCCACACTGTGCTCCTCCTTGACAGTGTTCAACAGCCTGGTTCCGAGGGTTGCTGCCTGCAACTCCAGCCGTGGGATCGTCATTGTTCTAATCGGGGCGCACTTCGTCTTTGCACATACGAAGCTCACCAGCACGTTGTCGTCTTCATATGTGACCCTCCAATAGGCCACCTCCGCGAATGCTGCCTGACTAGCATCCACGAAGACGTGCAATTCTATGGCCCAGACTGCTCAATACCCAAAATAATGGCGAGGACATCGGAACTGTCCCACAACGTCCATCTCTTTGCGCCAAGTCGCAAATGCTTTGCTTAACTCCTCTGGTAGTGGTTGGGAACATCTGTCCTCGGGTCGGATCAGCACTTGGTGGAACATCTCATTGATGTCACAGCAGACTTCGACTGCTCCCTCTCTGAAATGAAAGACTGGCACAACTGGCAAAGGTTTAAAGTGCTGTGTACCTTTGTCAAGCTCCGAATTTAGCGAGATTTCTAAAACTTTGGCTGCAGCATCAAACACAATCCGTACCTTGCCGGGCTTGTTGGGGTTTTCAACACCAAAATGTGGCAAATACCATAACCGGTCGCTCCTCACCGCGACCTCATCCGGCTGTAGCCTCCTTGCGTATCCTTTAGACACGTAATCCTTTATTTTATTATTTTTTTTTTATTAATTTTCTTTAATTTACAATCTGTTTTTTTTTTTAAATAACAATAAGTAATTGGTTGACTAGTGAAGAAAGAAAAATGTAGCGGCCGTTCCCATTGCATGGATACGCTCATACATTAATAATTTAATTCTGTTGGAGTTCTGCGTTTTAATCTTCTGGGTTCTAACTCTGTCATCGGTATTTGTCTCAAGTTTGAGTTTTGGTGGCTAAGTAGTTGATTTGTGTTTTTTGCTGCTTTTTTTAATAGTTTCGTTGACTGTCTCTATGTTTAAATCAATATGGATATCTTATTTCTAATGAACCATTCCGCTTTTGTGATTATTCTGAGTATTTTCGATTGCGTTCGCTGAATTACCTGTATGTAGGATTTACTGGCAGTTCCGCAGAGTTCTATTCCATACGTCCATATTGGTTTTATTATCGCCTTGTATATTGTAATTTTATTATGTAATTCTAGTTTTGATTTTTTTCCTATTAAGCCAGTTAAGTTGTTGAAATTTGTTTTTTATTTCATTTCGTTGATTGTCATTGATTTTAATTGCGAAGTTTTTGGGTTGTCGTTTTGTGTATATTACTTGTTGAGTATATTTATCTCAATACCCCATCTCTCAAACCAGGATACGGTTTGTGTCATGATTTGTTGTAGTGTACTTGCAACTGTTTTCTTTCACACGCGCTTGACGACATTAACACAGTATCGTCTGCGAACGTCGCAATCATTGATCCAGGGGTAGTTGGCGCTCGAATATCGGAGGTATAAATCAGGTATAAGATGGGCCCAAGCACACTACCTTGGGGAACACCCGCTGACACTGGCATAATATCTGAGCATTTATTGTTGTATTTAATATAGAAATATCTGTCCGTAATATAGCTTTGAAGTATGGTATATAGGTTATATGGTAGTATATTTCTTAGCTTATGCAGCTGTCCTTTGTGCCATACTTTGTCAAATGCTTTAGCAATATCCAAGTACACAGCATAGCAAAACTTCATTTTGTCAAAATCGTCTGTTATTTTGTTGATTACTCGATGGACCTGTTGGACGTCGAGTGCTGCTTCCGAAAGCCGAATTGGTGAGAAGGTTTTTTTGTTTTAGGATTGGCTCGATTCTATTAAATAGGACTTTTTCAAATACTTGTGAGAGGACTTGTGTAAAAACTTTTCCTCCGATTAAATCATATCCCGGGGATTTCTCGTTTTTAATTTGTTTTAAGTGAGATTTAATTTCTGCCTTTGTTATAGTTTTAATTACTCAATTTAAGTTGGTGATTTGTGTTGAAAGCTCAGCATTGCCGTTGTCCTTGGAAAATGATGTTTTAAAGTGATCAGCATGAGTGTCTGTTTTTCTTTGTTTGATCTCGCCCATGTGTTGTTTTTTTGTTTTTATAGGCGGCTTGTATAGTATAGTTGAGTTCGTCAATTTTTTAGTCGCTTTCCACAGAGTATAATTTGTAGATAAGGAAGTTCCAAGTTTGCTAAGGTAGTATTGAAGCCGGTTATCTTTGTCTTCCCTGAGAATTCTCCTGAGCTTGACTGTTGCTCTATTAAGTTTGTTTTTATCTTCTGGATGCCTAGTCCTTTGCCATACGCTTTTGCCTGATTTTGATTTTAATAAAAGCGGGAGTTTTCTTTAATGCAATCATTTTTATAGATGGTGTCGATTGCGTTGCTGCATATATGTTGTCATTTAAATATGCTATTGGAGAGTCCAGTTCATTGTTTGTCTTTAGAGAAATATTTATTTCCAGGTTCTGTTCCAAAATGCCGCAGACATATTCCAATTTTTTTTGTGGTTAAATAGAGGGGAGTCATTGTCTAGGCATGATTTTATTTTTAGGTTCTCGCATGTTATATTTCTTGTAATGCAGAAGTCAATTAAATCCGGTAGTTTATTGGTGTCAGTTGGCCAGTCAGTCGGCCCTCCTGTGCTCAGAGCACGGCTATTATTGTTTTTTTTGCTTCATACAGTCGACTTCCCTTTGCAGTGGTAAGTCTGGACCCCCATGTTATGTGTTTGGCATTATAGGCACCTCCTGCCAAATACCGATTTCCCAGTGATTTTAGAAAATCGATGTATTGGTCTTTTGTATTATTAAATTTAGATGGGCAACAAACTGCAGATATATTTATTGGACGTATTATGTCTGTGGTCGATATAGTAGTAGCCTGTATGTAGTCCTTTTTGAATCCTTCGAACTCTATGCACTTGATGCTTTTTTTAATTATTACTGCAGTACCACCATGGACCTTACCGTCCGGATGATTAGTACAGAAAATATTATAGTTAAGTATATTTATATAGGTTTTCTCAGTTGAGTGTGTGTTCAGAAATGAGCATGACATCAATTAGCTTTTCATTTAAGAATGTTTTTAGTTCAAGTAAATGGCGTGAAAGTCCATTAGCATTCCAGATGGCGATTTTTAGATGTTTATTTGTCAAGTTTAGATAATAAAAGCGTGACAATGTTCATTATATTTGTCATTTGGGCTATTAAATAATTCATCAGTTGTTTTAGTTCGTCAAAATCATTTTGTGCGGTTTGGCTTAATTGAGTTGAAGCAGGCTGTATATCAGGTACAATAGTAGTTTGAATTGTTGAGTTTGTTTGATGGCTAGTTACTTGGTTTTTATTTCAGACTTTGTCATAGGATATAGCTGGCGTCTTTAAGCTTACTAAGTTATTTGTTGTACTGTATTGTGTCGTTTGATGATTTGTTTCTGTTACAGGTATTTCTTTTTTCCGAAGCGTGGGGTACTTTTTTTTTTTTGCTTTTTTGTCCCATTTATAGTTGCCTTTGTCCCATTGTCAGTTTGGTTTTTGTCTTCATAATCTTGTGCTAATAACTCAAAACGGTTGCTTGAGTTTGGCTCGGCTAGCCAATACTCTTTGAGTGTTTTTTGAGTAGCGGTTTGATCTTTATTCCTCTGTTTCTTGTTACTATTTAAAAGATCTTTGCAACCGTTTGGGGACTGATTCTTTTGGTAACGTTTTAAGTTTTGTTGGTTTGTTTTGTTTATTGTTGTTGGAGCGGCTATTGAGGTTGTGGGCGTTTTAATATTCGTAATCCCTTATAATCCAATCATAATCTGCGGCAACGGCTCATTGCGCTTCAATTTCTTATCTACGTTGACCAGCCTCTTGTACGCCATCTCGTAGCTCTGTGGCAGCACAACGTGGTCGTCTTTCCAGAGCAATCCCGTCTGGTAGCGACGCCCCACTCTCACCGTGGTGTCTTCAAGCATCCTTTGTGCCTGCACATCGTCGCTGCGACCTGTGGCGCAGGCTTCACTCCAAAGTTCTACGTTACGAAGTAGTCCTCCACCATCTGTTCCATCGCGTCATCCACTGACACGTCAAGTAGGCAGAACCTCGGTGATGGCGTAGTCGATTGCCCACTTACAGGCCCAAACACAACCCTGCCCAGCTCGGTTGCGGCCGCGTACGGTCCCTCTCTAGCGAACCGCCTCGTTCAAAGAGGCGATCCGAGATGTCCGTGATCCAGGCCGATGAGCAGCTTCGGAACCACGTTGCTGTAGAGCTTCATCGGCAGACGCGCATCCCTATGAGATTTCCAACTCAGCTTATCATTAAACTCACCACGTTGGTAGGCTATCTGGTTGCCCTACCTCCAAACCATTGGATATTTAGCTGACGACGCTCTCCTTGCACTCCAAGATCTCTTTGCAGCTCGTCATCGATCATCGTGACGAAGGATCCGTCATCTAGGAGAGCATACGTATCCACTTTCCGCCCAGCTCCGTACAGCGTAACGGGCAGTATACGGCGGCCTTCTTTGGCGTCGACGCAGATCAAATTTCTCTACATGTGCGCTCCCGCTTCACGCGGAGCTCCTCTCTCCAGGCTGTTTCTGAGAACGGCTGGCTGCTGGTTCCCCTCTTGGTCCCTGTGACCATCTCGTAGCGAAGACATTCTGGCCGGGCTGCGTCTGGGAACTGCTGGCTACCGGTTCCCTCCGTGGCGTCTGAAACCACCTCGCTGCTGCGGCCTTCGCTCCTCGTCCGCGCCATGTAGCAGACGGTGATGCATCTTTCGGCATCCATTGATCTGGCACTCACCCTGCATATAGCAAGACCTAGCGATGTACGAGCCTCGTATGCCAGTGAAGCAGAGTCGGTGGCTCTTCACAATTCTCCACCTTCCTGGCGGCAAAGCTTTAACGAATTCTCTGCAACTCGTGATTCCATGTTGTCCTCCATAGATGGGACAACCTCCATGCCGATCATCCTGTTGATCGCATTCGTTGTGGTCGATGCTCGCATGCAGAACTCGACGCCTCGGCTCCTTTCCCTTGACGTCCAAAACGGTGCACACCACATTTGCGTACTCCTGTAGCCACGCGGTGAAGTGGACAACAGTGGGAAAGGGCACAATCGTTGCAGCATGCCATGCCCAGTCCACTCGCAGTAATCTCTGTTGTTCTTCAGATCCGTGCAATTATATGCTCGGGTCGTCTCCACGAACGCACAGCTGAAGATCGGCCAGTCCTCGGCGTGCCCTCAAAATACAGGTAACTCCAGGAAGCTGCCTTGGCCATTCGGCGTCATCGCGGCGTAGGATCCAACAAGTGGCTATGCTGTTGCCACATTGTAGACGCTCATGCCCGATAGCACGAATCCATGCGCTGGCTGCGCAGTGCTTGTTGCACGCAGTGGCTCCACAAATTGGTTACTAGTTGTTAGCAATGGCGGTCCACTCCAAGATGGCGGCAGCGTGCAGGCCGCACCGCTCGCACCGTCACCGTTATAGGGCACCGACCCGACCCCGTTATGTAAGGCCTTTCCGTTAGATGTGGGTAATGGCGGGCCGCTCCAAGATGGCGGCCGACTCCACGCTCCACTTTTGGCGCCAACTGCGCTTGGTCCAACTGCGATTGGCGCGCAATTGGCGGTGCTCACACTTTGCAGAGCTTTGACTTTTTCCAGCTCCTTCTCCAACGCTGCGATTCTCTCCATGAGGTCCAACGTGAGGGGCTCGTTCATATCCAGCGCTGGGCTCGCAGCTGTGACGGCAGTACTTCTAGGTTGGGAAGCTACTGTAGTCACCGTAGTGGCCGTGCAAGAAATCGTCGCCGCCGTGATATTCACCCGCGGTCGGGTTCCTGCTCCACTACTCACTGGCTGCTGATTCGCTCTCTACACAGCCGGGCACTCTTCCTGGGGGAATGCTGCATCATCCCCAGCTTCAATATGGCGACGCCTGTGCGCGCTCCAAAATGGCGTCTACGACACCATGTGGCCGCTGGCTGCGGCCGTCGATGGTTTGCGCTCCTTGCGCCTCGTGACCGCTGGCTGCGATCTCCGCAAATGACGCTCCACTGTGTCTTTTCTTCCGCGACCCGGTCGTACCGACGTTCGGCGCGACTCCTCTGCCAGTACGTAGCGCTGACACAAACCCTCATCGCTGGCCGTCTAAACCGTCACTCCAGCTCCTAGCAACTCTTTAACTGGCCGTCTAAGCCGTCATTCCAGCGCATGTTGCCCTTGCAGTCTCCCTCGGACTGCGAATAAAAGATGCCGTCGCTAGAACGGAGTTTCCTTAAACGGCTACTCCACCTTGGATCCCGAAGGAAAGGGAAAGACTCATCCGGTAGTAGTAGGATCGTTTTATTCTGTAATCAATTTAAGGTTATTCAATATCAACTATCTTAATCCCCAAATACTGACTACGCCTATCGATTACAATATTCGATCCGCTACACCTTATTTTATTTGTGTTCATGCCTAGAGTGTTTTTAAACTTATTTGGTGAATATAAGATGTCGATTGATGGATTTATCAGCTGCCATTTGACGCAACTCGGGGCAAATCGCGGCATATGCAAGTTAACAACTAAGCGACTTCTTATACCCTAGCAAATAAGTACCTCCGTGTAAACAATGCTGACGCGCCAAAGTTGATTTCAGCGCTCTGCGCTAAGAACGTCCGGCAGCAGAAAGCTGATACTTCTTATATGAAGTGTTATGCTGCATCGCAAGAAACAATCGTAATCGGGGCCCGCTAAGCGGCCACAATAACAAATCAGCTGTTTAAAGCAGCTTTTGAAATTTCATTTATGGAAACAAATGCAAAAACTACGATGCCCGCTCCTTTCGAGCGCTCACTCAGCCTCGGCGAGCTCTTTAACATTGCACTGATCCAAGACTCTGTGCCGATGCCGACATCCAAAGTCGCCGACAATATCAAGCCAGCGCTTCAGCGGATGCAAGTCATTAAGCGAAAGGCATGTGGGTCTATACTGAATGCCAAGAAGGGGGCAATACTTGATACAAAGATTCCTCTTTCCACCTACAGCGGCACCTCAAACCGCTTTGTGTTGCATGTCAAACCGAGGGTTTGGTCACACGGCCAAATACTGCGGTAAGGGCCAAATCAGCCAAAGACTGTACGCGACCACGAAGCGAGCCATGGACTTGCTGCAACTGTGGTGAACAGCACCGGATGCTCCAAACTCCAGGCATTCCTTCAGCGCTCTAGGCCAAAAAGAGGTGCAGGCGGAAGAAGCGAGGTCAACAATCGACCTATGTCCCATGCTCCTACTGGATGTATGCCGATTGCGGAGTCTCCTACGCAGATGCAGCTAAAGCCTGAATGGGCCCCAAGCAGGATCAGCAACAGGAGCCCTTCCAACAGCAACCTGAGACCAGGAAGCACAGCCGGCAAAGGAATCGGTCTAGAGGCGGACATCAGACCCCTTTGGACAACAACACTTTTAGCATCCTGCAGACGCTAAACGAAAGCATGAAGGCTCTGCGCTCTTTTCAGGAACAGAAGACCGAATGATGATGCTACTACAGCAAGGGTAGTTGCTCCATCTGCTCACTGCTATACACGCGCAGATAGCGCCAAAATGAAGCCGCTGTGCATTTTAGTATGGAACGTCAACGGCGTCTCCGCGAAACTGAAGTTAATTGCTTTGTGCGGCGCTACCAGATTGATGTTTTGCTTATCACTAAAACACATTGCAAAGACAGAGTCAAGCCCAAGCTGTATGGTTACGAGACGTATACTGCAAACGACCCGAGTGAGGGTAACGCCAAAGGTGGATCAGCGATTATGATCAAATGAAGTTTGATTCATTTTCCTCTTCCTTCAGTAGCCACTGATAGGGTGCAACCTGCGTCTGCAACTATCGAGACTGGAGACGGCATTATAAACTTCGGCGCGGTCTACTACCCACCGAGGTTCGTATGGACCACAGACAACTTCAAATCCATTTTAGAGCAACATCAGCATAAATTCATTGTAGCAGGCGACTGGAATGCGTCCCACTGGCTTTGGGGAGCAGGGAGGTGTAACCAAAGAGGCCATGCCCTGGAAAATCTAATCTTCAACTCAGATGTAAACTCGCTAGCAACAGGTGGCCCCACAAGGTTCCTTTATGGCAGTAGAGGGTCTCCAGGCTACATCGATTTTGCGCTGACAAGAGGTATCTTAGGATTACACTCAGATATCCGGTCGTTTGCCGAGCTCAGCTCTGACCACTTACCTCTCATCATCACTGTGGATACAACAGCTACAGCCTATCCCAATGTCGGGCGGCTTATCAGCAGGCGCACTAACATGGAACTTTTCAAGAGCACCTCGAATCGTCACAGAACCTTGACATGGCGCTGAACTCCGAGCGGGACATTGAAGTTGCAATCGAGTCTCACACCCACAAAATCCAGGTAGCAGCTAGATTGGCCACTCACACCCCAGGACTGAGACCCACAGCAACCAGAATGCAGAGAAGAGACGCTTACGCTCCAGATGGATGAGGTCCCGCCACCCGCTGGACAAAGCTGATTTCTACAGGGCGAAGGCTATTCTCCATCGTGCATTGGTGGAACATAAAGCAGCATAGTTCGACGACAGGTTTGCCAATACGGGGACTGAAGCCGACGCGACGTCCTCTGGAAGGACACACGCGCGATCAAAAGACGTTGCCTAAGGAAAGCACCATTGCTGAACAGAACGGGGCATGGTTCCGAACTGATTTGGAGCAAGCGGAAGCGTTTGCCGCGCAGCTGGCCGAGCGGTTCCAACCTTTTAACCTCGCCAGTCCGCATCAGGTTAAAGAGAGTCACGATCAGCTGTCTCAAGCTCTCAAAATGGACATGCCGATCCAACCGTTCGATCCTGGTGAGATAGCTAATGTTATTGCCCAGCAAAACTTTAAAAGAGCACAAGGCCATAGTGCAATATGCAACGCCACTCTAAAGGACCTACCGAGCAGAGCGATCCGCTACGTAGCGATGGTTTTCAACGCTATTGTGAGGCTGCATTACTTCCGTCCTCAGTGGAAGCTATGAATCATCTCTATGATCCATAAAGCTGGCAAGCCGAAGACGGACCCTGGATCCTAACGGCCGATCAGTCTCCTCCCATCGATCTCAAAGGTGTTTGAGAGACTGATTGCCGCCCGGATAGTCAGGTTTATGGATTCCCAGAGAATAATGCCAGATCACCAGTTCGGATTCCGTGCTGGTCACTGCACGAGCAAATTTTAACGGCCTTTGATTACGACGAATACTGCAACGCTCTTTTCCTCGATGTCCGGGATTCGTTTGACCGTGTGTGGCATCCTGGTCTGCTCCTGAAAATCAAGAATACCCTGCCTGCGCCTTACTACTGTCTCCTGGCGTCCTACCTTGAGAATAGGAGATTTGCGGTTCAGTTCCACTCTGCGCTCTCAACAGAGTATAATGCGGCAGCTGGAGTACCCCAGGGAAGCCTCCTACTACCTGTATAGCTATGACATGCCGCGCCCGGCTGACGTTCTACGGAACGTCAATGTTGGCCACATTTGCCGACGACGTGTACATAACGTACAGATCCAGGTGCGAGCAGGAGGCCACCATATTCAGAACTACGCAACCAGATTTGCCGACTGGGCTAGGAGGTTGAATATTGGCATAAATAGCAACAAGTCCACGAATGTGTGCTACACCCTCAAACAAAGAACGCCACTAGCAGTGCTCATTGACGACACCCCTGTGGAACAGGTTAACTCAGCCAAATATAATACCTGGAAGTCATACTTGACCATTGGCTCACTTTCTCTAAGCAAGTGAGTGAAATGAGAATACGCATACGGGCCGCGGCGTCAAAGCACTACTGGCTCATGGCCCGCATAGCAAACTGTCGCTAAGAAATAAGTTGACTATCTACAATCAAATCGCTACTTCCTACTTCAACAGGCGACTTCCTAGGGACCTCATCGACCGGCTGCGAACAAGACGCACAGCAAGATGATGATGAGCCAAGCGATATACTCCCCATCGTCCTTCTTTCTTTTATATTTTTTGTTTTTAAGTTTTGTAAATATTGTTAGTTTGTAAGTTTAAATTTAGTAATTATGGTAACGCAAGGCACACTAAGCCGGCGAGCCTCTCGGGCAATATTAATAGATACCAAGGACACCATGGGGTTCTAAGATACCCTGTATGCCTCAATAAATAGTTATACAAGGTGCGTTCCAAAGTAAACGGGACTTTTTGAATCTAGCGCCCTCTAGTGGCATCATCCATATGTCGACTAGAGCGTTAGAATCTGCTATCCTTCATTGACTTCCAGTAATTTCATAACATTCCATCTATTAGAAGTGAAGTTGTTGCGTTTTAAGTGTCAGTACTTTTTTGTCATCGGTGCGAAAACGAGCTTCGAGCAAAGAGCCAACATTAAATTTTGTTTTAAAATTGGTAAAACTTTCACCGAAACGTTTCAATTGATGAAAAAAGTTTATGGCGATGATTGCTTATCCCGTAGCAGAGTGCACGAGTGGTTTCAACGTTTTCAAAGTGGTCGTGAGGAAATAAATGACGATGAACATGTGGGCCAAACAAAATCCGTGATCACCGAAAATTCCATCGAAACTGTGCGTGAATTCATAAAAAATCAGCCGAAATCATCATTAAAACTCATGGAAATAAAATTGAACATCTCCAAAACATCGATTTATCGCATTTTGACCGAACATTTGGGCTTACAAAAGGTGTGTGCACGGTTTGTTCCGCACAAATTGACTGACGACCAAAAATTGCTCAGAATTCAACATTCGAAGGACATCATTAAAGAGGTAAAAAAAGACCCAAACTTCCTTTACAAGATTGTGACTGGTGACGAAACGTGGTGTTTTCAATATGATCCCGAAACGAAACGCAAGAGTGCTGAATGGAAAGCGCCGGACGAGCCGAAACCCAAAAAAAATCGCCTGGAGAAGTCAAAAGTGAAGACAATGCTGATTTGATTTTATGATTCCAAGGGTATTGTCCACAAAGAATTTGTTCCACCCGGACAAAACGTTAATGCGGTAGTCTACCTAGGAGTTTTGAAGCGTTTGGTGCATCGTATTCGACGTGTTCGGCCCGAATATCGCGAAGATGGAAGTTGGCGTTTGTTGCACGATAATGCGCCGTCTCATCGATCGACGCTTGTGACCGATTATTTGACCAAAAATCACATTTTAACGATCAACCACTCCCCGTATTCCTCTGATATGGCACCGTGCGACTTCTGCCTTTTCGGAAAAATGCATTTGTCGATGAAAGGAAAGCGTTATGCTGGAGGCCATTCAAAAGGCTTGCACCGGCATACTGGCGGCCATACCGGGCAACGAGCTAAAACACTGGTTCGACAAACTTTTGGACCGTGCAAAAAGCTGTATTGAAGCAGGAGGGGACTATTTTGAATAAAATTCTTTGATTTTGCCAATAAAACCATTTGTTCTGTCTATTTTTTAAAAGTCCTGTTTACTTTGGAACGCACCTTGTTTAAAAAAAAAATGAAGAACGTCACCAGTCCAAAGTTTAAAGGTCCATTAGTAGTGCCCGAAGTATTACCAGGAGATCAATACATACTCAAAGAACTAAGCAATAACAGAACCTAAAAATATATATGCCTAAGAAGTGGATTAACACCTGAAAATAAAGATGACGGCTCAGAAGACGTCAGTTATCAAGCCAGTGAGGGATGTAAACTTGGGAATGAATAAGATGTTGGAACCTCCGGTACTAATCAAAATTTAATTATGTGCAACGTTTGTTGGTGTGTGTAAATTGCCGGCTGATAGACTGCGTTAGCTAGATGCCATGTATGTTGGCCGGTTTGTCGAGTTGTAAGCTGTGAGCTAAGCTAACAAGAAAATAGATTGGCCGGTTTGATACACTCTGCGCTAGTTGGAAAATGTTTTGAAAATCAAGCGTGTTAAAGATTTACGAGATAAGAAGAGAAAATTATAATTGTTTGATTGAAAGCTGGTGGTAATCCGGAGTTCATAGCTTAGATGTAATGACAAATTAACAATGAAATCATCAAGACTTCACTTTCATAGCGAACGGACGTGTTTTTTTCTTGCGATCATTCGATTATGTTGTTATTTTCTTGCAAAAAACAAACCGGCGTTTGTTAATAAATTAATTATTTAAATCTTATACTTAAAAAGATTCCCTTCGCACTCGCGACTTCGCGATACCGTATTTGGTGTGTTTAAATTATTTTATTATTTACCCAAGTAAGGTACTGTGCCCTTTTTCTATTCCCTTTTCTTACATTTACTGCAATTTCTCCTTTGGCAAAAACTCACTCCCTATTAGTTTGCGCTCTTTTTTCCATTTCCTCTCCCTTGTATCCCACTCTTACTAGCAAGTACAGTGGTTTCAGGCTACTAGTTTTTGTGTAAATAAATCTTTGATACTTAGTAGCTTGGTCAAATTTCACCGTGCATAACGCTGAGTGTTATGAGAATTATATATTATATATATTATATATAATATATATTATATATTATATATATTATATATTATATATTATATATTATATATATTATATATTATATATATATATTAACCCAGTTTACACAGGATCCGAAGCAGTTTTATAATTTTGTTAACACTAAGCGTAAGCAGGTATCTTCTCCCCCCTAATTTCGATCTATTCGCAACTTTCTTTCACACAACGTACTCATTTCCTACAATTATGGATAATCCTTATTCATACAACATTCTATCAGCCAATCTTATTTTCAGACCTACTTTCTCCGAAAGAACTATGTTATAGGATCTTCTGAGGGTGAAACCAGTCTATTCGCCAGGTCCTGATGGTGTTCCTGGCTGCGTACTGAAAAACAGCGCTAAGCCATTGCACAGATCTCTTCTAAAACTTTTCTCTTTGTCTCTGGAAACTTCGATTTTTTCCCAAATTTGAAAGGAATCCTTCATAATCCTTCAAAAAAATCGGATGCTACAAACTATAGAGGAATCTCTAAATTGTAAGCAATTCCAAAGCTTTTTGAAAAATTGGTAACACCACATCTTCAACACCTCTACAGTTCAATTATTTCTCCATGCCAGCATGGTTTCATAAAGCGTCGCTCCACCACCACAAACCTCTTGGAGCTGACCTCCTTTATTATAGATGGCTTCCGTAAAGGCCTTCAAACTGATGTCATCTATACGGACTTTAGTAAAGCATTTGACTCTGTCAACCACTTCCTCCTTTTACGTAAACTTAGTATCCTAGGATTTCCTTCAGGCCTTCTCACGTGGATTTCTAGATACTTAACTGGGAAACCCTAACGTGTTTTTTTTAAGGATGTACACTCTCGCCTTGTTAGTGCTACATCGGGATTCCCCCAAGAAGCCATCTTGGGCCACTACTTTTCACTATCTTTATTAACGACCTACCCCCTTCTATTACGAACTCTCTGGTTCTTATGTATGCAGACGACGTTAAGCTTTGTCTTGAATACAAATCCCCTTCTGTCCAATATAAACTTCAGTCGGATTTGGACAATTTTCAAAAATGGTGTTCAACCAATCACTTAAAACTTAATGGGTCAATGTAAGTATTGAAATTAATAATAATATCCAGACTAAATAATCAAACAACAGCAACTTGTGAAAATCAGTTTTGTTTTATTTTATCTCTTTTCGATGTGCACGCGCTCGTCGTCTACAAGAAAATAAACTCGATCTTAGCATTGCAAAGAGACCGAACAAAAACAGAAAGAGAGACAGCGATTTCTCCCAGTGAAATAGTCCCGTTAAGATTTTCATATGTATTGGTCATATTCTTTGATCTAACAGATGAATGAGGTTCTATAGTTCGTGCCCTAACCAGGTCACATGATTTCTCTATGGAATTTCCTTAGATAGATTAACCCATGTTAACGATCTTGGTGTCCTATTAGATGCTAAACTTAAATTTTCCGACCATATTTCTACGATGGTTTATAAAGCCAATGGCGTGCTTGGATTCATAAAAGATGGTCTAAGGAATTCATGACCCTTATATTACTAAAACATTATACGTATCTTTAGTACGTGCAATTCTAAAGTACGGGTCATGCGTCTGGAGCCCTCAGTATGGGTTCATCAAGATCGCATTGAATCCGTTCAAAAGAATTTCTTGATGTTTGATCTTAGGGGACTCAACTGGGATGCAAATCTTCACCTCCCATCTTATTCTAACAGACTCCTTCTAATTAATTTACTTTCCCTAACCAATCGTAGAAAGATGGTAATGTAGACAGCCAGCATCTACTAACACGACTAACATTTAACATTCCAAATAGACGTACTAGAAATTTTAGTGTTGTAGATCTACATATGCCCAACATGAGCCTTTCAGGGTTTTATGTTCTGACTACAATGACTCATACTCTATTACTTCCCTCTGCACGCCCACTTCTATCAAATCCTCAATTCTCACCTACCTTTCAGAGCAACAAATGAACTCTACTTTTTCCTCGTAATCTTTTCTAAACTTTATTCTCTCGGGTCTATCCGTCGGTTGGGCGGGAGGTGGGCTGTACGTTATGCAGTGGGAGCCGCGCGAAATCAAAAATAAATATTGGAATGATTTTGTATTGGTTTGCGTAGAATGAAAAGAAAAACTTTGTTTTGAAAAGAAACAAAATGTATTTGAAAGATTTTTTTTGTTTAATTTTATTTGGAGAAAAAATACTAATGACAATAATAGATTGTACGAACAGGAGGACGTGTGATAGTTCAGAACTTAGTGTTTCTGCTTGGCACACGTCTCGCGTCGTTTGACGCTCGGAAAGCAACCGTTGTAGTTTCTGCCAAATTTAGTGTGGTCGCGGGTAAGACCGAAGGGGGATTAGATATCTGCACGAAAAGGGAAAGTTTAATGAATAGAATAGATCTCCAAATTATTTTGTTATTGCGGGCATTTTTATGATTTCATGGAAAGGGAGAGTCAGTCAGATTTTGATTTTTGAACAGAAGAGGGAAAATAAGGGAAAAAGGGAGCTATGGAGGGCATCATCGCTCACTTCGACACGCTTTTTCCCTTATTTTCCCTTACACTAGACGAAGGCGGATGAATATGCATGCGCCCCAACACCGAGGCTTAAGGTTATCCGTTACAATTTATTGCTGTTACATTGTTTATTACTAAAAATAGTTTTTGTTTTTATTGTTTTAATAGAAATTTAATATTTTTAGCCTATCTTTATGTTTTGTATTTGTTATTTATGTTTACATTTTTTGTCTTTATTTATAGTATACATATATTGTATTTCGGTTGTACATAAATTACTTCATATGGTCCAGTATATATGATTGTGCTACTTATGACCTATTTAATTTTATATTAAAACCTGATCAATTTTTAAACTCAAAATTGAAGCTACTCTAATCGTAATAAATAATTTGTTTTTTTTTTTTTGTTTAATTTTTACATTAATCTAGCTATTCGTATGCCTGTTTTAGTCTAAATTTAGATTCTTTCGAATAATCTTTTATATTATAGGATGGGTTTACATTCTACATCTATACTATCAAATTGATTCGGTAAGTTGTTGCCGTAAAAAATACTACCTTATATGGTAATAAATCTTTTAATTTTTTTTTCAATTTTTCACAAATCATTGTTTATTAAAATTGTATATTCTTGTCCCATGTCCCAAATGCACGTTTTTATTAGATGGTACTTTAGAATGAAAGATTCAAAAACTACTATACTACTAAATATTTTGTAAGATCGAAAATTAGTTCAATTGCGTCTACTATTTTATTAGCATTGAAGTTTGTACTTCAATGTCACTGAACTGATTCTGGCTGAAGATTGATGATCCCCCGCTGCAGTCGAAGTCGGCTGCAAGACTCTGTTAAAAGGGTTACTGCAATTCCTAACCTTTTTGCTTTATATTTTGCTTCTTGTGTTGAACTTTTAAGACCACATATTCAGGTATTAAGGTATTTTCGTTTTAGGAAATTTTAAAGGCAGTCCGAGCTTCGTCTCGTCTTACAAGTAAGACTGTTTTTTTGTGGCACCGTCAAAAATATATTCTCATACAGAAACGTCTTTTGCAACACTGAGTTATTAATTTAGTGTGTTGTCTTAACTAGCCCCTTCAATGGTAAGGCCGCCCTCGGCCGACCTCAATTCAGCGATCGCACCTCCCAGCTGGATTGCAGATTTCGATGAAACGTAAACGGGCACCGCCAGTTCGACAGGTCAATGCAAAACAAATCGTTCCTGCGATAATATCATGCGGTGTGTTTCGTTAACATCGGTTTCCTTTTTGAACTTCTGCACGAACTCCAAGCTATCTTCATTCACCATTTGAATGAAGATATGTAAATCTTCGGATAAATCGTGTATTTATCTATCTGATTGATTAAGAAATAAAATTTCTCAATTTTCTCTTTAAACATAGAGTCGCTCTGGTCCTAAAAAGGAATAATTTTGAATTCCATAAAATCACTGAAGTTTAACCAACCTACTTTTTATTTAAAAAAATTTACCATGCATAAAAAAGAGCATATTTGATACATGCGAGGTGACAATTTTTGTCATTATTGATGATTTCATATTAATTAAATTATCCTTTAAAGGATAAATAGAAAAAATAAAAGTTTTTGGGGGTTCAATTTTAAAGATGATCTTTATTTGTTCAAATCCAATTAGCAACTAATTCTCTATTCTGGCCCTAATATGCTGCGAGTCTTGGCCCAATCTAAATTGGATTCGCTGCGGATCGACGTCGTTGTCGCTGCTTCCAATTGGTGGCTTATTGGCCACGACATGGGCTAATGTTGTGTCAATTAAGAATTGGAGCAGTTGGCGATTTTCTTTAGTCCAAATATGACTTTCCCTACATATGTGGTTCGCTATTTTGTTGCAGTTGAGTTTGAAATTTGATAACATTTGGTGGTGTAAGTTAGTTGTAACTTCGTGGCAATATTCTCAGCTCAAGTGCGGGTGTAAGATGATCACCCACTTAAGCTGGCCGTTCTATATAAATACATAATCTGCGTTTCCACGCTGGCCAAAACAGAATGCGCGCTGAGTAACCGATATACATAAATCTATATAAGAAATATTTAAGACGGCCGGTCCTCAGCTGGCGTCCCCGCCAGCGCAGCTCCCCATCATAGGTTAAGAGAACTTGTATATGAAAGAATTATTCATTAAATAAATGGAATTAAACCGGCACAGACATACACTTTCATATACATTTTTGGTCCAATAATAAACTATTTGCAAAGACACATCCGTGTCTGTACACAAGGTTAAAGGAAATTGTAGTGTAAAGATCATTTTATAAAATATGTTCCTTTGCAGTTGTTAATGAACCAAATACTTCAAATACAAGTCAAAATAGAACTGCATATCCCTTGCATATCGACATTGTCAAAATTGAGTCGAATCATGAAGTTATGTGAGAATCAAGATAAGAAACACAAAAAAAAAAACCGAAGAAAGCTGGAAATCGTTTGAAACCATTAAAGCCTCCAATTATTAATCATACGGCAGAAATAGTTCAACTTGCAAACAAATTAAATATTTAAAATCGCAAAACATAAAGCTGCAAAATCTAAATTTTTATCATGTGTATAGGACATGATTTTAGGGAAACTCTGGCGAAAAATGTCGATCGAATGTCCTGGTAAGTGCGACATTCGTACCGTCATTCGCTACCTCGTTAAATCGATGGCAGACCTCCAAAGCGTTTTTAGAACGCTATATAATTCTACGGCAGGACTCTTTCCATAGATTCTTTGAGGATATGGAACCTGGAGACCCGCAGCACAACCTGTAGAATGTCAAGAGGCACATAAGATGACCTGCGAAGAAGATATCACCCGTGGGCAATGCCCTGGTGTCGGTCTGACGTCGAAAGAGCAGAAGCCTTTGCAGACCATCTATAGTGCATTCTCACCTTTCGACAGATGCACTGGTGAAGAGCAAGTTGCCACCATAAGGTTCGTGGACAGCGCAAGTGCTCCTGGCCCGCCAATACAGCCCGTCGAACCAGAGGAGATTGCGCAGGAAATCGCCTCCCTAAAACATGGCAAGTCACCAGGTCCTGACCGCATCGATGCAACAGCACTGAAAATGTTGCCCCTAATCGGACTGATCCCCCATCAACAGTTTGGCTTCAGACGGTTCCATGAAACACCTGAGCAATGCCACCGGCTTGTTGATAGCATACTTGAGGCCTTCGAAAAGAAGGAGTACTGCTGCGCCGTTATGCTGGATGTCAAACAGGCGTTTGACAGAGTCTGGCACCCTGGACTCCTGTTCAAAATTAAATCCCACCTTCCAAGTTCCCACTTCGCCTTCCTCAAGTCGTACACAGCCTATAAGAGCAGGAGTACCTCAAGGCAGTTTTCTTGGACCCATCTTATACACACTCTACACAGCGGACCTTCCCATCACACGTTCGTTCGTTCGTTTAAAATCAATGAACTAGTTCGTTCATTTAGTTCAATCGTTCATTTTTTAAACTTGCTTAAGGTGCTTCAAAAAAAAAAAATGTTATGAATTTATTTCATACGGTGCTGTCATTGAAAATTAATATTATTTATTCAATTTATGTGAAAAACACTTAAACATAATGAAAATAAGAAATAATAAAGAGTTTACAAACAGATAATATAGTAATTTTAATACATTAATTTGATTTCTGAAAAGAGAATAGAGAAGTATATTAGGGAACATTTTCAATAACATATGATAAAATTATGTTTATACCTGTGATCCATCTACATGTTGCTATGAAGGAACATTAGATTTTCCACTTTATTAGGTTTTAGTAGCATCCGTCTTTTTCGGATGATTTCCCCAGCACATGAAAATAGGCGTTCGCAAGGAACTGATGTAGCCATAAGACATAGTCGCTTAAGGCTGTAAGAATATAGATGCGGATACAATTTCTTTCTTTGTTCCCACCAAACCAAATGGTCAGCAGTCCTCGGTATAAATTCTTCTTCGAGGTATTTTTCGATCTCTTTCTCGGCAGAACCGGTAGTGTTTGCAGCCTTCATCGTGTTCTTGAACTCACTGTCAAAATCACACCAAACCGAACTCTGATTGGCTGAATTAGTTTCAAACGCAGGTGAATCGAATTCATAATTTTCGCTGTTGAGACGAATTAGAGTTACTTTCCTTTTAACAAACAGCTTTTTTGTATTCTTCTTTCGACTTGAACCAACGACCTTTAAATCGAGGATCTAAAATGTTACTCTCTGCGTAGAGTTCATTACTTTCCAGCTTGCAAAATCGTCGATTCATCTCAGCTTTTAGAACTGCAACAAGTGCAGCAACACATTTATCCTTAGGCGTTTTTTTATTCAAACAGTTCTGTAGCAAAATAGCTAGAACTATAACCTTTGAAAGGGTTACATTCTTTTCTGCCGATATTTCTTCTGTTACCTCCATGAATGGTTTTAATATAGGCAGTAACTCTTCTACTATCGCCCACTCATTCTAACATAAGTTTAATTCAGGACGCAGATTAGAAAGTGTTAATATAAGAGCATCTTTCAACACAAGCCTTTCTAGCATTTTAAAAGTTGAGTTCCAACGAGTTGAAACATCTTGAATCAATTTAAGATCGGGCAAGTTCAATTGGGTTTGAGTTGACTTTAGCTTCTTAAGGCCGAAAGTGCTACAATTGAAAAACTCCACAATTAATTTGACTTTTTTTTGTACCCTGATTTCGCGGAGTCCTTTTTGCACAATTAGGTTTAAGCTATGTGCAAAACATGGTATATGTGGCCAATTTCCTGTTTTAATGGCATTGACAATATTTGCAGCATTATCGGAAACCACAGCAGATATTTTGTTCTGTATACTCCATCTTTCTGATATTTTTTGTAAAAATGCGCACAGATTTTGACCACTGTGCTGCTCAACGAATGCCTCTCATGCAATCATATGTGAGCTCATAACAGTTGCCTCACTCTCAATAAAATGAGCTGTAACAGCAATATAACTTTCATTTGCAAGAGAGGTCCAACAATCCATTGTCAAACAAACTGCAGATGCCAGCTCCATTTTTTTTTTGACGCTACCAACAATTTCGTCCCGAAGCTTTGGAAGAAGCACGTTGGACAGCGTTTTTCGAGTGGGCATCTTGTATCCGGGGCAATTAGACACATCATCTATGAGCTGCTTGAAATCAGGCTCTTCTACAATTCGCAATGCATGATGACCTTTTGCAATCATACGAACTAGTTGCTTATCAATTTTCTCAGCTTTCCCGGCAGTCGATGGTCGTTGAATGAACAAAGTTATTACTTGCTGTTGGGGTCCAATTATCTGAGGAGTCTATATTAAAAAAAATCAAGAGTTTAGTAAGCCTACTTAAATAAATAAATCAAAATATTAATCTTTTCATCCACTGAATCAAAGAAATTCCAAACTTTGCTATGCTTTCGTTTTGAAGCCATAGAAACACACAAAATTGTAAACCGTAGTTTTAAATGTATGCGAAAATTAATCAGCTTATTCGATAAGCGAACTTTCGATCTAACTGAACTAAGACCGACCTATCGAACTAAGTGAAGAACGAACGAACAATCGAACTAAGTGAACTATATTTAAATAAATGAACTATATTGAACTAAGTGAACTATATTGAACTAAGTGAACTATATTGAACTAACGAACTATATTGAACTAACGAACTATAACGACAGACCTAGTTCGTTCATTCAGTTTGGTGAATAGTTCAATTTAGTTCGTTCGTTCACGAACGACACAACACTACAAAATACCCTGCACCCTTAGACATGCTTACAATTTATTTATTTAGTATCAATAAATAAATGAAACAATATTCTATTAAAAAAGAAAATAAGTTTCGTGTGTCATTAAGCCATACACATTTCGCTGCCAAGGTCGCAGTCGGCGTCGCGCAATGCGTATTTTGCTGCGCTTCTGCTTCCCTTGCCATAGATTTTGCATGTGGCATACCTTCCGTGTTTCTTATCCGATTTGGTTCAAACTAAAAAATTAGATAGCTTTTATAAGTACCAACGCATATGCCAAATTGCACAGCATTAGGTTAATAATTGTGGGCGTGGCAGTTTTTTGCAATTTGCGGGGTAGCGGGGGGTGATATCAAAATAAAACAACAAACTTGTACTGCGTATGTTAATTACCTATCTAACGATATATGGCACATGTCTGTAGCTCTTGTAGTTTTTGAGATCTAGGCGTTGATACGGACGGACGGACGGACAGACGGACGGACAGACAGACGGACGGACAGACGGACATGGCTATATCGACTCGGCTGTTGATGCTGATCAAGAATATATATACTTTATGGGGTCGGAGATGCTTCCTTCTGCCTGTTACATACATTTGCACCATATTATGATACCCTTTTCACCCATTTTTAATGGGTACAGGGTATAAATATAAATATAACTACAATGTAGCTATTCTAGGAGGTATTCTAAGATTTTTAGTTTATTAACATTAAGAGAGAGTTCAGGGGATAGAGTATGTGATAGGAGGTTATGGTTTTTACAAATAGTGCGAAAGGGGTTGTGTTCCGCGTAGTTGGATCTGCAGATAGGTAACCATAGGGGTCTAAAGGACCTAGTTGGCTAATTAGGGATGGAAAAATATAGTTGGTTTATAAGGCATTTAGAATCAACAATGCCATGGATTAGCATATGTAGAAACATGACCCCAGCACAGATTCGCCGCTCCTTCAGTGGAGGTAATTTTAACAATTTAAGCCTGCAACGGTACGGTGGGAGACGATTATCAGGATCCCAGTTTAAGTTTTTGAGTGCAAATAACAGAAACTGCTTTTGCACCGACTCAATACTATTTTGGTGAGAGGAGTATTGAGGACTCCAAACGCACGAGCAGTATTTAAGGATAGGACGAACTAGGGTGATATACAGGGATTTGGTGGTGAAAGGATTGTTAAATTCTTTAGACCATCGTTTGATAAAGGCTAACATTCCTCTGGCTTTATTCACTGTCACAGAAATGTGATCATTAAAATTAAGTTTATGATCAAAAAGAACTCCAAGATCATTGATTGCGGAAAAACGATCAAGGACGTGATTTCCGAGAGAGTAAGCTATAATAAGCGGCACACTGCGATGGCATGTCATAAGTTTGCATTTAGAGCAGTTTAGGAACAGAAGATTTAGTGAGCACCATAAATAGAGTTCGTCAAGGTTTAGTTGCATATGCCTATGCAGGAAATGTTCCAAGAAGGAATAGCATAACTTGACATCATCAGCATACATAAGCGTAGAGGCATAACTAATCACATTGGGAAGATCGTTCACAAAGAGTATAAACAACAGTGGTCCTAGATGACTACCCTAAGGGACACCCGATGAGACATGGATGACCTTCGACTTTGTAGATTTAAATAGGACACGCTGAGTTCGATCTGAAAGGTAGGAAGCAACCCATATCAGGATATTTGGTGGAAAACCAATAAGCGAGAGTTTCCGTAGCAAGAGCTGATGATTAACTGAATCAAATACTTTGCTGAAGTCAGTATTAATTACATCAGTTTGCAAGCGATATTGTAAACCTCGGTTGATTAATGACGAAAATTCAAGTTGAATAGTTGTTGTCGAGCAAAGCTTGATAAAGCCATGCTCTGCAGGTGAGATTATGCTCTTGCATGCATGTTGCAGCTGCGATGTGATGAGTTTCTCAAGAAGTTTGGGAATCGCAGAAAGCTTAGCAATGCCGCGGTAGTTCTCAATGGAAGCCTTAGAGCCTTTTTTATGAACTGGTATAAGGTAAGATTCATTCCATAATTTAGGAAAGGAAGTTTGATCCAAGAATAGGTTAAATAGTATAGTAAGAAGTAAGGTGAGAAGATTGGAGTACCTTCTGAGGATGTAGCTAGGTACGTTGTCTGGGCCTGGTGGAAATGAGATTTTAATTGATGAAAGAGCCGTAAACACATCATGACAGTGGAATTTAGAAAGGGAAATGTTATTTATGTAGGGTAAATGATGTGGATAGTTAGAGGAGGGATCAGATGGATCAGATCAGAGGGATGAATTAGATGTGTAGGTTAATTGAAAAAATGACGCAAAAAGATTAGCAATGCCGAGATGCGAAAAGTCGGATTTCCTATTTTTAAGGAGAGAGAGGTGCTTATTTAACCATGGGGGTTTTGACGTGGATGGAGTCAATCTTTTAGGGACACATTTATTTATAGCGATATGAATTACTTCATAAAAAGAGTCTGTAGCATCCTAGATATTGCTGAAACTAGAAAGATAACTCCAGTCAATATTAGTCAGGTGATTTCTTAGGCCACAATAGTTGGTTTTTTTAAAGCATTTTTGACGAGGATGCTCGCTATTACTGGGGGGGACTTCAGGAGAGTCCAAATTTAGCGAGACTAAGAGTATTGGGTGGTGAGAGTCCTCAGGAGTAGATAAGGGAGGAGACCTTGCAATAGTGGCAGAGGAGGAAGTATTAGAGAAAATTAGGTCATGCGACCTGCCACAGAAGTTCCTTATAGGGTTAAGTTGGAAAACGGCAGAGTCGGCTAAGCCATCAAGGAAGTCATTTTGGTTAGTGGATAAAAACAAGTTATCCTCATCCAAGTTAATCCATGAAATAAGGGGCAGATTGAAATCCCCCATAACTAGAATAAGATCAGCATCATTTAGCAGAGACAAAACTGATTTAATGGCAGTTAAGTGGTGCATATAAATGACTGCATCACTCAGAGGAGGAATGTAGGAACAAGTGATGAAAAGGTTAAAGGACTCAGAATGAGTTTTAACGGCTAAAAATTCAATTCCGAACGGATTAGTAAATCGTTCAACTGTGTAGATGTTGTTTACGGCAATCAGAACGCCACCTCCGAAGGTTGGGCGATCTTCCCGAAAGACAGTGTACTTCGATAACAAAATTTCATTGTCTATAACAAAGGAGTTTAGCCAGGTTTCTGTTAGCACAATAGCATCGAAGTCAAAGGAAGCACTGTTAGTATAAAGTAAGTTCAGTCCAAGAATACTGCGAACGTTTTGGTAGCAACAAGAAAAAATCTTGTTGCTGAGTTTTTTGGAACTGGACTGGAACCTTGAGAATCTGTGGTCAAGAATTCATGGACAATACTGTGCTCGGGCCAGGTAGTAGGATCTAAAGATTTGGCAAGGCAAGCTTCTGGTAACGTAATTTTAAATGAGGATATGCTACGTTTATGCTTAAAATTAAACTTGGTCACAGAAAGTTCTGAGGGAGCTATATTTAGATGGTTTTGCAAGGTGAAACCTAACGTCATCTGCAGAGGCATCAGGCATAAGCCGGGATACAAAGATGGATTTGTGGGGAGCCACGGCTCTCAGCGTAAGTACAGAAGATCGTGTTTCAGTTGGAACACCCGCAAAGGCTTTGGTGATTTTACAACGGGTAGGCGGGTAGGTGCGGCGGCAGGCAGGCGTAGTGATGGAGCAGCAGGCTGGCTTGGTAAATGACTATTGAAGATTTTTCGAGCATGGGACCAGATGGGGGATTCCTACTGGCAGGTTCCGGCGGATCAATTTTTGCCGTGGTAAGACTAGGTTTCTGAATAGCTAGGATAGGTGGCTGTTCGCCAGGGGCATCAACCATAGCATCGCTTACTAGTAAATGTGTGACTGGAGTGGTACATATATTCATATTCTGGTTATTATTAGGAATTTTCCGGCGTGGTGATTTGCTGAGTAGTTTAAGGCCCAGAAATAGAGATTCGAGGTTTAAAAACTGCTCATTTAATGAGGCAAATTGTTTCCGAACCTCCCGGAAACCATTTCGAGTTTGCCCCATAAACGTGCGCATCTCGCCTTCAATCTCTCGACAGGCCAAACAGGACCATGTCAAACCGATGCCTTTGCCCAGGAGATCACCAAGTCGGCCATAATGACCAACACCAGCGCATTTCATGTGCGAGCAGTTGCCGCATAGCCAGCAAGTTAGATAGGAGTCGCCGGTAATAGCTCCTCCAAATTCGCATCTCTTTGAGGTACAAACAAAAGACATTTTGGGTAAAGAGAGAGAGAATGCGCTCAAAAACAGAAGGGTCCAGCGAATGTACGTTGAAGAGAATGATACAGCGACGATAACGTGGGAGCGATTTCAGGCGAACAGCAGGAGCAGCGTCAATCCAGAGCTCTACAAAAGGGGGAGTGTGATAGAGAGCGGTGTGCAGCTTGTTTAACAAAAACGAAACAACGATTTTTGGTTAATTTGTTGTTGGTTACAGTCTTATCGCGTTTAAAATAAAACGAAGAATTTGCGTTTAAAATAAATTTTTGAGGTTTTCTACAGTTTGTGGATCACTTCGCGATACAGCAGGTTGAATAAATTAGTACAGAGCTGATAATAGGTTGCTAGTTCGTTCGGGAAACCTTCAAAATTACGGAGCGATAATAGTTCAACGTTCAAAGAGAAAATTGAATTAAAGCGGATCTGTGTAGTCGAGTAGTCTAAGGCCAGAGTTGATCAGTTGACGCAATCGTGGGTAGACCCGGAGCAACATACTTTTACTTTTCTGTATCAACTTATATTTTTTGTTTCCACATTTCGAGAAAATGCTGGCCGCTAGCAGGCCCTAATACCCGAAAAATTGTTTAGATCAGTGTTGCGTGTGTGCAGCAGACAAATGTACATTCCAGGATTTCAACTGCAGCATTTCGACATCATTGCAATTAGTCAATTTCGATTTTTTCTATAAAGATTTACTGTTTCTTTTAAAAATATTTTTGTCTCTTAAGATACTTTCTTATACCAGAGTCTGTAAGCTAGAATCAAGTTCAAAGTATTATATTCTGTCTGTGTATTTAATCCTTTATGTGTCTACTTTTATGCTAAAGAGTATGTCCGTAGAGTATGTTCTCCCTCCATGGCGAGCCCCTTGTTTCCCCATCGTCACCGCTGCCCCGTAGGTCCACGCATGCGAATATGATATTATGCTGTGTCAATTGTACGACCCGTTCCTAAACCAAAGCACTCCGAATAAATTAAATTATAAAATAAATATTGTCACTGGAGACGAAACTTGGGTTGCCCACTTAACGCCTGAAACTATGAAGCAGTCTCAACAATGGCATTACAGTTTGTCACCGTTCGCCACAAAATTCAAAACCATAATACAGGCAAAAAAATAATGGCATCCATGTTTTGGAACCATAAAGGCTTAATTTTGATTAAAACTGTGATACTGTGAAACGTAAAAAAAAATAAAAAAGGACGATTCAGAATACAAGGAGGGGCATGCTGAGGGGGGAATGCCGAGGGGAATGTGCCTGTTGCATGACAATGCAAACGAAGCATTTCCTGGTCTTTTTTGGATGGGACGTTTTTCGCCACCCCCGTATAGCCCTAACCAGGCCCTTCAGATTTCCATCTCTTCACTTCCCCTAAGGTGCACATGGGTGGGAATAAGTTTTCTAAGGACGAGAAGGAGGAGGTAGAGAAGCGGGCAAAAGAGCTGGCATGAGACTTTTTCAAAGCAGGCATAAAAAATGGATCCTGCGGCTCACCAATTGCATCGAGACGGGTGATGACTGCCGAAAAATAACTTACATAAGTACAAGTGTAACCAAGTATGTTTTTATTAAAATAAATTTTTGTTGAACCCTACATAAATTGAGTATACTTACTCTCTGGACGTGCCTCATATCTTCCAAATTATTCTGTATATAGATATGGCTGAACAGAAAGCCAGGTTGGTGGGGTTTTCATCGTTTTTCACAATGTATTTAAACGTCAATTTAAAAACTCATCTTATTGAATAGTCAGACTTGCTAAAAATATTCAGATTAAAAGGCAATATTATAACCCGCGGTGACCTTAATTCTCGCCATAGGGCGGGGATGTAAAATAATTTTATAAAATAAAATAATTTTAAAATAATATATAGCAATTAACTACGTATTAATTTCTAACTAACTTAAAAATGTCAACGAATTACCAGCAAATTTTAAAACTAAGAAAATTGTCAGTGACCGGAAAATTGACATAGATTTAACTGACTACGTAGATTTTAAATACTGAAATCGGTTTTCTGGTCAAATCATTTAAAAAAGCAGTTAATTACGCATTTTACGTATCAGTTACACACAAGAATATAAACTTTGAATACTGTAAGATTTAATTCAGAGGCAATATATCCAACAAAGCTTACATACCTGCTTAAACCTTCAAACTGAAAAAGAACAACTAACACGAAATGTTACTATTATTATCGTAGTCAACCAAAGAGATCACTGAAAATACGTATATTACCAATCCGAAAATTTTAAAAGTTAAAAACACTGAAAATACCAACATGAAAGCTCTAGTGGTAAGGCAATATACGGGTGATGAAAGCATATTATCTTTCTAAAAAATGTCTGTGATATTACGATTACTTTCTTGGGTATGTTTCCGCATTGGTTATTTTCCTGATGCATGGAAAGTCGAAGTACCTATTGCCAAAACAGGGATCCCTGCCAGCAGACCGTTTAGTTATAGACAAATTATCCCATTATGTGGCTTATACAACATTTTGTATAAACTGAGAGGATCGATTAGTTGATTTTTTAGTCACACGCGCAATATTGCCGTCGATACAGTACGAGTTTAGGTCTGGTCTGAAATGCCCTAAAATTCGAATGTATACCAATAATAAGCCTAATTTCGAATTTTATCAAGAGTGTCCCTAATTATTATGCGCCTACTGTGTGAAACTGGGTACTTTAGAACTGCGGAAAGTCATCGACACACCACCCCAAATCCCAGAACTGAATCACATAGAAAAATTTTGGATCCACCTTAAGAAAGGGGGAAAAAGGGCACCAAAAAACCGAGCAGTACTAACTAGAAGAGTGGTAAGAGATTCCACAAAAACTCCTTAATTTTTATAAAAAGCCTTTAATTTTGCATTAAAAGTCAGAAAATACCATTTATTTTCGGTGTGTAAACAGTTTCTTGACAAACTGTATTGCCAGACAGCCAAATGTAAGGCCTCTGGAACACAAATAAGAAATAAATACTAATAAATAAAATTCAGTTTACCAAATAAAATTCATTTTTCCGTTTTGCATTTTTCTGGACCATTGAAAACAGAATTAAAATTTTAAAAAATCCATTCTCTTTTTTTTATAAAATCTTCATTTCGTTCTGCACTTGTAAAATTGTATAAAAAGGTAACCCCAAAAGCCCACTTTTCCCCAAAGCTATTACTCGGGTCGATTCCGTTAAACCTATTTAATCCTTAATTTCATTCATGCTAGGTAATCAAAACGGCAGTCGCCTCATACAAATGAATAAAGGATTCCTCCTGGCCAAGACCGCTCCAGTCATTCGAATTTTTCAATAAAAATATTTATATTTGCGAAAAATCCCAAATTAACTTCAAAACAGTAAGTTTTTTATCTCATTGATGAATGCACATTTATTAAGCTATTATGTTGTAACAGCTTTGACATAATGATAGTACATTTTAGCGTTTTCTGTGCATATGCTCTCGGTTCTTGCGCTTCCAAGCAGCACGCCTTGAACCGCCAATGGTCTGGGAATATCTATATCCTTTTCCAATTCCACGGGAACTTTTACCCGCCGATGTAAGGCCTCTCAACTCGCGATGCTTGTGCACGTGCTTGCATATCCAATTGATTTTCGGATCACGGCGAATGGAACTATGATGAGTATCTATCAAGATTACCTCAAAATACTTATACGAAGCATCCTGAGCAATCCAATACGAGTTCAAAACCCGCAGGCCACCTAGTCTACGACCAACACGTTCCTAAAATAAGAAATTATCATTAATACATTTCAAATACTTCAGTATTTATAAAAAAAAATCTACTTCAGACATCTAAGGAAGTTAAAAAGTCAACAAAATAATTTAATGTCGATAATTATTTGCATCATAAGTTTAAAACGTATCAACGGAGTTCCGTGAAAGTTTTGTATGGGAAAACGAAAATCAAAAGGAAAGTTAAGTTCGGGTGGAGCCGATGTTTATATAACCTTGAAGTTAAATGGCAGTTTATATTTTAAAAAGATCGGATATAGTTGACTGATCCCTATAAGAAATTAAGATTCGGTTAAGGGGTTATATCCACCAAATGCTAAAAAAAAAGGGGTTTTTTCATGATTTTTTTTTTAAATGACATTTAAGATGTAAGGTATAAAAATAGTATATTGAATTATGAAACTATTGAACACAAAAAGAATTTTGTATTTTTTTTTTTACAAAATGGCGGCTGTGTAGCGATTGCCGTGAACCGCTTTTTTAAAAAGGATTTTCCACGGCGAGCAGTAGAACTGAAAAAGTTTACACCCGATTGACTTGAAATTTTAAATTTAGCTTCTTCATTAGATTATCTAGTGAAGTACAGATAAAATGGTGTGTGCAAAGTTTGAAGTCGTTGGATTTAAAACTGACCGACTAAGCTCGAGTAGAAACGGACAGACGGACGTAATGTGAATATATATACGCATTTATAAGAATTTCGGTTTAAAACCGAAATTTCTATTTAAAAAAAAACAAACTGACATTCGAATCCCTTCACAGAAATACGTTAATACGTATACATATATACACTTTTTATATTCTTGTCTTACCTCAGCAATGGACTGCAAACCGCGATAGGGTTTTAATTGATTTACACCATGACTTTTTGGCTTTCCATAAGTGCAACCTTTTGGCACTGGACGTTTGCGGCCACCACGGCGAACACGAATTCTATAAATAACAAATCCCTGTTTTGCTTTATATCCCAAACGTCTTGCTTTATCCGGGCGAGTTGGTCTAGGCGAGCGATGTAGTTTAGTCAATTGGCGATACTGCCAAACGCGAATCCTTAGTAGGTATCGCATTACATCGCTTTGCTTCTTTCTATACAGTTCCTGCATATACCGATAGGCCCCCATATTCAAAATTGGCAGACCTAGTAACAAATTCAATAGTTATTACTAAAATTCATAACTGTCACATCATGGGTCCGCCAATTTTCCGATTTGGCGGAGGAATTTATTCCAAAATTAATCATATAGACAACTAAAATCGAGCATACATATATTATTACAACATAAACTAGGCAGTTTATATCAATAACTTTTAAGCTATTAAATTTTTCAGAAATCCATAATCAGCACGCTATTTCTAGCTTATGAGTGGTGCATGGAAATATATCATCACATTGAAATAAAACGATACAAAATGTATTGAAGGAAATTCTTAGAAGGACTTAAAGAGATTAATATAACAAAATTTTGTATTGAGATGTATAAAAATTAACACAATTTTTCCAAGCCCTATGAAAACTACAACCTACTTACTAGAAGTCTAGGTTCCAAAAGAAGGAAGTTAGCTACATTTCATATCACATATCTACCCAGGGCTGTTTTGGGATTAAAAAAGAAATTAATAATTGAAACACTGGAAAGAAACAAGATTTCATTTTTAAATAACATTATAGGTAATGGAATTCACATGGTTCCGTTAAGAATAAAACCGTGTTATATATTTGGAATGACGAAAAAAGTGAAACATTAGTTCACATCAACCATCCGAAAAAACTTCTCTTATTAGGTGTCATCACAAAGCTATTTTTGAGGTTTTGCAATCGATTGCTGCAGATTTTAGGGACGGTAAAATAATGGTAGTTAAACAACCAAGAAGTAAATCAAACTTTTTTTAAACTTTTAAATATATGATAATTATTTCTTGTATTTCTTAACAATATTTATTCATAAACATATCACACATCACACCTAACTTGGCACATTGGGATAAATACAGTTAAATGAATATATCTTATATATAAAAATGCAACGCAAAATGTGTTGGTAACCGCATAACTCAACAACGCCTGGACCAATTTGGCCAAATCTTTTTTTAAAATGTTCGTTGAAGTTCAAGGATGGTTTTTACGGAGAGAAAAATTAGAATTATTGCTGGAAAACCCCTAAAAATAGCCCTCTTCTTTTTCCCATACAAATCATTTGTAACTAAAACGTAGTCAATCGTAGTAATCTACTGAGTTTGCTTTTGACAACTGATTAATTTAAAATCGGATCAGTAATTTGTTACGGAACATAAACCAGCCACGTCTATGTAATGGCACCCGGCTTGCGGTGAAGAAATTATTGAACAACGTCATCGAAGCCACAATTTTGAAAGGGAAGTACAAAGGCGAAGATGTTTTAATCCCACGCATCCCTATGATACCGAACTATATGCCATTCAGCTTTAAGCGTTTACAGTTTCCAGTGCGGCTTGCATTTGCAATGTCAATAAATAAATCACAAGGGCAGTCGCTAAGTGTATGTGGCAACAATCTAGAAAATCCATGTTTTTCACATGGTCAATTGTATGTTGCCTGTTCCCGTGTTGGAAAACCATCAGATTTGTTTATCTATGCGCCAGGTAATCAAACAAAAAACATCGTATACCACAAAGCACTACAATGATAATAATCTATAATATAAAAATGAATCGCAAAATGTATGTTATATGCGCACATATTGGGTATCTACTGTATACAGAGCCGAATATTTTGTTAAAACATAACGTCAAAGTAAACTGTTCAGCCCAAGGGAAAGCGTAAAAAGATCACTGACTTCAGCTGAACCGTTACTACAAAAGTAGATAATCACATGCGCTCAGAGAACACTCTCTCTATACGCTAAAATAAGAAATATATATGAAAACCGCTCCGCTGCTGGCGTCACGGCAGTGCAACTTTGCGGTTTTAGGCTAAGCGAACCTTTATAAGCAGATATTAAGAACAGTCGAAGAATAAATTTCGGTGCCGGCCCTTCCCTGCTCCCTGATAATTAGTTGGACTTTTTCTGGGTCAGGACTCTACTATTATATAACGACCGCCCTTAATCACGTGGCCACTTAAACCCGTGGCTATTACAGCATACTTAATGAATTAAATATTCTGTTGCACACCCTTCGTCAAAGTAATTTTTAGCGTATAAACGTGGAGAATCAAATAAAAAGTGCAGCGCCCTGAACTATTACGCCTACCGCTTATTGATTCGAAATAATGAGAGTTATATTTTAAAATTAATTACAATTTGCCACAGGGATGCGTGGCTGGGTGGAGCTAGTATACATATAAACAAAAAAACGATCAATAGATTAAAGAATCTGCAGAGACGAACATATAGGTTAGATAATTTGAAAGTTATTCCCAAAAACCAGGGGCCGCCGTACACTTTTTGAACCGCCAAACTGAATCCTTATTATTGGTAATTAATATGAATTATAAACTGACTAACCTTTATTTATATTCACTTTTACACTTACAAATGTTAATTTTGTTTATGGTATTTCTTTAATGACAAAACAAAAATTGTCCGAACATGTTCACAACTTCTAACTCCTTATTACCCTTCCAGAATTCTTATTTTCCTCTCTTAAAATAGTTGCAAGGCCCGCATGGTTCATGAACTTCTTTCGCGACGCTACCCCTGCACCAACAATGTGCCGGTATTAACAAAAAGCCATTTTTTCCCAATATTTTACTTAAATGTGCCAGAGTACTGCCTGGTTTGAGTGCGATGACAATTTGAATATAAATTCCGGGAATTCCTAAAACACTTCTTATTTTAATTAATCGTATACGCCATGTATAACCATGAAATCGTTGTTAACTAAAATTGATCTGTATCTATCCTTGTAAATAAATACCTTAATAGATCTAGACCAATTCTTTCAATGTGAGTGCTCCATTCTACAATACAGTTAATTTATACTTTAAAAAATCAGTCCAACAAAACCAAATTAAAACAATGCTTTCTAAACTGCCATAAAGTCTCACGGAGTTTATGTCACTTATGCCTTAACTATGTGAATTTAATGAATAAAACAGAAGCTATCGATAAAAACTGTAGTATCAAAGAAATCCAAAAAATAAATACAACATTAGTTTCAGAGGCTGTCCATTCTACGGTTCTTATCATCTAAACCTCAAAGCTCATGGCGGGATAGGTAGTTGGTATTAAAAACCGTATTAGACACCACCACGACAAGGGATTCGCCAAAAACTACCACACGCCCCTAGGCATTACTATCAAATTGGACAGTGTCACAAAACTTACAATATCCGCAGTATACTGCCCTCCTCGGTTCACTTTATCTGAAAGTGAGATTATTCACTAACACCAAACGCACCGACTGGGATCTCACCTAGTAAGACCAAAGGTTAAGTCGCTATTTAATGCAGTTGTAAAAAATAAAAACAACCACGACCATAGAAATAATATCATACAATTCAGAAAATGAAATAGCTTGTCCTTAAACAACGACAATTACGCAATAAAAACAATACAGGTCATCATCCGCACAAAGGCTTAAAAATAGTTCTTGCAAACTGAAACACGCATTGAAGGAATAAAAATCACATGTTCAAATCCAGTAGATGGAGATAGAGAGTATAAAAAACGCATAGAGAACATATGCGCCACCAGAAACGACCATTGTACTTAAACTTACTTAAACAATAAAAACATTCTGAACATATTTTTGAGAAATCAGAAGTCGGATTAGCAACGAATATCGCGCAACCTGATATAGATAATTTTTAGCGCGGGACAAGCGAAATGAAACATTGAAAAAGGAACGAAAGAATAAGTAATGAAGAAATTACAAAACTGCATAGAAATAATGTACGATGCAAGACGGTAAATCAAAGTTGAGAAAACAGCAACGCCAAGTCATTGTGAGAAACGACACAAAAAGGAAACGTAGACAAAACGTCTGAAAGTTCACATCGGAAGAAGCAAAAAACTGCGGGTTTCGGATCTTGATATTATGCTACTAAAAATAAGCAGGAAAAGATTTTTGAGGTTAAAATCCTCTTAGAAACAATTGAAATCAATAGTGGTGAATACGATTTCGTAAACCAAAGCACTACGCAATGGAACAATGCTCAAGATGTGCAAGTGCATATTGACCAACTAATGGAGATTAGCTTTGACTTGACACAACCGGTTTAACCCATGACGTCAACGTGAGACTTAAGGAAAAAAACAAGGTACCAGCGGTGACACCAACTGGCCAAGTCCACGCGAGGAGGATGGTAAACATGGCCCTTAATGTAATAAATATCTTAAACGAATAAAAATTTATTAGTTTTAATCGGTTCTCGGTTTACAGCAGTAGCCCCGACTCGTGGGTCAGTAAATTTCTCCGCCCAGTCTCTGCCTGTACACATGCAGCGAAAAAGAAGACCAATTTTGTATATATTTTTTGTTTATACCAATGAATTGCAAACCAATCATACAATGACATTCTCCTGGAAAAGTATGTCAAACCCCTGTTAGGTAAAGATCAAAAGTGAAATCATTAAATTTTTTTTAATATTTCGATACAAAGCATCAGCAAAAACTTTTTTAAGAAAAAGCAACAAAAAATAGCTTTTGGACATTTTTGTTAAATTTCTCAAGGCTTCAAATCGGCAATAAAATATATTATTTATAATTGGGCTTTGAAATATGATATTTCAGTTTTTTTTAAGTAAAACCCACTTTATATATTTGCAATTATAGAATAGGTTAGTTAAGTCTCACATTGTGGCTATCTTAACTTTTCATGGCCTCCTACTATCGATAATTTCTCTTTAAGGATATGGAAGCAATACCAATTCTATCCAACAACAAACGTTTTTTTATGAATTAAAATGTTTTATGAACATATTATATTGGCTAAGAAAGGTCCTTTGGCCAGGGTGTGGTTAGCTGCTCATTGGGACAAGAAAATAACAAAAGCCCATGTTTTTGAAACTAATATAGAAAAGTCGGTGGAGGGAATCTTGCAGCCGAAAGTAAAATTGGCGCTAAGGACGTCTGGCCATTTGTTACTGGGTGTTGTGCGAATTTATTCAAGAAAGGCGAAATACTTGTTAGCTGATTGCAATGAAGCATTTGTCAAAATTAAGGTTTGTTATATTACAAATTTAAAAAAATTTTTTAATACTGTTTTTTAGATGGCGTTTCGCCCAGGAATGGTCGACCTACCAGAAGGACATAGGGAAGCGAATGTCAACGCCATAACACTCCCAGAAGTTTTTCACGATTTTGATACAGCGTTGCCTGAATTAAATGACATTGATATTGAGGCTCAATTTTCTATTAATCAGTCCAGAGCTGACGAAATAACAATGAGAGAAGATTATGGAAGCTTGTCGCTTTCACTGCAGGATGACGGATTCGGCGATATAGGGTTTGAATCAGAGACTCCGGAAATGATGCGAGGTTCTTTGACTTCAAATATCAGTGTATGTATTGTGCAAAAGAAATTTACATTTGTTAAAATCGCAGATAACAGTTTTCTTTCTATTAGCAAGTAATCTAAACTTATTTTTTATACATTTTATTTACTGCGTTTCGATTTGCATATTATCATGTATGTATTTCAGATATTTTCATATCAAAAGACATTGACGATGTAAAATTTCGATGATGATTTTTCGTGAAACACCCAAAAATATCTAATATCAACGTTGGCAGTGGAAATATTTCATATGCAAATAAAATAATAAAAACTAATAAATTCTTATTCGGCACGTCCAAGAAAAATAATAAATAGGAATAATAAAAAGGATATTTATCTTTTTTTCATAGTTTTTTTTCATAGTAGTTTTGTTTATATTTTGCTTTAATAAAAGGACCTAGTACCAAATCAAAAATTAAACTGAAAAAGCTAATACACTTAAAGGAAAAAATGTTTTATAAACAAAACTCAAAAACAAATGTGTTATAAACAGAACTCAAAAGCAAACGTAACCAACTGATTAACAAATCTTATAACTGATTTTTTAAAAGAAAGTAAATGCATTTTTAATAACAGTTAGAATGAACTTTAATCAAATATATAATTGCCATTTTGTTCGATAACCTTTTGCCATTTTCCTGGCAAATTTAGTATTCCACGCTCATAGAACTTCTGGCCTTTATCTGCCAAAAAGTGAACCATGTGCGATTTTATAGCCTCATCATTGCCGAAAGTTTTACCATTTAAGGAGTTCTGCAAAGATCGAACTAAATGGTAGTCTGATGGTGCAAGGTCAGGGCTATATGGTGGATGCATCAAAAGTTCCCAGCCAAGCTCACTCAGTTTTTGGCGAGTGACCAAAGATGTGTGCGGTCTAGCGTTGTCCTGGTGGAATATGACACCTTTACGATTGACCAATTCTGGTCGCTTCTCCTTAATGGCTGTATTCAATTTGTCCAATTGTTGAATGAATTTCTTTCAATACATGTGGTACCCAAATATCAAGGTTTTTGTCAACGCCGACTATATGAAAAATCTGCAATTACTTTTTGGGCAACCCAATACTTTATTGGTAGCTTTTTAGAGGCCTACTTTTATCAAAAAAATGGTTAAGTTGTGATCCATTCGCTTTGATGATTTTAACAGGTCATAAAGGGGCTGTAGGTGTTTTTATCACCCTTGTTATCATTTTAACCAAGCTATAACCAATTGTGTTTATCCAACTAATGCAGTGCCTTTTTTGTACTACGAAAATTTTACATGGTACATACAACGAATTCTAATTAATTTGGGGACTTCTAGTGAATTTAAATAATTTGAACTTTTTTGTATTCCCTTGCAGATTATATTATAATTCTTAATACAAGTGTTTAACACAATATATAAAGTATATATATATTTATAAAGTATATATTTTTGATCGGCATCACCTCTTGAGTCTCGTCTCTCAGTATTAATTCGGCTTAGCCCGCAGTTAGCTATCCTTTCTAGTTTTAAAAGCCGTTTTATGAAAAAGTGGTGTGTTCCCGTTTTTATTACTCATTCTTTACAAATTTGTATACCCCTGCTGTCAACCCAATGCTGTCAAGAAATGTGTAACGCATTAATGGAAGCATCTCCGACCCCACAAAGTCAACAGCCGAGTTGATATAGCCATGTCCGTCTGTTTCTATGCAAAAAATAGACAGTAATTTTAAAGCTAGCGTTTTGAAATTTTTACCAGATCAAGCTATCTTCAAGCTATCGCAACCGAATTAAACATTTATTCATTTGATATAGCCATGCATGATTTGAACTTTTCTCACTTGTTTTATATATGTTTTTAACATATTATATACCAAAACAATTTTATTTTTTTGCAAATATTGATTATTATTATTATAAAAATGAAGGTAATGGATCTTTATGTTACCTTGATGACTTGATGTAAGGGCACTACTTAATAATTTTTTATTTGCTTTTTTTTACATTGTATCTTAGGATAAACTTTTTGATTCAGAAGTTCTGGCAAATATAGAGTCAATAAATCCGCATGCAACTGAAGACCATGCAGATTCTACAGGGCATCGTTCAGACGCTGATGGATTTGGAGATTCTTTTGGTCGTAAGTGCATTTATTTACATTTTACATCATGAAATTACACACATTTTCATTCACAACCCACAATGATTTCCATATATAATTAAAACTAATACACGGAAAAATAAAAAACGAACATCTTGATGCTTTGACTGGGCTTGACACACAAAGTAACCTTACTTTGTCCATCTTTCATTTTATTGCAAAAAGAAGTAGTTTTTTTGGCACATTCAATATAGTACACATTTTTTTCGTTGTATAATAGCTAAAGCATGAACGGATTAGTCGAGCACTAAGATGATGATACGGTAATAGGTGAAAAACATTTTTCTTAAAGTCTGTTCTGCACCTAGTGCGCAGATCGAAATAAAATAGTACCTGCGCACACGGATAAACGTTTTAACAAACAAAGTTAATTTCTATTCTTTTAGTTATATATGATAGCTATAAGATATAAATGGTTTATCCACATAAAATTTTCTAGATTGGCCCCAGATCGCCATAAAAGAGGCTCCAAGTCAAGATTCTATCTGCAAAAAAATGGAATTTGTTGTATTTTAAATCGTTTAGCCATTTGGTTGCTATAAGATGTTGTCGACCGATCGTGGCTGTTCCAACTTATGTTTTACGTACGTACAAAGGAAAGGAAGGTGTGCGCTGGACAAGCGATACAGTCAGTTTGTCCAAACTAGTTTTATTGATATAAAAATACTAATTTTTTTTAGCTACACAAAATACATGAATGTTGCTTACTTGGTAGATTAATGGAAATGTAGCATAAAATAAAAATAATAAATTTAAAATTTTAGAAATGTGGGTGAAAATTGGTCGATGGTCGAAAATTGGTCTGCTAACGTCAGAGTTCTCGCTGTCAGTTCCGAACCGTTGTTAGTGTTTTGTTTTAGTCAGCATACTTTTTCATTTTGAACTTAATATAAACTACGTTAATTAACATTCTCTCCCCTTTGAACAGGTGTTCGATCGTCATCCAATACTGCGATGAAACGGCTTGGGGGAAGTTTCGGAGTTGCTTCTCTGTTGAATGGTTGGACCTTCGGAGTAAATAGACAAGTCCGTATTCTGATTCGTTTTTAGTTTGTCAATGTTCTCCTGTCTCGCTTTCTCGTATTTTCTGGCACTGTCGTCACATTCCTACCGTAAAAGACATCCAATGGTCGTTTCTCCGTAATTAAGTGAAAAGAGTAGTTACATTCCTAAATTACCTGGTCTAAAAGTTCTTTAAAGTCCCTATGGGTATCATCTCTCTAAAGATATCGCTTTATTTCCGAAAGGGTTGAATGGAATCGTTCTATTTGTCCATTAACAGTGGTTTTGTAAGGGTGTGCAGTGTAAGTTTCTATTTCGAGCTTCTCTAACATGAATTTAATTGATTGTGTATTGAAGGATTTTTCGTTGTCCATAACAATGTATTTAGAAAATGTATCTAATGCAGTCAGTACTAAATGCCGTTCTGTTGAGTATACATATGTCAATGTGCAGTACATGACTGGGGTATTCTATAATCGGAGTCTGTTTTAGTTTAGGATAAGGTGGATGCCTCTCTTACTAAGACTCTTTACACAATTTGCATTGTCCAACAATCTTTTGTTTCATCTTGGGAAAGTATCAAATTTAATATAATTGCTTTTTGTTTTCTAATGCGCTACGATGAGCTCTCTTGTGGGTCTTAAGAATTTCTTCTTCCTGTTGTGTTTTGTGAGTCAGGTCTTTTACTTTGGATTGCGTAAATCGAAATTTTAAATTTTTGACGTGGTTTTTATAGAAAAACTGAATTTTTCCCATCATATTCTCTGTAGTATAAATTCCGTTTATTACTGATGTGTTAAGGCATTCTTTAGGTGTTCTTTTAATTCGTCTGTAGAGCACTCTGGTTTGTAAATTTCGTGTCTATGTAGTAGTAGTGTCTATGTAAGTAGTAAACGAAATTGAAAATTTATATTCGGTTTTGTCTGCTGTGTAAAAGAGTATTTGATATTTGAATGCATACATTGAGACTTCTATACTAGGTATCAGGTCGTAGCTAGAGCTTTCTGCACTATGCAGTGTAGACTTGTCTGTTGGAATTCTGGAGAGTGCGTCAAATACTACGTTTTCTTTCCCTGGCATGTAAAGTATTTCATAGTCGTACTCCTCAAGATAAGCTTTCCATCTCTTGATTCTTACATTTCCATTCAAACTTCTCAGGGAATGTGTTAGTGGTTGATGATCTGTAAAGATTTTTACCTTTGCCTTGCCGTATAGGTAATTTTTAAGAGCTTTGAGTGGCCAAATTATGGCCAACACTCCTTTCTCATTAGAACTATGGGTTCTCTTCAGCTATCGAAAGTGTTCTAGAAAGGAATGATATCGAATGAATATTTTGCGATAGGACAGCTTCTTTTGCGTAATTAGAAGCATCAAAAGTCAGATGAAACTCCTTATTGAAATCTGGATAGCGGAGAATAATTTCTTTTGAAATCAGACTACTTTTAAACTTTCTAAAAGCTTCTAGCGCTTCTTTATTTAGTACAATTGATTACCTTGATGACAGTTGTTTTGACACATGCCCATCCTCTGCTCTTAATAGAGAAGTAAGGGGTTTCGTTCTAGGGCAGGGATAGTTTGCTATCGCTGCGACTTTATTTTGGTTTGTCTCTATTCCTTGATCAGAAACAACAAATCTTAGAAATTCGACTCTGTTTTCCATAAATTCACAGTTATCTAACTGACATATTGGCATTCTGTAGTGTTTACAAATTTATTGCCAAATGCTTTAAATGGATATCATCATCTCTTCTTAATATGATGATATTATCTATATAAATGAAACTAATTTTCTCGAAGTATGTCATCTAATGCGCGTTGAAAAATTTATGCCCCTTTTTTTAAACCGAATAGGAGTCGTGTAAACTTATATTTTCCGTTTACGGATAACGCGGTCTTTTCTATGTGAGAATTTTTCAACAAAATTTGGTGAAAACCACTTTTAAGGTCTAAAACAGAAATTACTTTATTATTGCCTAATTGGGTGAGTACCTCATTTATTTCAGGGATGGGTTACTTATGAGCTATTGTTATTTTTTTAAGTTTGCGATGGTCAATAACCATGCGATACTTTCTTTCGCCTGATATATCTACTTTTTCGGGACGATCCATACTGGTGAATTGTATGGAGATCTTGGAGGGCGGATTATGCCGCCTTCTAGAAGTTCTTTTATTTGTTTGTTTACCTCGGCTTTCAGTGTCATAGGATACTGATAAAACTTTAAGTAAACTGGTATGTTGGACAAAGTTCGGATTCCAGCTTTTACATTTGTAATGTAAATTAATCTTTGATTAATCTTTGAGCATGTTGTTCAACCTTGTTTTTTCGATATCGGACAAATGGGATGTTCTCGGAGTGAAAGAAATTTTTTTCTTTTATGTGGATTTTATACCGTTTTTAAGGGTGATTATATTTTTGCTGATTTTTCTTTCAGCACCTAGTTCTTTGAGACTGTCGTTGCCTAAAATGGCATCAAAAGATTTGAATGAAGGTAAGAGAAAGAAATTTACTTCAATGATATTGATTTTGAAAAGGTTTGCTATTTTGTGGTGAGCCACTCCAACCTTCAACAGAAATAGCATTGAATGGATTTTTATTCGGAATAGTGTTACTGAAATTCAATAAAATTTTAGGTGTCTGTTTCTGAACCAGTGTCTATACGGATATTTATTTGATTGAGGATTTCTTTACTCTAAAAAGTTGAATCCAGTATTGTCATAGTATTCGTATAGATTGTTGTCCGTGTCAGCTTGTTCTATTTGCTCAACGTAACCTTCTAAAGTTTCGTCTTGATTGTAATCTTTATTTATTGCTATAGCCTGTTCGTACTAAGCCATGGTAGCGTAAGTCTTAGCGGATTGTGCGCCAGTATCGTCGTTGGAAGTTTGTATGTTAAAATTCCTTTGCCTTTTATTTAAGTCTGGTACTGGACCTGGTGGTCTTTTGCCAGGCTCGAAGCGAGGTCTGTTCACGTAATTTACGTATTTTGTTTGCATATTAGGATCTATGTATATCCATTGGATCGGGACGGGTCTGACGTTTTTGTGCCAATGGTCTGGGCGGAGCGAATTGATGTGGTGTTGCTATTAGCTATTGTGGAACATTTGTCTTGGTGTTAGTATTGGTAGTCTGATGAGATTATTATGATTTGCCATACGAGGGTTTCTTGATTTAAGATTTTAAATTATTTGGACTTTGTAAGATGAGATAATAATTTTATATAAAAGTGAATAAGAAATATAATTTTATGGAGCTGAATTAATGTTAGTTTACATAGATTGTGATAGGTTTTATATTTGTTATAACTAGAGTCTGGTTGTTTCCTTCTACTTTAGAAGGTCCCTTGGGAATCGTACAGTTGGAATTGGTTATATCACTATGTAATCTTTTTGCTTTATCGTTTTACTTTTACGTATTTTATTTTTTCTTTTTTGTATTGTATATTTATTATTTCTTATATTTTTCGTGTTCCAATTTGTAGAAATCGTTTGGTTAGTGCTTAATTAAATGTTTAAATCTTACAATACTATTGTTGATGATGTGGCTCTTCTATCCGATGATCCGGAATGCGTCCTGTTTGTTTCCATCGAAGCTACTAAGGGTCCTGCGATGCGTACTTCCCTGAGCTTGTACTACAAACGTCATGAACAATCATATAGGTGAATACATTTCACAGCCATATACTGATTCTAGTAAAGGCATAAAACAATATGCATTAAATACATAACCCCTTTGGCGGACTTAGTAACAAACCACAGATCATTATCTATCAAGGTACTATTCGCCAATCTCTAGAAGAAGTCGAGAGAAGACGGAAAATACTAACAAGTAAATTATAATTAAAATATAGAATCCACCTTGTATACCCGATTAATACAAACTAGTGTCGAAACTCTAATTCAAAAATTACTCAATCGTAATTATCGTAGAAGAATTGTAATATTCGGATCTTTCGGTAAATAATAATAGGTAATAATATTATCATAATCATAATAATAATAATCTTATTGATTGATGAAAGTGAGCTTAAAACCACACCCTTAAGTTCTAAGTTCGTAAATGATATTAGAAGGCTTATATAATATTTTGGTCGCAGTTTTGTGTAAGATTGCAGATGTGGTTTTTTGTTGGCATTTTCTTGCCAATCTGAATCTGATTGTAAGGGAAGTAGTGCCGCTGAAACGAGTTTTTTTATGCACAGTACATGGAAAATTGTGTCTGGTGTCGGAGAAAAACGATGAGGATTGTTTTTAACATTTAAAGGTTCATTACGGATGCTTGGGCTCTTATTCTGTAGGTTTGCTTCCAATGGGCAAAATTGCCAAGCGATGAATTGACCGGGAGCACTTGCCTAAGCTGGTCTGAAGTTCAACAACTTGAATGTAGCCATCTGCTCCTGGGTGGGTGGAGATGATTCGTCCTAGCTGCCGATTTAGGGGTGGTTGGTTATCATCCTTGATAATGACTCGCTGCCCGACTTCCACTGATTTGTATGTTTGCGTCCACTTGGTGCGCTACTATAGAGGTACTCGTCGCCCCACTGTTGCCAAAATTCGTACCAGAGTTTGTTTATTGCTTCCAGCGAGTGATGGTCTTGTGAATGTCTGCGGAAGCAGTGATTGGGTAGTCAATTAGGAAATGACCAGGCGTTAGGGCGGTAAGATCGTTTGGGCTGAAAGACAGATAGAGATGAGGGCGAGAATTTTGTATGAATAATGATGTGGCCGTCACGGCAAGCCGCAAACCACAGATGCCCTCAAAGTCAACATACACCACGCCATCGATAAAATAAAGCTTGATTTGTGCCAGAGTCATCGAAAATTGGACCTTTCATGTGCGCGGCACCAACGGAAGCCGTGGCGGTCATTTGAATGATGTCATGTTCCAAACATAATGCGGTCGATGAACCTTTTAAATAAAAAAAAAAAATTCGCAAATATCTCTCCTACATGTATTTTTCTTTATTAATTTTAAAGATCAAGCGCCCTTAATGGAAAACCCTTTATAGTATCTATATTTGATTTCTATATTCGATATTTTGTTTTTTCGCGAAATGGTGCACGTTTCAACAAAAAGTTACAATTTTCACTATAAAAAACGATATAAAATTGTTGATAAAAAAAACTATGTAATATAAAATAAAATCCTCCGTATGTCTCCGAAGAACGGTATTTCGAATGTACTGTCAAAATTTTACAAGAATCGGTGAAGATTTGTGGGAGTTATTTCTTCGGCCAGTTTAAAAAAAGTTATTTCGAGAAATACGCGTTTAAAGTTGTAATATTGTAAAATCATATTAAAATCATAGGAGGCACTGCCAATGAAAAATTCATGCATTTAGACATTTTTGCCGGCATCCATGTTTTGATATGTTATTTATAAGACCTTCAAGTACTTTTTAAGCGTCTTTTGAGCATAATTGTACGTTCACTTACCCTTGATTACCAACCGTCCGTATTTACGCAACATCTCCATAAGTTGCTTCTGATGCGTCTCCAAATATGTGTAGCCGCGATCTTATCGCGGAGTAAGTTGCCATGACGCACCTTCGAATATGTACTGAGTTGAGTGCGTTGATTCCCTTTCGGAACTTCGACTTGAATCATCTAGTTTGACATCGAGTGCCGACCAAATGGAGTGGCGAACCGCCTCCTGATCGGGCAGAAATCGTGTCTCTTTCGCATTAAAATCAAAACGCATCTCACTTTTGAGTTTCCTCAGATCGAGTTGCAAAATTCGAATAAACTAGCACTTTTTGACGGAATTAAAGAACGAGTCATTCCCAAAGAAATGCAAATTGCATGACTTGAGACAGCAAAGAAATTTAGCGCAACATTATTTATTGAGTTTATGTTTCATTTCAGCAACCGATATATGTCACTGTATGATTGATATATGAGTATTTTTATAAAGGCAAACGGCAAATGGAGTAAAATAAATTAATAATTTTATATAACATAAAGAAAGTTACTAAACTAAAAAAGTAACTAAAAACGGTTTCAAAGAGTTGATCTGTGGTTTCCGTAAAATCAACGACCAACTCTCTGCGCTGGATTCCCAATTTAGCAACCTACAGCTACTAAATGAATCTCCAAAGCGTAAAAAAAACCGCTATTAGGGACTCCGTATGCACGGATATCGCTATTCAGCCTGATCAGCCGACGACCATGCAGCCGCTCATAACTCTTACCACCCCAAGAGCTGGAGTTGGAAACACAAATGTGGTTTCCGAATTTGTCTCCATAATCGAGCATAACTCGTCTGAATTACCATCCAGGGTATCACTTCAGGTGATTCCTCCGGCACGAGTAGAGTCGACCCCCTTAAAATCCACTGCTAAGGGTAAACCACTCTCTGGACCCCCGGAGGACTGATGTCGCGGTCTTACCAACCGTAACACCAAAGCCCTTTCAGGTGATTCTCCCCTCTAAACACATATTTATTTCACGGCTGGCCCATGACACATCAGAGATTGATATCTCGGCATATATCCAAGCCAAATCTAAAGCCGTTGTTAGAGTGGAGGACATTAGGAAATTTAAATATACTTACTCGAGGCTTACGGCATCTTTTAAGATACGTGTTACAGTTACAGTTAATAAAAGTTAATAAGCCTGTGGGAGTTAAACTCCCAAAGCCTAAAAACCCTATACCGTCTTCGTCTTCCGTACCTAAACCTTCATCCTCAAAAAATTAACATCTATCACTCTTACCTATCAAAATACTAGGGGGCTTCGGAGTAAGCTCCCTAAACTGTATTCTAATAGTTCATCTTTTGCATCCCAGATTGTAGTCTTTACAGAGACCTGGTTAAAGCCGGAGATTTTTAGCTCCGAAATTTTCCCAGGCAGGTACACCACTTACAGACGGGACCGACCACTACGAAGGGGAGGAGGAGTCCTAATCTCTGTAGACTCCGACTTCGCTTCTGAAGAGGTTAAGTTACCGAATCCTGGTGACATTGAATTCTTAGGTGTGAAAATCACTATGTCGCTTCAATCACTGTTCATCACATGCTCATATTTACCACTGGTTTATAATCGCATGTCCGACAGAGACCTTCTAGTGACTCTAGAAGACTTCAATTTACCTGAACTTATCTGGTCAAACATCGAGAATTCACCATCTTTAACACTCTCAACACATCATGATTTTACTGAGGGTATGTTCGACATATCCCTTGGTTAAACAAACCACGCAAGGAATTCTTTAGGTCGGCTTCTGGACCTATGATTCGTTTCTGACCCAGATGGAATAACCGTTTCCAGAGCCATGCCACTTTCGTTCCCAGAAGATCCTTACCACCCAACGCTTGAGGTGTCGATTGAAACGCTTACTGCTAGCAACCTTCAGTCTCGCCATGTTTTCGCAAGGCTGATTTTCAGAGACTAAGCAATTTAATTTTTACATTTGATTGGCCCGATCTCTGGGAATGCACCGATATTATTTACGATTTTTACGGTTTCTAACGGTTCATTGCGAACGTTGAAAGATTTCCATTAAATTTCTAGGAAGAATTCGTTGAATTAGGAAAACCCATATATAAATAATAAAAAGGGAATAAAACATAAAAGCAATATATGTTTAATAAGAAAGATGAGGAAGGAAGGATACAAAATTTTTAATTTTTTTAATATATTTCAAAACAAAAATAAAATATGCCTTATTGGTAAAATTATAACAAAAGATAACATTACAAAGTTACATACAAATTAAATAGTCACTTGATTTTATTTTTATAGAGCCTGAACTATTTGAAGACGATTTATTTGGAGAGCTTCCACAACCACCTGATCATAGTGCAAAAGAAACCGGCGAATCTAATGGCGCTGATAATTCAGATGACGACGTTATTGATGATTTTAATAACATTCCTTCCCCCGCGACATCTCGTGCTCCTTCTATTATTGAAGATAAAAGAGGTAAGTAATTATTTAATATGGCTCATATTAATAATAATCTGGGTAATAATAAATATTTTATTCTTCAAGAAATTACTGTTGGTGACAATGCCGATGAGCCTATTAATGTACCATTAAATGAGACGGTGCAGAATGAGGATGAAGGTTTTGCTCTAGCCCCTATAGACGCCACCATTTATAAAGGTGTAACAAGGGCCAAACGCAAAAGAAAACTTATTATTGATGAAATAAAAAATATATCGGGAGAAGAAATGAAAGCTCAATTGGCCGATACATCTGATATTTTAACAACTCTTGATCTTGCACCACCTACAAAAAGGTAATGCCTTGCATTGCACGTTTTAAATTAAATATAATAAAACAATTTTTCTTTTTTAGATTAATGTATTGGAAAGAAACTGGAGGTGTCGAAAAGTTGTTTTCCCTACCGTCAAGGTCCATACCTGCCAGATCATTATTAAATAATTACAATAGGCAATTGTTTTCACATTCGACAATATTAGAAGATTTTGCAAGTGTAGCGCCTATTGAAATTCTTGCTTTAGAATTTTCCACTCAAGATAATGAAACATCGTTAATTATTTTTAGTAAAAAGGGACGAAAAAGAAAGAATGATATTCCTACGCATTTAATTTCTGACCATGTAACAGATACACTGGTTCAAAGCTGGGAAGCACCTGAAGCTGTACGAGAACATCAAAAAACATTGGGCCTGTCTGTTGCATCATTGGACGTAGCTACAAACGAGAACGAAAGTAGTTCTTGCCACAATGGTACGAATGTGTTTGAAAATATTCGTAGTCCTGAACTATTACCATTCAACGATATGGATCAGTATTCATCAATAAATGAAATTCCGTTAACCCCAAGGAATTCAAATAATGATATTGAGGATTTCAATCACGGAGACTCAACACCTCCAGGATTGGATCACGGTCAAGTCACTCCGCACCATACAAGTTTTTCCGAGCTTGATAGTAACCCAAATGCAACAGACCAAATAAGTTCATTGTTAAAAGAATCTTTAGGCAGGCCCTTGATAGATGAACATTTTTTCGATAAAAGGACAAACAATACGTCGAAAGATTGGAATTCCTATGAGGTATCAAGTTCAGTCGGCCAGGTAAGACATACAAAATTTATTCGGTTAATTGTGTTGATGTCTGTTGTCAGAATTGAATTAAGTATTTATTTTCCTCTATGTATAATTCCGATATATTTATAACTGCTTTTTTATTTCCTGATGCACTTACTTAATATCGGGATGAAACTTAATACGGGCCTAGCGAATAGTTTAAGAGCTTTACGTGGTGATAAAATAATAGATTAAGTAATAGATTGAAAGGACATAGTGCTTCTTATATTCCTAAATTTTTTTTCCCTGAATTATTTTATTTTTAGACCTATGTCAGCACCCTGTGCAGCCGTAGAATCTGCATCCCTTTAAATTTGTACATCAGGCAACAAAGACACAAAAAGAATACTACTATGGAAAGAAATAACCATATATTACCTAATTTGAAAAGAATGTCCTATAACTTATGTTGTAACACTGTAAAACAATTAAATGCGCTTGCATTATTTTTCTGTATTAGTTTATTATATTTATGGATGCCTTGTATCTACCTATTCATACTATTGTAATAAAATGCACTAGCACCTCAGTATTTCCCGAGGTTAGATTTACTTTCTCGTTTTATTTTATTATCGAAAACGCCCTTAGTTAATATATCAATTTAAAACATTAAAAAATAAAAATATTTTTCTTTTAGAATCCGTCTGAAGAGCAAATGGAAAATGAAACCGATGAACAGTTCGAAGAACGCGTCTTAAATAAAAGAGCTGCCCAACTTTTTATTGATGTGAAAGCTCATTTAACGACAAAGGATCAACTGACTCTTTCACAACTAACATTAGGAAGTTCTAGGAAGCAGGTAAAAGAGTATCTAAAATATATAAAATATTAACTTGTTTAGTGTCAGGTTTTAGAAAAAAAAAGAATTTATCAAGGTAATAAATATGAAAGCTGGAAATTGTAGTAATTTAAAAAAATATTTCTGTGTTCGCATATTTTATGTTAGACGAATAAGCCTAACAAAAAATAACTTGTTGAATTTCTGTTCACTGTAGACAGAAAAGATATCTGAAACATTTGAGGTTAAAGAGCAAAGCTAATAATTAAATGTTTGTTGCATATCGACTTTAATTGCTTATAACTTTAGTTGTTGTTAATCAATCGCTAAAATCGTGGGTTTTTTACTAGATAAACTGTTAAAATTTCAAGTCAATCGGATGTAATCTTTTTCAGTTCTACTGATCGCCAATTTTGACAAAGCATGATTTTACAAAGCATAAATTTCCAGCCATTGACTTCACATTCATTGACATTCAAATGCATGTAACGTATTGGAAATTTCATATTTTGCTACTGCGCTAATCGAGAAAAATTCATATACACCTACGGGACAAATACAAAATTTTGCAACCTTAATTTAGTTTCTCTTGATGTTACAGTTTCCACCTTTGTCTCTGTTGACTTTTTCTTGTGTGTGGTGTACATTTTTGGCAAAGCCGCGTTGCCTTCGCGGTCTGCCTTTTCTTGCTTACGAGTGCCTTCCTCGAGCACTTTTACTTTGACGACTTCAAATGTGGGCAGCTCATCAAGAGATTCTATTGCGACCACGAAGTTTTCCCATGTATCGCGCAAATGGCTCAACAACCTTCAACTCTTCGTATTATCATACATCATCGAAAAGATCGTATCTTTGTCTATTTTTCAACATAATCACTTTCTCTTTCAATACATTTTTTGAGCGTCTTAATCCAGTTTTCGTAGCCCACCGCGAAGAACTCCTCCGCCAGCGCGTTAAGGTTGGTGAAAGCTGTTTTCACTTCCTCGTTGTTGCTCACACATTCGTGTACCGTAATTTTTCTGTCATAATGTTACAGACAGATTTCGGGCATACGTCTGGAACACGTAAAGCGATCTTCGCGAACTTGATAAATTTTTGCAACAATGTCGTCCGAGATCGACGGTCGTCCGCTTTGCTCTGTGTCGTGGACGTCTGTTCGGCCTTTGCTGAATTCTCTACACCACAAACGGACTTTTTAAACAGAAAAGCAGTTTTCTCTATACACTTTAGTCAATTCTCGATAAATGTTCACAGGTTTCATCGATTTCGCATGGAAAAAACGTATAACAGAGCGGATTTCGCACTTGGTGGCGAGAGCGATCGGATGATCCATCTCGAATGGCTGTCAAGCCGACACTGAGCGTCGCAGAGACTTGTTCAGGGCACGTATAGAGAGTGAGGGGACTAAGCTACACGGCGGTGTTGCCAAATGATGCGAAGCACCGTTCCTTGCGAAGCTATCGTAGTGGGAAAGTTTCTTTACATACCCCTCGTATTTTCCCAGTACAACTTTTTATAGGTCTACTGTTACGAGTTCATGGCCATGTCGCATATTTCATTGTTACCAAGATTTTCGATTTGAAGCGACATATGCATTATTTTACCGTGTTGATGGGCAACATTAACTAAAATAAAACCACATGTTACAGTAAAACGAAAATTTAGTTTTTAGATCAACTCGTAATCTCCTGGGTCTGGGTGGTGAGGTCGAACGTTTAATGAGAATTGAGAAAGAGAAATGCAATATGATACAATAGCAAAGCCTAGACGGTCACAAAAATCCAATCAAATAGTGTTAATTGAAAAAGTTTTATTTTGTAACATTACCGACATAATATGATATAATAATCCCATTCTGAATACACGATCAGGAATAGCCGAAAGGTGGAGTTATCAAACCTATGATAAGATTTAAACCTTCATTTTTATTTCCAATTTTTTATAATAAATTTTTTTTTAATTATTTGAAACTTTATTAAATGCCATTTATTAGAAAAAAGTTAATAAATAAAGTTATTCTGAATGTAAAAATATCACACGATATATCCCTTTGCCCTTAGAGTTTTATGCTTAGATCGGTTTCGTAGTGAAAGGGAAGCTATCAATGCGACATAAGAACAAGAGAAAATTATTAGAATTATCGTTTACTTCTCTACTCCTACCACATTTATCCTTATTCAGCGGTCTTAAGCTTGTTTTAATACATCGCCAAATATAAAAGCATTAAGAGTAAGAGCATTATCTTGGCGTCCCGTTAGTCCGTGTTCAAAACCCGCGTTTCGCTATTTTTTTATTTTTTTTGTTAAGTTTTAAGATTTTTAATTTACCACCTTTTTTAAATTTATGCGTAATGCGTTACTTGAATTTCCGCGACAAAACATTTCCAATTTTTTCAGTATTTTGAAAAACAAAATTTTAGCACACAAACAGACGGACAAATTAGGTAACCGTTCTCATTTGGAAATCGTTCTAAAAATTTTATTTATTCAATAACTTTGGAACTGAGTGACCGATGGGGACGGTGACGTACCAATATATACGTATTTAAGACGTATAATTATTCCAAATTAAATGAATCATTGTTTTCCCACTTTTAGCCGAATATATCCTTAACTAAAATATTTCTGAAACATGTGAGGATTAAAACTACCCAAATTAAGTTATTATTAAATTAAAAATAAAATATTATTTCTCTCTTCTAAATAACTGTAAATGCCAAAGTTTAGTATTCATATTCATCATTCAATCAATCATTTTATTATTAAAAACCATAATATGAACTAACAGTTTTTTTTTTTCAGGCTGCACAAAAATTTTATTCGCTTCTGGTTTTAAAAAAATTTAAGGTGCTTCACATTATTCAATCGTCTCCATACGCCGATATTGGAATTATGCGGGGACCAACATTTGAAAATCCAAAAATATAATACGTGCATAAGAATCGAATTATATATGTAACTTTTAGGGATATATTAAGAATTCTAATTTATTTTTATTGTAACAACTTAATAAATATGAGATATTTGTTAATATCTGACTGTTGGCAAGTCTTCTTAAAAAGTAAGGGGTTTTTTTTTATTGGAGACCATATCTGGCCAATGCTCATTTATTTAAGATATGTAACAGTGACAACTTTGGCGTAAAAGAAGGTAAGAGCGTAAGTGCTTACATTGTGCGGGTCTTGACACCTGTAAGGAATTTTTTATTTTACTGTTTCGCCCGCGACAAACGCCCCAGTTAGCACACACATAAGTGTTTATGTATTCAACTTAATTATATAAACAATATGATGCAACTTTTCCTGTTGTGTTGCTGACATGATTCTTCGACGAATCCATGCTGCTTTTCGTTTAGCTGGCTGCTTATTAACTTTCGTAATTGCCGGGACGCCTTGGATCGACGAAGTTCCCTCACTAACCTTGTATATCGACTGAGTCGGTGTTTGACAGGCGGAAAGGTAACCTCATAGCTTTCGTAGGTCGGGATCGTATATCGCCTCCTTTCTGCATCACACTGTTTTGCGTGTATAAGTTAACAACTGAAACTGGCACTCGATGTATTTGATTCAGCAACTAAGTAGTTTTACATAAACAGTACCCTAGCAACTATGAAGCTTCAAACTAACAAGGCTGACGCGCCCAAAAGTTCAGTGCTCCGCGCTAAAAACGTTCAACAGCGATAATCAAACACTGCCTATCCTGAGTGCCGCATTGCGATGCATGGAATGCTGAGTCGCCGTGCCGCCCACGACTTTATGGCGTGATGCATTGGAGCTAGGGTATACTTATGCTTTAAAATATTTTTGTACTTTGTTCTGTCCAATATCCGAAAGCTTACGGTTCACGAATAAAACATTGCTCCGGCCATAATAGCCGTAATAACTTTGTCTTATCATTAAAGTATCAGTAAAGTAACTCTCCAACGTAATCATCATAAGACTTGTTATAACCGATTTGCAGTTTCACTGCAAGATTCCACGGACACAGCAAATGCCGCTGGACCCCACCTCAACCAACGCACCCTGACACGCCTCCTATATCGACGCGGAACAGGAAGAAATTAATTGGCGCCAAGCCTCATCAAAAACCAAACAATCTTAACCTAACAGACTAGTTAAGTTACAAAACATGTAAGTTTGATGAGTAAACTCAACGGCATACCCTCAAGAGTTTTTAATACAAGTACAAAGAAATATACAACCCAAGTAAATAAACTCAACTTGCTGAGCAATTAAATAAATAAAGTGAACAGTGCAAAAAATATTGCATCCCTTTTGTGTTTTATTTGTTTTATTTTTTTGTTATAAAAATTCTAAATCTAAAAATCAAACAAAATTATATTTTTGTTAATTTTTGTCAATTTTTATTTTAGTTCTCGTGCAAAGTAATTTAGTTGGTTCGCGAAAGCCGATTAATTGTGCTCGGCAAAAATATATTTGTGTAGTGCCAACCATTAGTCAATAGGTTGGGCACGTGAGTATAGAAATATTAAAGTCGAATACGATAGTGACGACGGGTGGCATTTAGAAACACAAGGCTTTCGCCCTACGACAAATAACACTACAGACATGGACGCTGCCCAGCTACAGGCAAAAAGCTAGGCTGACACAAGCATTCCAAACACAATTAAATGAGGTTAAAAACAGATGCAAAGCTTGTGTGTGGAAGCACCATTCGATATGAAGTTAAGCTTGACAATGTAAAGACGATGCCAGATCTTATGGGAGACCAAGATGATTATGTGTCGTGGCGACAGTCAGCCAGTGACGCATATGAAATCTTCAAACCATTTTGTGGACAAAAAGGGCCATAATGATCTGGGGAATAAGAATAAGCGTTTGGTTATAGACTTTAGGAAACTTAACGAAAAAACCACCGCTGAAAAGTACCAATGCCAATGCCTAATTTCCCATTATACTGGAAAATTAAGGAAGAGCTAAATACTTTACAACGCTATGTTTAAATTGCCGTTATCACCAGATATACTTTGCCGAGCAAGACCGCGAGAAGACCCTTTTCTAGGTAAATGGCGGAAAGTATGAGTTTTATCGATTAGCGTTTGGTTTAAAGAATGTGTTGAATGTCTGGGATTTATTGTAACCAATGGTGGTACGAAAACCGACCCAGAAAAAGGAAAAGCCATAAAGAATACCAATAACCGACAAATCTGTATGAGCTTAGGTCTTAGGAGCTTAGGAGCTTAGTTACCATCGATGTTTCGTTAAAGACTTTGCGGCAATCGCGAGGCCTTTGACCAGCTTGCTGAAAGGAGAAAAAGGCTCTATCAGCAAACAGATGTCTAGGAAAACTCATATTCACTTCGGTGACTTGCAGAGAGATGCATTCGAGAGATTCCGAAGATGTAATTCTCAGATACCCTGATTTCAGGAAGCCATTCGATCTGACAACGGATGATTCCGCGAACGGTATCGGCGCAGTTCTATCGCAAGAAAAAAGACCTATTACAATGATCTCTAGGACCCTCAATGAAAGCGACTCACACTATGCCACTAATGAAAGAGTTTAATTGGCCATAGTGTGGGCTTTAGGCAAGTTACAGCACTATCTGTACGGCACTCGCGATATCAATATTTATACAGACCAGCCTTTGACACTCGCGGTGTCCGATCGAAATCCAAATCCGAAGATAAAAAGATGGAAAGGATATATAGACGATCATAATGCGAAAATCCATTACAAACCGGGTAAAAAAAAAAATCATGTGGCCGATGCTCTCTTCAGGCAGAATATTAACGCCTTACCAAATGATAAACAAGCTAACCGACACCATTAATAAATTTATCAAAGCCCGAAAAAACGATTTGTTTGACACCCCACATTTGTACGAGGCACTTCTAGCAATAACTAGAATGCTGACAAGAGAAATACAAAATTTAATTCTCACTGCAACATTGGCAACAGCTAACCCAGTAAATCCCACGATCCCTGATCATGGCGATCTGACACTCCAATAGTTAGTTTATTAGAAGCTGCTAGACTTAGGGTTCTCCAATCCGATGACATAATCCATATACTAATAGCTTATCCTAGAGTCAAAGTTAGATGTAAGAAGGTCTCCGTCTACCCGGTATCACACTATCAAGTAATCCTACGGTTTGACGACGACACCTTTGCGGTCACCGAGTGCACAAAAACCATGCACAACACCTTCTGCAAGCTGACTCGTCGAGAAATCTGTACTCATTCGCTCCATGTGGAAATACGGCCCAATGTCATACTCAACTCAGCCACCTGAGGGCAGTAATGCCCGTAGATGACGGCATTGTCATCAACGAGGCAACAGCCCGCATCAGCACGGACGCCGGCCCAGAGGTGCTCGTTAAAGGAACGCACCTGGTAACGGAACGCAGTTCGTAAATTTGCAAAAAACATTAGACAAGAAGCCTGGCATAGTAAGATCACCACTATTGAACATTGTCGGCCATGACCCGGTGCTGAGCATATTCTTGCTACACCGCAAGAACAACGACAACCAACGATAACAACGAGGTTTAGGCCGCAGGTTTACCCAAACTTTGGTTCGTGGCTGGAGTCATCCTAAACGTTCATTCATCCTTTTTTTGGGATTAAGGAGAAAACGAGCCTCCATCAAGATACAGCGAGCGATTGATAAGTTTAATACAACCGAGGACGGTCTTCAATCTGAGGAGGGGGTAGTTAACAACTGAAAAGAGCACTCGATGTATTTGATTCAGCAACTAAGTAGTTTTACATAAACAGTACCCTAGCAACTATGAAGCTTCAAACTAACAAGGCTGACGCGCCCAAAAGTTCAGTGCTCCGCGCTAAAAACGTTCAACAGCGATAATCAAACACTGCCTATCCTGAGTGCCGCATTGCGATGCATGGAATGCTGAGTCGCCGTGCCGCCCACGACTTTATGGCGTGATGCATTGGAGCTAGGGTATACTTATGCTTTAAAATATTTTTGTACTTTGTTCTGTCCAATATCCGAAAGCTTACGGTTCACGAATAAAACATTGCTCCGGCCATAATAGCCGTAATAACTTTGTCTTATCATTAAAGTATCAGTAAAGTAACTCTCCAACGTAATCATCATAAGACTTGTTATAACCGATTTGCAGTTCCACTGTAAGATTCCACGGACAGCAGCAAATGCCGCTGGACCACACTTCAACCAACGCACCCTGAAAAACCTCCTATATCGACGCGGGACAGGAAGGACTTATTTTATAAGCTGTGCAGGTTCCGTTGTTGACAAGACTAATTGCTGCGCTTCCGTTGCCTTTCTCACTGTGCTTAGGTGAGCTCGACTGGCTCAACGGGTTATCCAGCACTCTCGATACCCTATTTTGCTGGATGAAGAGCATACGTTCTACCTAACATGCTGATAATTGTTAGAGCCGCAAATGACGTTTTTCACCATTTTCCATTTACCTTACCTGATCGTTGGTTTTTCCTGCAGCGTAAACTGGCGAGCTGCCCACCGTAGACTGTTACGTCATCAACGACACTGAAATTGGCAAAACCGGCAACAGCACCGTGTTCCCCTGGTCCGTTGCCCAAAGTTTCTTCAGCAGTTTCTTTGCCTTACCATCGTTCCATCTGCTTGCAGAGGGCTTGGCAGGCTTATAGGTAAATCACATATACAAATTGTTCAGTGTTCTGAAAGTTTCTTCCGACGTGTCAAGCCAATTTTTATGTCAAAAAAAATATAGGAACTTTTTGTCGACTTCTGGATATTGGAGACGATTTGAGCTATCGCACTGACCAGTCAATGAATGTAATATTGGAAAGTACCCACAATTAGCAGACCTATAATTTTACAAGACTCAACATGTAGAAATGGCAATTGAAGATAAGTAATTTTTCGAACTTCTGTAATTGCTCATTGATTTTAAGTAACTTGTAACTTATATCGGATCAAAGTATTTTGAGAAATTCATTTGAAGTATTCTTTTGTCGTTCGAAGGAAGGTTTAGGAAGGACTCCAGTTTCTAAAAACTCTGTATTTGAATTTAGCCATTTTCATTTTTTATTACAATACCCAGATTACTCAACTGTGGGAGTATATGGGGCATCTAAATTCGTTAGTTTTAATATTGTTGTGGACTGTAAAGTCTTGAATCGAAACAGCTCTCTGCTGCAAAATTAAGCCTCTAAGTAACAAAGTGTTTTTTGGTCAAATTTAATCTAAAAAATAGAGTTGGTAAGATTCAACATAAGTCTGATGTTAGCACGCATATATACTAACAAGAAGTGTGCTGTGACGTAAAAAAGACTGTATATATGTAGGATATTTATTGTTTACACAATTGTTTATCTTAATAATATTTGGTATTATAATAGTTTGGTTATTCTATTTAGTGTTTAATAAAAAGATGACTCGTGCCAACGCTTCTTGATCTCCGGACATATGACATATGACGACTACACAACTTTGCCTTACTCCGGACACGACGACTTTTCGGCTTGACGATCTTTTTCTTACTTCCCAACTTTCAACTCGCTCTTTTCTTCCTCGACTGACTCCTCCTCCTCTGCCCATGCTCACGACGCCACCCCTTGCGATGACCATCGATCATCGCATATCGATAAACATCGTTACATTCGGCCATCCTGATCACTGTCGTCTGATCCAGACGACCATAGATCCTCACTTGTAGAAGCGTATTTCCATAGCTTCATATTCTCTGCAAATGTTGCAGTTATTGTAGGGCCTTCCACCTGAGCTGCTTTCCCTACATCGTAACGGCCGTTTCTTTTTACTTTAGTTACTTCATATGGCCCGAGAAAACTGCTAGCTAATGTGTGAATTGTTTTTTGCAATGCAAAATGGCCAACACTGTGTGCATCCGCTATAACTTCAGGATCCGCTCCGCGTTGCTTCTCCTCCAGCTGTTTGCGCAGCTCCTGAAGCTGCTGCTCCAGTTCCGCGTTCTCCTGACAGCGCTTCTTCAAATTGAGGGCATACTTCTTGAGCTTCCCCCTGAGCTCTCGCGCCTTCTGTTGCTGGAGATGGGCAATCTCCTTATCCTTCTCCACACAAAGCTGCTCCAAGTGCTTGATTCGCTCTTCCTGGTCAGGCGGATTCTGTCGTAGCTGCTGCAGTTCCTTTTGGAGAGATTGAATTGTGGTATTCCGGTGCTTGATCAGTTTCTTGGACTTTTCGTATTTGGTGGATTTTGACTCCAGTTGGCGCCGCAAATCCTCCAGAGAGGGCTGTTGGCCCACTAACTTCTCTTCCAGCTGGGACAACTCTTGCTGCCTTTGGTCAAGCTCCTTTTGTAGCCTCGCGACGTTCTGCTTGAGCTTGGTGCTCTCCTCCTTGCGCTGGCTACTCTCCTGGCCCATTTGAAAGATCTCCTCATCCGCTTCCTGGCGTTCGCGACGCAGCTTTTTGTTGACCAGTTCCTGCTCCTGCAACTGCTATTTCAGCTGCTTTAGGTTGCCACGATTCTCCACGTTCAGCTTGACCACCTGCTGCTGCAGTTGCTCCACTTGCTCTTGATTATCTTCCTGGGGCTTTGTTTGCTCCTCTAGCACGATCTTCATCGACACCGGGCATTCAGCGTTGTTTTCGGCTGGCTTGTACTCTGCTATCATTGACTCGAACATCGGATTGTACTGTGGAGAAGCATCTATGTTACTACCAGTCTCAACAATATTGTACATACTTAGCTCTTTTGATTCAGCGCATTCCGGCCGCGCTGACGCCTTTGTAAAGATGAATTCTCCGTCATTCAAAGTTACGCAGCTCTGCCATGCAAAGTCAAAGCCAAGTATTACGTCGTTCTCGATGTGATTGTTTGGTATCACAACAAACTTTTGTATGGCTTCGATCCCGTCAACCTGTACTCTGCCCATAAATGAACCTAGCGGCTGCGTCTTAACGTTTCCAAGGCCTCGTATAACAGAATCACACTTCTGCATGGCAGTACTTTGAAGTTTATTGTACAAAGACTAACAAAACCTAAACAGCGGAAATGTAGAAGATTACGAGTAAATTCTTATATTGTACCTTTATCTCGTACATACAAATAAAGCGATTCAAAAATATTTCTAGGTAGTTAAAAATCACGAGAATGAAAAATTTTAAGAATCCCAAAGACTTGTGTCGCTTAACCAAGTTTGTTGAATCTCAATCCATTCATCCATGCCATGCCATTCGTATGCTGACGCGTGTTTTTATCGAGCTCCTATAAAATTAATTGATTTTAGTGAAGTGAATGGTTATTAATAAAAAATAAATAAATATATCGGAAGCGAAAAAGACGCTCCGGGGTATGCATCATCGCTCGAATCCATTTTCTGCGTTTGAAATAGTATAAACAATAGTTTCAAACAAATAAATAAAAAAAAAGCATTATGAGCCAGAACGACACTCGCGCCCAGCGACAACGAGAGCAAGACGATCGCCGGCTCTCATTGCAACGAAACAACGCGTACTTCTCGTACGTGTCCGGGACACCTGAAAACAGACAGCGGTCATTCACCCATAACTCGACAAATTTAACTTTGCCAATAAATCAAGAAAGAGCTCGTTCTTGCTCTTACTCACTAATAGTCTTATCACAAAACCAGCAATCTCCAAACACTTGCGAAATATCTCTGCGCCTACCTACAGTGACCAGTACAGTGACAACACTGTGACAAGAACAGAATATAACTACCCTGAACGATGATGATCTCACTCCAACAAACCCTCAAAGAGGGTTTATGCGAAATCAAAATATGCTGATACAGCTTTTTGTGTCCTGCAAATCAACCTAATCTCACTACTTCAAATATTTATGTGGAACACAAATGGCATAAAGTCGAACTTGCCCAATTTTTAGCCGAAAAAATATTGACGTCATGTTCCTCTCCGAGACACATCTAACAGACAAGCACAACTTCCATATTTCAGGATACCTATTCTACGCTACAAACCATCCGGACGATAAAGTCCATTGCGGCACTGGTATACTTAAGTCGCATCAAACACCACCTATATAACAGAACAGAAGTGGACACTTCCATAAGCATGCAATCCAGCAATAGCGCCAATACCCCGGCCGGTCACTACAATGCCAAGCATACGCACTGGGGATCACGCCTTTTGAACCCAAAGGCCAAACAACTCTACAACGCGCTCACCAAGCCGTGAAACAAGTTCGATTACGTGACTTGACACAGCATTACGTGACCGAGTAGGCCTGTATACTGGCCAGCATATCCAAATAAGCTCCCGAACCTCATTGACTTCGCAAAAATAAGAAAGATCCCAAGGAAATATTATCAGATCACTCTCCAGTTCTACTTACTCTCAGGCATCGACCATATATAACTGATCGGCCCTACAGGCTGACAGACAACAGGACCAACTGGGCAAGGTACATGAAATATGTTTTTACGCATATGGAACCAACTCATTCCGGTGTCCACCGACGCTATCATCCTCCTGATAGCCTGGTCAAATCGATCGAGCAAACACTTGTTTGCTGCAGCCAAGACATCTACCCCTCCAGAAAACCACAAAATGACAAATCATAGCAAGACAAATCGCGAAATCGAACAGCTAGTACTTGAAAAAGGAAGACTAAGAAGAGAATAGCAGAATCAGAGATCCTCAACGGCTAAAAAAACAACTAAAAATCACGTATACTAACCAGGGCATTTAAGCTTGAGGAAGCAAACGCCCAACCACCAGCAAAAAGAACCCTTTCTGAAAAGCACACAAAAATATCCAGCCCCGGCAGTACTACTCGTTCCACTGCGAGGCCCTCTGGAAGCTGGATACGCAGCAACGAAGATAGAGCCAATGCGTTCACCGATCAGCAACTCATTTGCCACCAGTAAATCTTATTACATTCAGCTAAAGTGAGATAGCATCCAGGATGAAAGATCTTAAGCACAAAAAATCACGTGGACATGACTTGGTGACACCAAAAATGATTATAGAACTCCCACCGTATGCAGTTCTGACCTTATGTCATTTCTTTAAGGCTATTACGAAGCTTGGATACTATCCACAAAGGTGGAAAATGGCGGTCATAAGACAAAACCAAACACTTATACTACAGAGCAATCAGTCTTCTAACGTATCTCTCGAATCTGTTTGAAACGGCATTCTTAAAGCAACTAACTCCCTACTTAAAAAGACAGAATACAATACATCGCATCAATTTTGGTTTCGCAAAAATGATGGAACGATCGAACAGGTCAATCGCATCACAAAAGAAATTCGTACGGCATTGTTATCATCAACGAGGCAACAGCCCGCATCAGCACGAACGCCGGCCCAGAGGTGCTCGTTAAAGGAACGCACCTGGTAACGGAACGCAGTTCGTAGATTTGCAAAAAACATTAGACAAGAAGCCTGGCATAGTAAGATCACCACTATTGAACATTGTCGGCCATGACCCGGTGCTGAGAATATTCTTGCTACACCGCAAGAACAATGACAACCAACGATAACAACGAAGTTTAGGCCGCAGGCTTACCCAAACTTTGGTTCGTGGCTGGAGTCATCCTAAACGTTCATTCATCCTTTTTTTGGGATTAAGGAGAAAACGAGCCTCCATCAAGATACAGCGAGCGATTGATAAGTTTAATACAACCGAGGACGGTCTTCAATCTGAGGAGGGGGGTAGTTAACAACTGAAAAGAGCACTCGATGTATTTGATTCAGCAACTAAGTAGTTTTACATAAACAGTACCCTAGCAACTATGAAGCTTCAAACTAACAAGGCTGACGCGCCCAAAATGAGTTCAGTGCTCCGCGCTAAAAACGTTCAACAGCGATAATCAAACACTGCCTATCCTGAGTGCCGCATTGCGATGCATGGAATGCTGAGTCGCCGTGCCGACCACGACTTTATGGCGTGATGCATTGGAGCTAGGGTATACTTATGCTTTAAAATATTTTTGTACTTTGTTCTGTCCAATATCCGAAAGCTTACGGTTCACGAATAAAACATTGCTCCGGCCATAATAGCCGTAATAACTTTGTCTTATCATTAAAGTATCAGTAAAGTAACTCTCCAACGTAATCATCATAAGACTTGTTATAACCGATTTGCAGTTCCACTGTAAGATTCCACGGACAGCAGCAAACGCCGCTGGATCATATTTCAACCAACGCACCCTGAAAAACCTCCAATATCGACGCGGGACAGGAAGGACTTATTTTATAAGCTGAGCAGGTTCCGTTGTTGACAAGACTAATTGCTGCGCTTCCGTTGCCTTTCTCACTGTGCTTCGGTGAGCTCGACTGGCTCAACGGGTTATCCATCACTCTCGATACCCTATTTTGCTGGATGAAGAGCATACGTTCTACCCAACATGCTGATAATTGTTAGAGCCGCAAATGACGTTTTTCGCCATTTTCCATTTACCTTACCTGATCGTTGGTTTTTCCTGCAGCGTAAACTGGCGAGCTGCCCACCGTAGACTGTTACGTCATCAACGACACTGAAATTGGCAAAACCGGCAACAGCACCGTCTTCCCCTGGTCCGTTGCCCAAAGTTTCTTCAGCAGTTTCTTTGCCTTACCATCGTTCCATCTGCTTGCAGAGGGCTTGGCAGGCTTATAGGTAAATCACATATACAAATTGTTCAGTGTTATGAAAGTTTCTTCCGACGTGTCAAGCCAATTTTTATGTCAAAAAAATATAAGAACTTTTTGTCGACTTCTGGATATTGGAGACGATTTGAGCTATCGCACTGACCAGTCAATGAATGTAATATTCGAAAGTACCCTATAACCTATAATTTTACAAGACTCAACATGTAGAAATGGCAATTGAAGATAAGTAATTTTTCGAACTTCTGTAATTGCTCATTGATTTTAAGTAACTTGTAACTTATATCGGATCAAAGTGTTTTGAGAAATTCATTTGAAGTATTCTTTTGTCGTTCGAGGGAAGGTTGATTTGAAATTACAATTTAGAAAGATGTACTTGAAGCTTAGGAAGGACTCCAGTTTCTAAAAACTCTGGATTTGAATTTAGCCATTTTCATTTTTTATTACTATACCCAGATTACTCAACTGTGGGAGTATATTGGGCATCTAAATTCGTTAGTTTTAATATTGTTGTGGACTGTAAAGTCTTGAATCGAAACAGCTAATCCTCTCTCTGCTGCAAAATTAAGCCTCTAAGTAACAAAGTGTTTTTTGGTCAAATTTAATCTAACAAATAGAGTTGGTAAGATTCAACATAAGTCTGATGTTAGCACGCATATTAGCCTTATAGGTCCGTCATTTTTAAAGGGTTCGGAACACAATTGGCATAAAGCTACGTGTTTGAGCCATCACCAGAGATTCTAAAAAATGAAAATAAAGAAGACTACGGTTAGACTGACCGCAAGACGCTTTACCACACATTTCATATCACAACAAACTTTTGTATGGCTTCGATCCCGTCAACCTGTACTCTGCCCATAAATGAACCTAGCGGCTGCGTCTTAACGTTTCCAAGGCCTCGTATAACAGAATCACACTTCTGCATGGCAGTACTTTGAAGTTTATTGTACAAAGACTAACAAAACCTAAACAGCGGAAATGTAGAAGATTACGAGTAAATTCTTATATTGTACCTTTATCTCGTACATACAAATAAAGCGATTCAAAAATATTTCTAGGTAGTTAAAAATCACGAGAATGAAAAATTTTAAGAATCCCAAAGACTTGTGTCGCTTAACCAAGTTTGTTGAATCTCAATCCATTCATCCATGCCATGCCATTCGTATGCTGACGCGTGTTTTTATCGAGCTCCTATAAAATTAATTGATTTTAGTGAAGTGAATGGTTATTAATAAAAAATAAATAAATATATCGGAAGCGAAAAAGACGCTCCGGGGTATGCATCATCGCTCGAATCCATTTTCTGCGTTTGAAATAGTATAAACAATAGTTTCAAACAAATAAATAAAAAAAAAAGCATTATGAGCCAGAACGACACTCGCGCCCAGCGACAACGAGAGCAAGACGATCGCCGGCTCTCATTGCAACGAAACAACGCGTACTTCTCGTACGTGTCCGGGACACCTGAAAACAGACAGCGGTCATTCACCCATAACTCGACAAATTTAACTTTGCCAATAAATCAAGAAAGAGCTCGTTCTTGCTCTTACTCACTAATAGTCTTATCACAAAACCAGCAATCTCCAAACACTTGCGAAATATCTCGCCTACCTACAGTGACCAGTACAGTGACAACACTGTGACAAGAACAGAATATAACTACCCTGAACGATGATGATCTCACTCCAACAAACCCTCAAAGAGGGTTTATGCGAAATCAAAATATGCTGATACAGCTTTTTGTGTCCTGCAAATCAACCTAATCTCACTACTTCAAATATTTATGTGGAACACAAATGGCATAAAGTCGAACTTGCCCAATTTTTAGCCGAAAAAATATTGACGTCATGTTCCTCTCCGAGACACATCTAACAGACAAGCACAACTTCCATATTTCAGGATACCTATTCTACGCTACAAACCATCCGGACGATAAAGTCCATTGCGGCACTGGTATACTTAAGTCGCATCAAACACCACCTATATAACAGAACAGAAGTGGACACTTCCATAAGCATGCAATCCAGCAATAGCCCCAATACCCCGGCCGGTCACTACAATGCCAAGCATACGCACTGGGGATCACGCCTTTTGAACCCAAAGGGCAAACAACTCTACAACGCGCTCACCAAGCCGTGAAACAAGCTCGATTACGTGACTTGACACAGCATTACGTGACCGAGTAGGCCTGTATACTGGCCAGCATATCCAAATAAGCTCCCGAACCTCATTGACTTCGCAAAAATAAGAGAGATCCCAAGGAAATATTATCAGATCACTCTCCAGTTCTACTTACTCTCAGGCATCGACCATATATAACTGATCGGCCCTACAGGCTGACAGACAACAGGACCAACTGGGCAAGGTACATGAAATATGTTTTTACGCATATGGAACCAACTCATTCCGGTGTCCACCGACGCTATCACCCTCCTGATAGCCTGGTCAAATCGATCGAGCAAACACTTGTTTGCTGCAGCCAAGACATCTACCCCTCCAGAAAACCACAAAATGACAAATCATAGCAAGACAAATCGCGAAATCGAACAGCTAGTACTTGAAAAAGGAAGACTAAGAAGAGAATAGCAGAATCAGAGATCCCCAACGGCTAAAAAAACAACTAAAAATCACGTATACTAACCAGGGCATTTAAGCTTGAGGAAGCAAACGCCCAACCACCAGCAAAAAGAACCCTTTGTGAAAAGCACACAAAAATATCCAGCCCCGGCAGTACTACTCGTTCCACTGCGAGGCCCTCTGGAAGCTGGATACGCAGCAACGAAGATAGAGCCAATGCGTTCACCGATCAGCAACTCATTTGCCACCAGTAAATCTTATTACATTCAGCTAAAGTGAGATAGCATCCAGGATGAAAGATCTTAAGCACAAAAAATCACGTGGACATGACTTGGTGACACCAAAAATGATTATAGAACTCCCACCGTATGCAGTTCTGACCTTATGTCATTTCTTTAAGGCTATTACGAAGCTTGGATACTATCCACAAAGGTGGAAAATGGCGGTCATAAGACAAAACCAAACACTTATACTACAGAGCAATCAGTCTTCTAACGTATCTCTCGAATCTGTTTGAAACGGCATTCTTAAAGCAACTAACTCCCTACTTAAAAAGACAGAATACAATACATCGCATCAATTTTGGTTTCGCAAAAATGATGGAACGATCGAACAGGTCAATCGCATCACAAAAGAAATTCGTACGGCATTGTTATCATCAACGAGGCAACAGCCCGCATCAGCACGAACGCCGGCCCAGAGGTGCTCGTTAAAGGAACGCACCTGGTAACGGAACGCAGTTCGTAGATTTGCAAAAAACATTAGACAAGAAGCCTGGCATAGTAAGATCACCACTATTGAACATTGTCGGCCATGACCCGGTGCTGAGCATATTCTTGCTACACCGCAAGAACAACGACAACCAACGATAACAACGAGGTTTAGGCCGCAGGTTTACCCAAACTTTGGTTCGTGGCTGGAGTCATCCTAAACGTTCATTCATCCTTTTTTTGGGATTAAGGAGAAAACGAGCCTCCATCAAGATACAGCGAGCGATTGATAAGTTTAATACAACCGAGGACGGTCTTCAATCTGAGGAGGGGGGTAGTTAACAACTGAAAAGAGCACTCGATGTATTTGATTCAGAAACTAAGTAGTTTTACATAAACAGTACCCTAGCAACTATGAAGCTTCAAACTAACAAGGCTGACGCGCCCAAAATGAGTTCAGTGCTCCGCGCTAAAAACGTTCAACAGCGATAATCAAACACTGCCTATCCTGAGTGCCGCATTGCGATGCATGGAATGCTGAGTCGCCGTGCCGACCACGACTTTATGGCGTGATGCATTGGAGCTAGGGTATACTTATGCTTTAAAATATTTTTGTACTTTGTTCTGTCCAATATCCGAAAGCTTACGGTTCACGAATAAAACATTGCTCCGGCCATAATAGCCGTAATAACTTTGTCTTATCATTAAAGTATCAGTAAAGTAACTCTCCAACGTAATCATCATAAGACTTGTTATAACCGATTTGCAGTTCCACTGTAAGATTCCACGGACAGCAGCAAACGCCGCTGGATCATATTTCAACCAACGCACCCTGAAAAACCTCCAATATCGACGCGGGACAGGAAGGACTTATTTTATAAGCTGAGCAGGTTCCGTTGTTGACAAGACTAATTGCTGCGCTTCCGTTGCCTTTCTCACTGTGCTTCGGTGAGCTCGACTGGCTCAACGGGTTATCCATCACTCTCGATACCCTATTTTGCTGGATGAAGAGCATACGTTCTACCCAACATGCTGATAATTGTTAGAGCCGCAAATGACGTTTTTCGCCATTTTCCATTTACCTTACCTGATCGTTGGTTTTTCCTGCAGCGTAAACTGGCGAGCTGCCCACCGTAGACTGTTACGTCATCAACGACACTGAAATTGGCAAAACCGGCAACAGCACCGTGTTCCCCTGGTCCGTTGCCCAAAGTTTCTTCAGCAGTTTCTTTGCCTTACCATCGTTCCATCTGCTTGCAGAGGGCTTGGCAGGCTTATAGGTAAATCACATATACAAATTGTTCAGTGTTATGAAAGTTTCTTCCGACGTGTCAAGCCAATTTTTATGTCAAAAAAATATAAGAACTTTTTGTCGACTTCTGGATATTGGAGACGATTTGAGCTATCGCACTGACCAGTCAATGAATGTAATATTCGAAAGTACCCTATAACCTATAATTTTACAAGACTCAACATGTAGAAATGGCAATTGAAGATAAGTAATTTTTCGAACTTCTGTAATTGCTCATTGATTTTAAGTAACTTGTAACTTATATCGGATCAAAGTGTTTTGAGAAATTCATTTGAAGTATTCTTTTGTCGTTCGAGGGAAGGTTGATTTGAAATTACAATTTAGAAAGATGTACTTGAAGCTTAGGAAGGACTCCAGTTTCTAAAAACTCTGGATTTGAATTTAGCCATTTTCATTTTTTATTACTATACCCAGATTACTCAACTGTGGGAGTATATTGGGCATCTAAATTCGTTAGTTTTAATATTGTTGTGGACTGTAAAGTCTTGAATCGAAACAGCTAATCCTCTCTCTGCTGCAAAATTAAGCCTCTAAGTAACAAAGTGTTTTTTGGTCAAATTTAATCTAACAAATAGAGTTGGTAAGATTCAACATAAGTCTGATGTTAGCACGCATATTAGCCTTATAGGTCCGTCATTTTTAAAGGGTTCGGAACACAATTGGCATAAAGCTACGTGTTTGAGCCATCACCAGAGATTCTAAAAAATGAAAATAAAGAAGACTACGGTTAGACTGACCGCAAGACGCTTTACCACACATTTATTTAAAGAGGTCCAATGATCTTTAACAAAACCTAAACAGCGGAAATGTAGAAGATTACGAGTAAATTCTTATATTGTACATTTATTTCGTACATACAAATAAAGCGATTCAAAAATATTTCTAGGTAGTTAAAAATCACGAGAATGAAAAGTTTTAAGAATCCCAAAGACTTGTGTCGCTTAACCAAGTTTGTTGAATCTCAATCCATTCATCCATGCCATGCCATTCGTATGCTGACGCGTGTTTTTATCGAGCTCCTATAAAATTAATTGATTTTAGTGAAGTGAATGGTTATTAATAAAAAACAAATAAATATATCGGAAGCGAAAAAGACGCTCCGGGTGATGCATCATCGCTCGAATCCATTTTCTGCGTTTGAAATAGTAGAAACAATAGTTTCAAACAAATAAATAAAAAAAAGCACTATGAGCCAGAACGACACTCGCGCCCAGCGACAACGAGAGTAAGACGATCGCCGGCTCTCATTGCAACGAAACAACGCGTACTTCTCGTACGTGTCCGGGACACCTGAAGACAGACAGCGGTCATTCACCCATAACTCGACAAATTTAACTTTGCCAATAAATCAAGAAAGAGCTCGTTCTTGCTCTTACTCACTAATAGTCTTATCACAAAACCAGCAATCTCCAAACACTTGCGAAATATCTCTGCGCCTACCTACAGTGACCAGTACAGTGACAACACTGTGACAAGAACAGAATATAACTACCCTGAACGATGATGATCTCACTCCAACAAACCCTCAAAGAGGGTTTATGCGAAATCAAAATATGCTGATACAGCTTTTTGTTTCCTGCAAATCAACCTAATCTCACTACTTCAAATATCTATGTGGAACACAAATGGCATAAAGTCGAACTTGCACAATTTTTAGCCGAAAAAATATTGACGTCATGTTGCTCTCCGAGACACATCTAACAGACAAGCACAACTTCCATATTTCAGGACAACTATTCTACGCTACAAACCATCTGGACGATAAAGTCCATTGCGGCACTGGTATACTTAAGTCGCATTAAACACCACCTTTATAACAGAACAGAAGTGGACACTTCCATAAGCATGCAATCCAGCAATAGCGCCAATACCCCGGCCGGTCACTACAATGCCAAGCATACGCACTGGGGATCACGCCTTTTGAACCCAAAGGGCAAACAACTCTACAACGCGCTCACCAAGCCGTGAAACAAGCTCGATTACGTGACTTGACACAGCATTACGTGACCGAGTAGGCCTGTATACTGGCCAGCATATCCAAATAAGCTCCCGAACCTCATTGACTTCGCAAAAATAAGAAAGATCCCAAGGAAATATTATCAGATCACTCTCCAGTTCTACTTACTCTTTGGCATCGACCATATATAACTGAGCGGCCCTACAGGCTGACAGACAACAGGACCAACTGGGCAAGGTACATGAAATATGTTTTTACGCATATGGAACCAACTCATTCCGGTGTCCACCGACGCTATCATCCTCCTGATAGCCTGGTCAAATCGATCGAGCAAACACTTGTTTGCTGCAGCCAAGACATCTACCCCTCCAGAAAACCACAAAATGACAAATCATAGCAAGACAAATCGCGAAATCGAACAGCTAGTACTTGAAAAAGGAAGACTAAGAAGAGAATAGCAGAATCAGAGATCCCCAACGGCTAAAAAAACAACTAAAAATCACGTATACTAACCAGGGCATTTAAGCTTGAGGAAGCAAACGCCCAACCACCAGCAAAAAGAACCCTTTGTGAAAAGCACACAAAAATATCCAGCCCCGGCAGTACTACTCGTTCCACTGCGAGGCCCTCTGGAAGCTGGATACGCAGCAACGAAGATAGAGCCAATGCGTTCACCGATCAGCAACTCATTTGCCACCAGTAAATCTTATTACATTCAGCTAAAGTGAGATAGCATCCAGGATGAAAGATCTTAAGCACAAAAAATCACGTGGACATGACTTGGTGACACCAAAAATGATTATAGAACTCCCACCGTATGCAGTTCTGACCTTATGTCATTTCTTTAAGGCTATTACGAAGCTTGGATACTATCCACAAAGGTGGAAAATGGCGGTCATAAGACAAAACCAAACACTTATACTACAGAGCAATCAGTCTTCTAACGTATCTCTCGAATCTGTTTGAAACGGCATTCTTAAAGCAACTAACTCCCTACTTAAAAAGACAGAATACAATACATCGCATCAATTTTGGTTTCGCAAAAATTATGGAACGATCGAACAGGTCAATCGCATCACAAAAGAAATTCGTACGGCATTGTTATCATCAACGAGGCAACAGCCCGCATCAGCACGAACGCCGGCCCAGAGGTGCTCGTTAAAGGAACGCACCTGGTAACGGAACGCAGTTCGTAGATTTGAAAAAAACATTAGACAAGAAGCCTGGCATAGTAAGATCACCACTATTGAACATTGTCGGCCATGACCCGGTGCTGAGCATATTCTTGCTACACCGCAAGAACAACGACAACCAACGATAACAACGAGGTTTAGGCCGCAGGCTTACCCAAACTTTGGTTCGTGGCTGGAGTCATCCTAAACGTTGGTCTGATTGGTTCATTCATCCTTTTTTTGGGATTAAGGAGAAAACGAGCCTCCATCAAGATACAGCGAGCGATTGATAAGTTTAATACAACCGAGGACGGTCTTCAATCTGAGGAGGGGGGTAGTTAACAACTGAAAAGAGCACTCGATGTATTTGATTCAGAAACTAAGTAGTTTTACATAAACAGTACCCTAGCAACTATGAAGCTTCAAACTAACAAGGCTGACGCGCCCAAAATGAGTTCAGTGCTCCGCGCTAAAAACGTTCAACAGCGATAATCAAACACTGCCTATCCTGAGTGCCGCATTGCGATGCATGGAATGCTGAGTCGCCGTGCCGACCACGACTTTATGGCGTGATGCATTGGAGCTAGGGTATACTTATGCTTTAAAATATTTTTGTACTTTGTTCTGTCCAATATCCGAAAGCTTACGGTTCACGAATAAAACATTGCTCCGGCCATAATAGCCGTAATAACTTTGTCTTATCATTAAAGTATCAGTAAAGTAACTCTCCAACGTAATCATCATAAGACTTGTTATAACCGATTTGCAGTTCCACTGTTAGATTCCACGGACAGCAGCAAACGCCGCTGGATCATATTTCAACCAACGCACCCTGAAAAACCTCCAATATCGACGCGGGACAGGAAGGACTTATTTTATAAGCTGAGCAGGTTCCGTTGTTGACAAGACTAATTGCTGCGCTTCCGTTGCCTTTCTCACTGTGCTTCGGTGAGCTCGACTGGCTCAACGGGTTATTCAGCACTCTCGATACCCTATTTTGCTGGATAAAGAGCATACGTTCTACCCAACATGCTGATAATTGTTAGAGCCGCAAATGACGTTTTTCGCCATTTTCCATTAACCTTACCTGATCGTTGGTTTTTCCTGCAGCGTAAACTGGCGAGCTGCCCACCTTAGACTGTTACGTCATCAACGACACTGAAATTGGCAAAACCGGCAACAGCACCGTGTTCCCCTGGTCCGTTGTCCAAAGTTTCTTCAGCAGTTTCTTTGCCTTACCATCGTTCCATCTGCTTGCAGAGGGCTTGGCAGGCTTATAGGTAAATCACATATACAAATTGTTCAGTGTTATGAAAGTTTCTTCCGACGTGTCAAGCCAATTTTTATGTCAAAAAAATATAAGAACTTTTTGTCGACTTCTGGATATTGGAGACGATTTGAGCTATCGCACTGACCAGTCAATGAATGTAATATTCGAAAGTACCCTATAACCTATAATTTTACAAGACTCAACATGTAGAAATGGCAATTGAAGATAAGTAATTTTTCGAACTTCTGTAATTGCTCATTGATTTTAAGTAACTTGTAACTTATATCGGATCAAAGTGTTTTGAGAAATTCATTTGAAGTATTCTTTTGTCGTTCGAGGGAAGGTTGATTTGAAATTACAATTTAGAAAGATGTACTTGAAGCTTAGGAAGGACTCCAGTTTCTAAAAACTCTGGATTTGAATTTAGCCATTTTCATTTTTTATTACTATACCCAGATTACTCAACTGTGGGAGTATATTGGGCATCTAAATTCGTTAGTTTTAATATTGTTGTGGACTGTAAAGTCTTGAATCGAAACAGCTAATCCTCTCTCTGCTGCAAAATTAAGCCTCTAAGTAACAAAGTGTTTTTTGGTCAAATTTAATCTAACAAATACAGTTGGTAAGATTCAACATAAGTCTGATGTTAGCACGCATATTTGCTTTATAGGTCCGTCATTTTTAAAGGGTTCGGAACACAATTGGCATAAAGCTACGTGTTTGAGCCATCACCAGAGATTCTAAAAAATGAAAATAAAGAAGACTACGGTTAGACTGACCGCAAGATGCTTTACCACACATTTATTGAAAGTGGTCCAATGATCTTTAACAAAACCTAAACAGCGGAAATGTAGAAGATTACGAGTAAATTCTTATATTGTACCTTTATCTCGTACATACAAATAAAGCGATTCAAAAATATTTCTAGGTAGTTAAAAATCACGAGAATGAAAAATTTTAAGAATCCCAAAGACTTGTGTCGCTTAACCAAGTTTGTTGAATCTCAATCCATTCATCCATGCCATGCCATTCGTATGCTGACGCGTGTTTTTATCGAGCTCCTATAAAATTAATTGATTTTAGTGAAGTTAATGGTTATTAATAAAAAACAAATAAATATATCGGAAGCGAAAAAGACGCTCCGGGTGATGTATCATCGCTCGAATCCATTTTCTGCGTTTGAAATAGTATAAACAATAGTTTCAAACAAATAAATAAAAAAAAAAGCATTATGAGCCAGAACGACACTCGCGCCCAGCGACAACGAGAGCAAGACGATCGCCGGCTCTCATTGCAACGAAACAACGCGTACTTCTCGTACGTGTCCGGGACACCTGAAAACAGACAGCGGTCATTCACCCATAACTTGACAAATTTAACTTTGCCAATAAATCAAGAAAGAGCTCGTTCTTGCTCTTACTCACTAATAGTCTTATCACAAAACCAGCAATCTCCAAACACTTGCGAAATATCTCTGCGCCTACCTACAGTGACCAGTACAGTGACAACACTGTGACAAGAACAGAATATAACTACCCTGAACGATGATGATCTCACTCCAACAAACCCTCAATGAGGGTTTATGCGAAATCAAAATATGCTGATACAGCTTTTTGTGTCCTGCAAATCAACCTAATCTCACTACTTCAAATATTTATGTGGAACACAAATGGCATAAAGTCGAACTTGCCCAATTTTTAGCCGAAAAAATATTGACGTCATGTTCCTCTCCGAGACACATCTAACAGACAAGCACAACTTCCATATTTCAGGATACCTATTCTACGCTACAAACCATCCGGACGATAAAGTCCATTGCGGCACTGGTATACTTAAGTCGCATCAAACACCACCTATATAACAGAACAGAAGTGGACACTTCCATAAGCATGCAATCCAGCAATAGCCCCAATACCCCGGCCGGTCACTACAATGCCAAGCATACGCACTGGGGATCACGCCTTTTGAACCCAAAGGGCAAACAACTCTACAACGCGCTCACCAAGCCGTGAAACAAGCTCGATTACGTGACTTGACACAGCATTACGTGACCGAGTAGGCCTGTATACTGGCCAGCATATCCAAATAAGCTCCCGAACCTCATTGACTTCGCAAAAATAAGAGAGATCCCAAGGAAATATTATCAGATCACTCTCCAGTTCTACTTACTCTCAGGCATCGACCATATATAACTGATCGGCCCTACAGGCTGACAACAGGACCAACTGGGCAAGGTACATGAAATATGTTTTTACGCATATGGAACCAACTCATTCCGGTGTCCACCGACGCTATCACCCTCCTGATAGCCTGGTCAAATCGATCGAGCAAACACTTGTTTGCTGCAGCCAAGACATCTACCCCTCCAGAAAACCACAAAATGACAAATCATAGCAAGACAAATCGCGAAATCGAACAGCTAGTACTTGAAAAAGGAAGACTAAGAAGAGAATAGCAGAATCAGAGATCCCCAACGGCTAAAAAAACAACTAAAAATCACGTATACTTGAGGAAGCAAACGCCCAACCACCAGCAAAAAGAACCCTTTGTGAAAAGCACACAAAAATATCCAGCCCCGGCAGTACTACTCGTTCCACTGCGAGGCCCTCTGGAAGCTGGATACGCAGCAACGAAGATAGAGCCAATGCGTTCACCGATCAGCAACTCATTTGCCACCAGTAAATCTTATTACATTCAGCTAAAGTGAGATAGCATCCAGGATGAAAGATCTTAAGCACAAAAAATCACGTGGACATGACTTGGTGACACCAAAAATGATTATAGAACTCCCACCGTATGCAGTTCTGACCTTATGTCATTTCTTTAAGGCTATTACGAAGCTTGGATACTATCCACAAAGGTGGAAAATGGCGGTCATAAGACAAAACCAAACACTTATACTACAGAGCAATCAGTCTTCTAACGTATCTCTCGAATCTGTTTGAAACGGCATTCTTAAAGCAACTAACTCCCTACTTAAAAAGACAGAATACAATACATCGCATCAATTTTGGTTTCGCAAAAATTATGGAACGATCGAACAGGTCAATCGCATCACAAAAGAAATTCGTACGGCATTGTTATCATCAACGAGGCAACAGCCCGCATCAGCACGAACGCCGGCCCAGAGGTGCTCGGTAAAGGAACGCACCTGGTAACGGAACGCAGTTCGTAGATTTGCAAAAAAACATTAGACAAGAAGCCTGGCATAGTAAGATCACCACTATTGAACATTGTCGGCCATGACCCGGTGCTGAGAATATTCTTGCTACACCGCAAGAACAATGACAACCAACGATAACAACGAAGTTTAGGCCGCAGGCTTACCCAAACTTTGGTTCGTGGCTGGAGTCATCCTAAACGTTGGTCTGATTGGTTCATTCATCGTTTTTTTTGGGATTAAGGAGAAAACGAGCCTCCATCAAGATACAGCGAGCGATTGATAAGTTTAATACAACCGAGGACGGTCTTCAATCTGAGGAGGGGGGTAGTTAACAACTGAAAAGAGCACTCGATGTATTTGATTCAGAAACTAAGTAGTTTTACATAAACAGTACCCTAGCAACTATGAAGCTTCAAACTAACAAGGCTGACGCGCCCAAAAGTTCAGTGCTCCGCGCTAAAAACGTTCAACAGCGATAATCAAACACTACCTATCCTGAGTGCCGCATTGCGATGCATGGAATGCTGAGTCGCCGTGCCGCCCACGACTTTATGGCGTCATGCATTGGAGCTAGGGTATACTTATGCTTTAAAATATTTTTGTACTTTGTTCTGTCCAATATCCGAAAGCTTACGGTTCACGAATAAAACATTGCTCCGGCCATAATAGCCGTAATAACTTTGTCTTATCATTAAAGTATCAGTAAAGTAACTCTCCAACGTAATCATCATAAGACTTGTTATAACCGATTTGCAGTTCCACTGTAAGATTCCACGGACAGCAGCAAACGCCGCTGGATCATATTTCAACCAACGCATCCTGAAAAATCTCCAATATCGACGCGGGACAGGAAGGACTTATTTTATAAGCTGAGCAGGTTCCGTTGTTGACAAGACTAATTGCTGCGCTTCCGTTGCCTTTCTCACTGTGCTTCGGTGAGCTCGACTGGCTCAACGGGTTATCCAGCACTCTCGATACCCTATTTTGCTGGATGAAGAGCATACGTTCTACCCAACATGCTGATAATTGTTAGAGCCGCAAATGACGTTTTTCGCCATTTTCCATTTACCTTACCTGATCGTTGGTTTTTCCTGCAGCGTAAACTGGCGAGCTGCCCACCGTAGACTGTTACGTCATCAACGACACTGAAATTGGCAAAACCGGCAACAGCACCGTGTTCCCCTGGTCCGTTGCCCAAAGTTTCTTCAGCAGTTTCTTTGCCTTACCATCGTTCCATCTGCTTGCAGAGGGCTTGGCAGGCTTATAGGTAAATCACATATACAAATTGTTCAGTGTTATGAAAGTTTCTTCCGACGTGTCAAGCCAATTTTTATGTCAAAAAAATATAAGAACTTTTTGTCGACTTCTGGATATTGGAGACGATTTGAGCTATCGCACTGACCAGTCAATGAATGTAATTTTCGAAAGTTACCTATAACCTATAATTTTACAAGACTCAACATGTAGAAATGGCAATTGAAGATAAGTAATTTTTCGAACTTCTGTAATTGCTCATTGATTTTAAGTAACTTGTAACTTATATCGGATCAAAGTGTTTTGAGAAATTCATTTGAAGTATTCTTTTGTCGTTCGAGGGAAGGTTGATTTGAAATTACAATTTAGAAAGATGTACTTGAAGCTTAGGAAGGACTCCAGTTTCTAAAAACTCTGGATTTGAATTTAGCCATTTTCATTTTTTATTACTATACCCAGATTACTCAACTGTGGGAGTATATTGGGCATCTAAATTCGTTAGTTTTAATATTGTTGTGGACTGTAAAGTCTTGAATCGAAACAGCTAATCCTCTCTCTGCTGCAAAATTAAGCCTCTAAGTAACAAAGTGTTTTTTGGTCAAATTTAATCTAACCAATACAGTTGGTAAGATTCAACATAAGTCTGATGTTAGCACGCATATTTGCTTTATAGGTCCGTCATTTTTAAAGGGTTCGGAACACAATTGGCATAAAGCTACGTGTTTGAGCCATCACCAGAGATTCTAAAAAATGAAAATAAAGAAGACTACGGTTAGACTGACCGCAAGATGCTTTACCACACATTTATTGAAAGTGGTCCAATGATCTTTAACAAAACCTAAACAGCGGAAATGTAGAAGATTACGAGTAAATTCTTATATTGTACCTTTATCTCGTACATACAAATAAAGCGATTCAAAAATATTTCTAGGTAGTTAAAAATCACGAGAATGAAAAATTTTAAGAATCCCAAAGACTTGTGTCGCTTAACCAAGTTTGTTGAATCTCAATCCATTCATCCATGCCATGCCATTCGTATGCTGACGCGTGTTTTTATCGAGCTCCTATAAAATTAATTGATTTTAGTGAAGTTAATGGTTATTAATAAAAAACAAATAAATATATCGGAAGCGAAAAAGACGCTCCGGGGTATGCATCATCGCTCGAATCCATTTTCTGCGTTTGAAATAGTATAAACAATAGTTTCAAACAAATAAATAAAAAAAAAAGCATTATGAGCCAGAACGACACTCGCGCCCAGCGACAACGAGAGCAAGACGATCGCCGGCTCTCATTGCAACGAAACAACGCGTACTTCTCGTACGTGTCCGGGACACCTGAAAACAGACAGCGGTCATTCACCCATAACTCGACAAATTTAACTTTGCCAATAAATCAAGAAAGAGCTCGTTCTTGCTCTTACTCACTAATAGTCTTATCACAAAACCAGCAATCTCCAAACACTTGCGAAATATCTCGCCTACCTACAGTGACCAGTACAGTGACAACACTGTGACAAGAACAGAATATAACTACCCTGAACGATGATGATCTCACTCCAACAAACCCTCAAAGAGGGTTTATGCGAAATCAAAATATGCTGATACAGCTTTTTGTGTCCTGCAAATCAACCTAATCTCACTACTTCAAATATTTATGTGGAACACAAATGGCATAAAGTCGAACTTGCCCAATTTTTAGCCGAAAAAATATTGACGTCATGTTCCTCTCCGAGACACATCTAACAGACAAGCACAACTTCCATATTTCAGGATACCTATTCTACGCTACAAACCATCCGGACGATAAAGTCCATTGCGGCACTGGTATACTTAAGTCGCATCAAACACCACCTATATAACAGAACAGAAGTGGACACTTCCATAAGCATGCAATCCAGCAATAGCCCCAATACCCCGGCCGGTCACTACAATGCCAAGCATACGCACTGGGGATCACGCCTTTTGAACCCAAAGGGCAAACAACTCTACAACGCGCTCACCAAGCCGTGAAACAAGCTCGATTACGTGACTTGACACAGCATTACGTGACCGAGTAGGCCTGTATACTGGCCAGCATATCCAAATAAGCTCCCGAACCTCATTGACTTCGCAAAAATAAGAGAGATCCCAAGGAAATATTATCAGATCACTCTCCAGTTCTACTTACTCTCAGGCATCGACCATATATAACTGATCGGCCCTACAGGCTGACAGACAACAGGACCAACTGGGCAAGGTACATGAAATATGTTTTTACGCATATGGAACCAACTCATTCCGGTGTCCACCGACGCTATCACCCTCCTGATAGCCTGGTCAAATCGATCGAGCAAACACTTGTTTGCTGCAGCCAAGACATCTACCCCTCCAGAAAACCACAAAATGACAAATCATAGCAAGACAAATCGCGAAATCGAACAGCTAGTACTTGAAAAAGGAAGACTAAGAAGAGAATAGCAGAATCAGAGATCCCCAACGGCTAAAAAAACAACTAAAAATCACGTATACTAACCAGGGCATTTAAGCTTGAGGAAGCAAACGCCCAACCACCAGCAAAAAGAACCCTTTGTGAAAAGCACACAAAAATATCCAGCCCCGGCAGTACTACTCGTTCCACTGCGAGGCCCTCTGGAAGCTGGATACGCAGCAACGAAGATAGAGCCAATGCGTTCACCGATCAGCAACTCATTTGCCACCAGTAAATCTTATTACATTCAGCTAAAGTGAGATAGCATCCAGGATGAAAGATCTTAAGCACAAAAAATCACGTGGACATGACTTGGTGACACCAAAAATGATTATAGAACTCCCACCGTATGCAGTTCTGACCTTATGTCATTTCTTTAAGGCTATTACGAAGCTTGGATACTATCCACAAAGGTGGAAAATGGCGGTCATAAGACAAAACCAAACACTTATACTACAGAGCAATCAGTCTTCTAACGTATCTCTCGAATCTGTTTGAAACGGCATTCTTAAAGCAACTAACTCCCTACTTAAAAAGACAGAATACAATACATCGCATCAATTTTGGTTTCGCAAAAATGATGGAACGATCGAACAGGTCAATCGCATCACAAAAGAAATTCGTACGGCATTGTTATCATCAACGAGGCAACAGCCCGCATCAGCACGAACGCCGGCCCAGAGGTGCTCGTTAAAGGAACGCACCTGGTAACGGAACGCAGTTCGTAGATTTGCAAAAAACATTAGACAAGAAGCCTGGCATAGTAAGATCACCACTATTGAACATTGTCGGCCATGACCCGGTGCTGAGCATATTCTTGCTACACCGCAAGAACAACGACAACCAACGATAACAACGAGGTTTAGGCCGCAGGTTTACCCAAACTTTGGTTCGTGGCTGGAGTCATCCTAAACGTTCATTCATCCTTTTTTTGGGATTAAGGAGAAAACGAGCCTCCATCAAGATACAGCGAGCGATTGATAAGTTTAATACAACCGAGGACGGTCTTCAATCTGAGGAGGGGGGTAGTTAACAACTGAAAAGAGCACTCGATGTATTTGATTCAGAAACTAAGTAGTTTTACATAAACAGTACCCTAGCAACTATGAAGCTTCAAACTAACAAGGCTGACGCGCCCAAAAGTTCAGTGCTCCGCGCTAAAAACGTTCAACAGCGATAATCAAACACTGCCTATCCTGAGTGCCGCATTGCGATGCATGGAATGCTGAGTCGCCGTGCCGCCCACGACTTTATGGCGTGATGCATTGGAGCTAGGGTATACTTATGCTTTAAAATATTTTTGTACTTTGTTCTGTCCAATATCCGAAAGCTTACGGTTCACGAATAAAACATTGCTCCGGCCATAATAGCCGTAATAACTTTGTCTTATCATTAAAGTATCAGTAAAGTAACTCTCCAACGTAATCATCATAAGACTTGTTATAACCGATTTGCAGTTCCACTGTAAGATTCCACGGACAGCAGCAAACGCCGCTGGATCATATTTCAACCAACGCACCCTGAAAAACCTCCAATATCGACGCGGGACAGGAAGGACTTATTTTATAAGCTGAGCAGGTTCCGTTGTTGACAAGACTAATTGCTGCGCTTCCGTTGCCTTTCTCACTGTGCTTCGGTGAGCTCGACTGGCTCAACGGGTTATCCAGCACTCTCGATACCCTATTTTGCTGGATGAAGAGCATACGTTCTACCCAACATGCTGATAATTGTTAGAGCCGCAAATGACGTTTTTCGCCATTTTCCATTTACCTTACCTGATCGTTGGTTTTTCCTGCAGCGTAAACTGGCGAGCTGCCCACCGTAGACTGTTACGTCATCAACGACACTGAAATTGGCAAAACCGGCAACAGCACCGTGTTCCCCTGGTCCGTTGCCCAAAGTTTCTTCAGCAGTTTCTTTGCCTTACCATCGTTCCATCTGCTTGCAGAGGGCTTAGCAGGCTTATAGGTAAATCACATATACAAATTGTTCAGTGTTATGAAAGTTTCTTCCGACGTGTCAAGCCAATTTTTATGTCAAAAAAATATAAGAACTTTTTGTCGACTTCTGGATATTGGAGACGATTTGAGCTATCGCACTGACCAGTCAATGAATGTAATATTCGAAAGTACCCTATAACCTATAATTTTACAAGACTCAACATGTAGAAATGGCAATTGAAGATAAGTAATTTTTCGAACTTCTGTAATTGCTCATTGATTTTAAGTAACTTGTAACTTATATCGGATCAAAGTGTTTTGAGAAATTCATTTGAAGTATTCTTTTGTCGTTCGAGGGAAGGTTGATTTGAAATTACAATTTAGAAAGATGTACTTGAAGCTTAGGAAGGACTCCAGTTTCTAAAAACTCTGGATTTGAATTTAGCCATTTTCATTTTTTATTACTATACCCAGATTACTCAACTGTGAGAGTATATTGGGCATCTAAATTCGTTAGTTTTAATATTGTTGTGGACTGTAAAGTCTTGAATCGAAACAGCTAATCCTCTCTCTGCTGCAAAATTAAGCCTCTAAGTAACAAAGTGTTTTTTGGTCAAATTTAATCTAACAAATACAGTTGGTAAGATTCAACATAAGTCTGATGTTAGCACGCATATTTGCTTTATAGGTCCGTCATTTTTAAAGGGTTCGGAACACAATTGGCATAAAGCTACGTGTTTGAGCCATCACCAGAGATTCTAAAAAATGAAAATAAAGAAGACTACGGTTAGACTGACCGCAAGATGCTTTACCACACATTTATTGAAAGTGGTCCAATGATCTTTAACAAAACCTAAACAGCGGAAATGTAGAAGATTACGAGTAAATTCTTATATTGTACCTTTATCTCGTACATACAAATAAAGCGATTCAAAAATATTTCTAGGTAGTTAAAAATCACGAGAATGAAAAATTTTAAGAATCCCAAAGACTTGTGTCGCTTAACCAAGTTTGTTGAATCTCAATCCATTCATCCATGCCATGCCATTCGTATGCTGACGCGTGTTTTTATCGAGCTCCTATAAAATTAATTGATTTTAGTGAAGTTAATGGTTATTAATAAAAAACAAATAAATATATCGGAAGCGAAAAAGACGCTCCGGGGTATGCATCATCGCTCGAATCCATTTTCTGCGTTTGAAATAGTATAAACAATAGTTTCAAACAAATAAATAAAAAAAAAGCATTATGAGCCAGAACGACACTCGCGCCCAGCGACAACGAGAGCAAGACGATCGCCGGCTCTCATTGCAACGAAACAACGCGTACTTCTCGTACGTGTCCGGGACACCTGAAAACAGACAGCGGTCATTCACCCATAACTCGACAAATTTAACTTTGCCAATAAATCAAGAAAGAGCTCGTTCTTGCTCTTACTCACTAATAGTCTTATCACAAAACCAGCAATCTCCAAACACTTGCGAAATATCTCTGCGCCTACCTACAGTGACCAGTACAGTGACAACACTGTGACAAGAACAGAATATAACTACCCTGAACGATGATGATCTCACTCCAACAAACCCTCAAAGAGGGTTTATGCGAAATCAAAATATGCTGATACAGCTTTTTGTGTCCTGCAAATCAACCTAATCTCACTACTTCAAATATCTATGTGGAACACAAATGGCATAAAGTCGAACTTGCCCAAATTTTAGACAAAAAAATATTGACGTCATGTTCCTCTCCGAGACACATCTAACAGACAAGCACAACTTCCATATTTCAGGATACCTATTCTACGCTACAAACCATCCGGACGATAAAGTCCATTGCGGCACTGGTATACTTAAGTCGCATCAAACACCACCTATATAACAGAACAGAAGTGGACACTTCCATAAGCATGCAATCCAGCAATAGCCCCAATACCCCGGCCGGTCACTACAATGCCAAGCATACGCACTGGGGATCACGCCTTTTGAACCCAAAGGGCAAACAACTCTACAACGCGCTCACCAAGCCGTGAAACAAGCTCGATTACGTGACTTGACACAGCATTACGTGACCGAGTAGGCCTGTATACTGGCCAGCATATCCAAATAAGCTCCCGAACCTCATTGACTTCGCAAAAATAAGAAAGATCCCAAGGAAATATTATCAGATCACTCTCCAGTTCTACTTACTCTTAGGCATCGACCATATATAACTGAGCGGCCCTACAGGCTGACAGACAACAGGACCAACTGGGCAAGGTACATGAAATATGTTTTTACGCATATGGAACCAACTCATTCCGGTGTCCACCGACGCTATCATCCTCCTGATAGCCTGGTCAAATCGATCGAGCAAACACTTGTTTGCTGCAGCCAAGACATCTACCCCTCCAGAAAACCACAAAATGACAAATCATAGCAAGACAAATCGCGAAATCGAACAGCTAGTACTTGAAAAAGGAAGACTAAGAAGAGAATAGCAGAATCAGAGATCCCCAACGGCTAAAAAAACAACTAAAAATCACGTATACTAACCAGGGCATTTAAGCTTGAGGAAGCAAACGCCCAACCACCAGCAAAAAGAACCCTTTGTGAAAAGCACACAAAAATATCCAGCCCCGGCAGTACTACTCATTCCACTGAGAGGCCCTCTGGAAGCTGGATACGCAGCAACGAAGATAGAGCCAATGCGTTCACCGATCAGCAACTCATTTGTCTTACCTGCAGTCACTAAAAACTTGCCATTAGTAAATCATATTACATTCAGCTAAAGTGAGATAGCATCCAGGATGAAAGATCTTAAGCACAAAAAATCACGTGGACATGACTTGGTGACACCAAAAATGATTATAGAACTCCCACCGTGTGCAGTTCTGACCTTATTTCATTTCTTTAAGGCTATTACGAAGCTTGGATACTACCCACAAAGGTGGAAAATGGCGGTCATAAGACAAAACCAAACACTTATACTACAGACCAATCAGTCTTCTAACGTATCTCTCGAAACTGTTTGAAACGGCATTCTTAAAGCAACTAACTCCCTACTTAAAAAGAAAGAATACAATACATCGCATCAATTTGGCTTTCGCAAAAATCATGGAACGATCGAACAGGTCAATCGCATCACAAAAGAAATTCGTACCGTTTTCGAGCACCGGGAATACTGCTCAACGATATTCTTAGATGTCGCACAAGCATTTTCCGAGTCTGGCTGGAAGGACTATTGCACAAGATAATGAAACTGCTTCTCCAGAACACACACAAAATGTTTGAATCATATCTCTTCAAAAGACTGTTATGAACCAGGTGTAACAGTTCAACTTCACATGACCGCGCTATCAATGCTGGAGTCCCCAAGGTGGTGTGCTGGGCCCCGTTCTTTACACCCTATACACAGAAGATATGCCTACAAACTATCAGCTCATAACCTCTACATTTGCTGACGACACCGCAATACTTAGCCGATCTAGATGCCCAGCAAAGGCAACTGTCGAGTCGCCGCGAATATCCAGGGGATGCCTTTTAACCAGCTCTGGCTAGGACAGAGTAAGCTTCAGTGTGTAGCGCAGAGTTATGTGAGTGTTTTATTCTATATGGAACACAATTATATTACTTTAAATCTAGACATATTCTTATGACATACTGCAGTTGCTTTCCCCTCTCTTTGGATATCGCAGACGCACTAATTTTTAACGCGCCACTATTAAGCACAAATTAGTGTGTCCGAATATCGCAACAGCAAAATGACAAAATAAAAATACTAGAAACTACTTTCAAACAACTTAACATTAATTATCGATAGGCAGCTGATCCGTTCCGCGACATCCCCTCCCCCGTGAAGCAACAGCATTCACCACATCTAAAATAGCTAACTTCGAAGCGGGACGCATTATCAGCTTTGCTTGATCACCAGTCCTTACTGCAGCGCGTCGTGGCACCCCATCCTTTCCAGTGAACACTTCCTCAATGACGCCTCTTTTCCACTTGACTCCTCTCCGCCAAATTTCTCGCATTAACAACTTGGCGGTCACCATGTAGCAGCTCAAGAATCCGATCGGGTCAAACGTGGACATAACGAGGCTTAGGAACTCCCTCTTAGTAGGAACGCGTTCCGCATTCATCACGCTGCTGGGCACTCGATGGTATTTGATTTTGAACTTGAAGTCATCTGTAGCCGGCTGCCAGTACATGCACAGTACCTTCTCCTCAGATTCAGTCCATTTAACATTCATGTTGGGTCCTTGTGGGTTTAAAACTTTGACCACATCTGCCGAACTGGAGGAGAACCGACACAAATTAAACCCAGCATTCGCGTGTATTTCTCTCACTCGTGAGGAGACGGCGATGGCTTCGTCCTCGCTCATGAAGCTGTCCACGTAGTCATCGACGTAGTGGTATTCGTTGATCGCTTGAACCGCACGCGGATCTGTTCTCCTGTACTGTGAAGCGTTGACAATCTTCACGTAGTCCGCCGCGCAAGGAGAACATGCTGCTCCGAACGTCATCACCTGCATCTCGTATGTGTCCGGGTCCCGACGATCGTTTCCATGTCTCCAAAGGAACCTCTGGGCGCATCTATCCTCTGGCTGCATCAATACTTGGTGAAACATCTCCTTGATGCCAGCGCAGACGCCAACTGCCCCTTCTCTAAAGTGGAAGAGCACGGCTGGTAGAGGCTTATAGCGCTGAGGGCCTTTCATCAGTGCTGAATTTAGTGACACGTCGTTTACCTTGGCAGCTGCATCGAAGACTAGACGGATTTTCCCAGGCTTGTTTGGGTTCTCCACCCCGAAATGCGGCAGGTACCATAGCTTACCGCTGCCGGTTCGGGTGACATCCTGCGGATCCAGTCGTCGTGCATACCCTTTTCTGATGTAATCATCCATAATTCCTTTATAGGCCTGCGCGAAAACCTCGTCGCGCTTCATTTTCCTTTCGATGTTGACGAGTCTCTTGGGTGCCATGTTATAGCTGTCTGGCAATTTCACCTCGTCGTCCTTCCATAGCAGCCCAGTCTGGTAGCGATGTCCGACTCGCTTAGTCGTGCCCTCCAGGATCCTTAGTGCTCGTGCATCATCACCGGCTGCGACTGGCGGTGCTGGTTTTACTCCGAAGTTCTCGGTTTCGAAATAATCGCTGACCATCTTCTCGAGCAAATTATCCTGGGTGACTGTCAAATAGCAGGATCTCGGAATCGGTAAGTTGCCATTTCCCTTTACTGGTCCGTACACCACCCATCCGAGTTTGGTGGCGACTGCATATGGTCCTCCTGCTCCGAAGCTTCTCGTCTTCAGTGGAATACCTAGATGCGCGTGATCCAGACCGATCAAAATCTTTGGCGTTGCATTACAGTACGGCTTCATCGGTAACCGCGCGTTTGCCTTCGATGCCTTGATGTCCTCTCGTCGCAAGCTTTGCATCGGAAGGTTTAAGTTAGATACACCGTACACATTCCGTAGCCCGTGGCGATTGGATTTGCCCGTTCCGCTGATCTGCAGGCTGACCACCATTGTGCGCTCTCTGGCCGATTTGCCGCCAAACCACTGCACGTTAAGCTGTCGGTGTTCGCCTTTCAGTTCCAAACTCCGAATGAGATCGTGGTCAATAAGCGTGACGGACGATCCTTCATCGAGCAGTGCGTAGGTCTCAACTTGTGTATTATTACCGTACAAAGTCACGGGTAATATCCGGAAAAGCAGATGACTTCCTTCCGAAGCGACGCAGCTCAGATTTCGGTGCGGCGATCCTTGGCCAACCTCGTTGCGTCCTGCATCTTGCCTGCCGGGCGCTGACGTAAAGGAATTTCGTCGTCGCTGACTGTTGTCCCTTTGCAGCTCTCGATCGTTACTGCTGCTACTCCGTTCCTCCCTCTCGTGGCCACTGTTCGACTGTGGTGACCTGGGATTCCCGTCTCTGTCGTGTAGCAGGTAGTGGTGTCTCCTTTGGCATCCATTTGCTGCCCTTCTTGCAAAACCGGGCAATGTGTCCAATCTCCAGACACGAAAAGCAGATCCTCCGCTTCCTCAACAACTCTATTCGCGCTGCTGGCGACATATGGAGAAACTCCTCGCAGTCCTTGATAGCATGCTGCCCCTGACATACTGGGCAACCTTTGGGACAGTCTGTGCGCTGTTCATCCTGATGACTGGTACTTGCGTGCAGTAATCGTCGCTTTTGCTCTTTGTTTCCAACGTCTGTGATGGTGCACACCAGCTTAGCGAGCTCGTTTAACCATTCGCTAAGATGCACCACTGTCGGGTATGGCTCGATCGTAGCTGCATGCTTTGCCCAGTCCAGCCTCTTGCTCATAGGCAGCTTAGTGATCAGCTCCTCCATTAGGGTGGGGTTCCCTAGGTGTTGGCTGCCGTTTGTTGTTGACTGAAGAAACGCAGCAAGGTTGTTCACTTTTGTAGCGAACGGTATGATCCTGGCAATGTTTTGTTCCGATATGGGCGGCACATCACGCACACTCTCTAGTTGACTTCGGATCAGTTGCTCGGGGCGTCCATAACGGAATCGCAGCTGCTCCATAACGGCTTGCACGTTGTTCGGATGTATGAGCAGCGCCTTTACTGCCTCCGAGCCTCACCTTTCAAGGCTTTCACAAGTCTTTGGTTGTTCTCCAAGGCTGTGCACTGGTATGCCGCCGTTGTCTCCATGTAGGTGCACTGGAATAAAGGCCATTCCTCGGGCTGACCATCGAAGTCCGGGAGATCGGGCAGTCTGCGTGGTGTCCATCCATTTGGTATACTCGCCGACGCTGTTCCGTAATATCCAACAGAAGGCGCAGTTACCATAAAGTTGCGTTGTGGCTCCCGAAATGCATGAGCATATCCTGGCTCTGGCTGTACTGTGGCCGAAACGCAGTAAGACGGTGATGGACTTACATTTGTACAGTAACTTGTGAAATGTTGCCCAATTGCAAGATGGCTGCCTTGCGTTGGCGCCAAGTTTCCACTCAACTGTGGCGGCAAGTTTCCACTCAAACCTGCGGTGAACGGTCCATTTAAAGATGGCGTCACTTCCAATTTCCGTTGCATATTTGCACTCAATGATTCCGTTGCTGCGCGCGCGACTGGCAGCGTTTCACTCAAACATACCGTTTCACTCGTACATAACGGTGTATTCGCCGTACCGCTTACTCTGTTGCCGCTTAATCCGTTTTCTCCGGGATTCCTTCCGGCTTCTGCTTGCCCTCCGTTTGCCCTGGCCTTGACCAACTCCTTTTCCAAGGTGGCGATCCTTTCTAGTAGAGTCGCTACATTCACAGTTGCGGAACTGGTATTCTGCCCTGCCCATTCAGGCTGTGGAGTACCATTCGGATTCTCACCGACAGTTCCGTTTTCCATTGAAGTTTGAGGCCGCTGCTGATCACACGCCGCACTCGTGAAACTGGCTGGAGTGTCCGTTGGCGTGATCGTCGTTGCGGTAGAAGCACTTGATTGAAGCAATCGAGGGCTGCGTCGGGGCGAATGGGTCGTTGGCATCTCGCAGAGTGCGTACAAAGATGCGAATAAAAGATGTCGAGTCGCCGCGAATATCCAGGGGATGCCTTTTAACCAGCTCTGGCTAGGACAGAGTAAGCTTCAGTGTGTAGCGCAGAGTTATGTGAGTGTTTTATTCTATATGGAACACAATTATATTACTTTAAATCTAGACATATTCTTATGACATACCGCAGTTTCTTTCCCCTCTCTTTGGATATCGCAGACGCACTAATTTTTAACGCGCCACTATTAAGCACAAATTAGTGTGTCCGAATATCGCAACAGCAAAATGACAAAATAAAAATACTAGAAACTACTTTCAAACAACTTAACATTAATTATCGATAGGCAGCTGATCCGTTCCGCGACAGCAACAGAACAACTTGTCTGAAATCTTAAATAGTGGAAAGATGGTTTGCGGACTGGCGCATCATGATAAACGTAACCAAAAGCAGACATGCGACCTTCACATTGAACAGACAAACCTGCCCATCCTGTACTCTGAACAATAAATTAATCCCACAAATAGACGTAGTAACGTATCTTGGCGTTCACCTAGACAGACGCCTCACCTGACGGCGACATATAGAGTCCAAGAGGACTAATATAGAGCTTAAAACTTCTTCACTTGCTTAAAAATTGCAGCTCTCCCCTAAGTATAAAATACAAAATATTCCTCTACAATACCGTGCTAAAACCCATATGGACATGCGGGTGTGACCTATGGGGAAACGCTTCATAAACCACCATTCAAATTATACAGCGACCTCAGTCAACGATTCTGCGAACTATTACTGGGGCACCATGGTACCTACGCAGCGAAAGCATCCACAGAGACCTCCATATAAATCTTGTCAACGAGGAAATGCAGTTAAAAAAAGCAAACACCAAGAAAAGCTTGCGGCACACGAAAATCCTCTCGCGAAGTCGCTTACGCGAGTCTACAGTCAGAGCCGACTGAAGCGCAAAGATTCTCCAGCCGTGATCGTCGCCAATCCTTTGATGCCTCGGATACGCGGGTCCAGCGCTTCCAGCATGTGTGACACCCGAGTGGAAAACCTACAATATGCTATGCAAACGGTCACCTTCAGATTGCCAGATTTTAAATTCAAATTGCCTGTGCGAGTCTGCAGTCAGAGCTGACCGAAGCGCAAAGATTCTCCAGCCCAGCAAAGAAATCCTATGGCAGTCCGTAACTATATATAATTATAATTGCTCTAGATTGTTCATAATCTAAGTTATATAACAAGATTTGAATAATTATTCTTAGTCTCACAATAAGAGAAGATACAATAAGACAATAACACAATAAGTATGAAAAAAATAAAAAAAATTCATCCATGCAATGACTGAGGATGGGTCTCCTTTTAGTTGTTGGGTATTGGGAGGCGCTCGACTAATTCGCCTTATCGCACTTTTTCAAGTTTCCTGTTTTGTTGGCGAAGAATTTTTAATTTGATGAACTAGCACTTTTGAGTCCATTGCGACAGCGAATTAGTATTATGAGCGCTTAGAAAGGCTGCAGTCCGAGGGATCGGCGATTTACTCGAAAACAAAATATATACATATTTTTCATCTTGTTGATTAAAAGCCACACAGCAACCAAACTTAATAGTTTTATGTTTTGGGAAAACACTTCTTGACGAATAGGTGATCCTAAAGTAGTAAATTTATTCATTACAGTTTTAAGGGTGGCGATTTCTTAATCCGTATCTTTACGGTAAGTGAACGCCAAAACACTAATTGACAGGTACTTATATGGATAGCTGTTTTATTCATCCCCGCCGACCCACTCAGCTAACTATCGATTTATGGGTACTTTCCATGGTACCCTATGGTAAATAAACTACGAACATAATAACCATGCACACTGTTGTTGTTTTTATTCCGCTAACGAGGGTAGTGGATAAATCTCAACTTCTATTCCTCTTATTACACTTATTTTTTTTCATTTACAAAGTTCCGTAGATATAGTTAAGGGCGGAGCATAATAAAGTCTTGCTTTTACGCAAATTTACCCCGTTTCGCCATTTAAATACCCTAAGGCAAGTAAGTTTCCGGAAAATGATGAATAAAAATGTCAAATTTTTAATTTGATATACATTCAAATTTTTAATTTGATATACATTCTTTTTCGCCTTGAAAATATGCTTCTTCAGAAGTGATACCATACACATATGCCACATCTTTTTCCAATATCAAAACATGCTTTGTAGGCGTTGTCCGCGATCGCCTATTGTTTCCTCTGCGAATTTTCTTTTAAGGCCTCTATCAAGTCGAAAAGAATTCCACGGAGTGGTAACTTTGACAAAAAAAAGTTCTTGAAAATATTCAGCGCGGGCAGTTTTAAAGGAAATTTTCCGGAAACTTAATTGTCTTAGGAAATGTTAGGCTTAAGGTTTAGCGTTTATATATATGAAATCGAAATAAGAGCACTTTGATTAGTTTCGAGTACCGCAATTAAAAGCTATACAGCCACCAATAAATAAAAAGTGTTTTTTCACGAACATTTTGGTGCACCGGGGTGGTCTGATGTGTGCCTGTGGCAGTAACAAAATATAGAAGTCTACGACTTTAGCATACACCTGTCACCCTCTACTGCTCCTGTTACTAAAAACGTTTCTCTGAATTTTCGGGTTTGGAGCATCTTTTTTTTTGCCCATATTATGTCTTACACTTGTGTCTGCTTTAGAATTGTTAAATTAGTAACCGGTATATCAATCGCTATGATGTCAGAACACTTAGGGACACTTGTATATAGGAACAAAAAATTAAAGATATCGAAAATAAAATTATTTGATAAAGATGACTAATATTCTGGTTAGACATAGCGACTTAAATTAATATCCGAATGTTTATTAGAGTATCTTCGGGTAAAATAATTTTTTTGAAGAAAATTATGGTAAAATTAGCTTTAACCTTACCCAGAAAATGATAGCACCAGTCCATTTGTTTTTCTTTTTGATTGTTGCTTCGAGAGTGGTCCGATAATTAAGCCTACAAAAGAAAAACAAAAATTTTGGAAAAGAGGTGATTTATTCAACATGGTCTCCTTTTACTTGATATACTTGACCCAGCGATGCTCCAATTTATTGAAAAAATACTTTCTAAAAAATAAATTTTCTTGAGGTCTGCAATTGTGCCTCCGTGGCGTCGATGATATCCTTATTCGACTGAAATTTCTGTCCGGCGAGTGACTTTTTTAAGTTTGAAAATAAAAAGAAGTCGCACGGGGCGAAATCTGGAGAATACGGTGGATGGTGTTGGCAAGGGCGGACTTGTGAGCCGGTGCGTTATAATAGTGGAAGAGTACTTTTAAATTGCCAAGTGGGCTCGTTTTTTCTTTAATTGCGTGTCTAATCGGCCCAATAATTCCGCGTAGTACTGACCTTTGATCGTTTTGCCCTTCTCCGGGTATTCGATATGGATCACACCTTGTGAATCTCAGAAAACGGTGGCCATCACCTTCCCGGCCGATAGGACAGTCTTCGCCTTCTTCGGAGCAGGTTCGCACGGGTGAAGCTCACTGATTCGACTGTTCCTTGGTCTCTGGTGTGCACCAGTGGAGACATGTTTCGTCGGCAGTCACGAAACGACGAAGAAACTCCTTCGGATTGCATTTAACCAGTTGTTGTTCGGAGTGAGCAAACGTGGCACCCATCGCGCTGACAGCTTTCTCATACCAAAAATTTCATGCAAGATATGACCCACGCCATCTTTTAAAATGCCTACTGTATCAGCTATCTCTCGCCAATACGAGAGCCGTTTTCGGGGCACCCGGACGTGGCTTATCAAAAACTACGTGCGACCACGTTGAAACTCGATAAACCTATTTTTGATGGACCCCATCGAAGCAGAAGAGTCATCGTACACAGCATCCAAAAGCTCTTTAATTTCATTGCGCGATTTCCCATCCAGAAACAAGAATAGAATTACCAAGCGATACTGCTCTTTTTCAATTTTTCTAAAATCCGCGGACACTCCCTTTAATTTTTTTTTGTAAAATCGCCCGAATGGCATATTCATTATTAAATCCGTGATGTTAGTCTCCCTTACTTAGCTTCTGTAGGAATCGTAAAACGTCGCTAAAGCAAAAGTGAATTCCGAATGCTACCATTTCTGAACGGACTGTCTGATTAGGAAAAGTCCCTTTACTTTCTGGTCGTATATTTCCGATATACATCCTTGCTTTTCTTTCAATACTTTTCTACTCCCACATCGACTATTATACGTATAAAGCAGGGATTTCATCAAATTGAACTCGACAAAAATTTACGAGATTACACGTATTTTTCAACGAGCAATGGCTCATATCGGCTAACGCGACTACCATTTGCGTCAAAAATAGCGCCGTATTCTTTCCAGGAAACTTCCGGAGAATTTAACCGTCTTAAGAATGTATTTTTAATAGTCATTGCCGTTTTAATAGTCATTGGTTCTTCACGAAGTCATACGTAAAAACGTTAAAAATTTTACTATTGTACCTGTTGTAACTATACGTTTTATTAAAAACTTCACCAAGTAGTCACAGTGCATAACTTAAATATATGAAAATATTGCCTTATTTAAAAAATGACTATCAAAGCGTATTTCTTTTTTTCGTTTCGACAGATAATATTAATCAAATGCAAAATAAAATAATTAAGAGTATCGCTTCTGAACCCGGTGATCATAGATAATAATGAAGTCTAAACAAATAAAAGACTACACACAAAAATATTAAAATTTCTTAAAAGAAAAAAAACGAACAAGCACACTAGAACCCTATAAAAATAACGCAGGCCGATCGCAGCTATATAAAATAATAATATAGAAAAACTCATAATCAACCTGTACAATAACTTTAGTGGACCGCCTGTCTCGTCAAATCTTAACGACCATTTCCTCTCCTGCTCGGCTACCTTTGCGTAGCCTTTGTGTATTTATTTTGCTTATTTATATTTCTGGCACGGATAGATTGTGCCTCATCCTCTCTGACTCGTTCACCGATCTTTGTCTTGGACTGGAACGTGTCGCCTACTTCGACTAGAAACTGCTTGTCACTGTTAAAAAAAACTTCGCTGTCTCAATTCGAGCTCGAGCTCACCTCGACTGCTCGGCCAAGCTCGACTACTTAAGCAAGGTCTTTCCTGGATACACTCCTTAGAATGTGCTCTCGCCCCTGCCATTATTCGTAGACTTCCTTTCGATTATTGGGACTGATTCATCTTGCTTTTAACCCAATTCACGAGTGTCGCGAGGGGGGGATCTTGATCCCTTCTCCTGATCGTGGTCCAGTAATTTAGTTGGGGCCTTACCAACCTCAACCCCAAAACCCCTATAGGTGATACCCCCCTTCCCCACCACTAATCACATTTTCTTTTCATGGCTAGACCCTGACACCTCTGAAATTAATTTTTCGACTTACGTCCAAGCCAAATCGAAGGCCGTTGTAAAAGTGGACGATATTAGGAAGTTTAAATATTCTTACTCGAGGCTCACGCCATACTTCAAGATATGAGTACCTTTGCATTTTGATAAGTCTTCGTTTGCAACCCCCACTATTGTTTTACAAAACCCTGGTAAAGCCAGATATATTTATCTCCGAAGTCTCTGTGGATTCCGATTTCATTTTTAAAAAGATGAAGTTACCAAATTCTGATGATTTTAAATTACTCTGTGTGTAAATCACTAGAATTTGCTGCTCAATCGCTGTTTATTACTTGTGCTTATAAACCACCTTTATCCGAACCGCTTACATACTGGTGCCATATATCTGTCATTCATTTTTTAAATTGAATGTCTGACAGCGACTTGCCAATCTGCTCTGTGAGACTTCAATCTACCAAAACTAATTTGTGTAACTATCGAGAATTCATTATCTTTATACCGTTCATCACAAAATTTCAATGCGGATAAGTTCGACATGTCATTCGGTCATATTAACCTTCAAACAGATCTCATCTATACTGACTTCAGCCAAGCATTCGACTCTGGTAACCACTCAAACCTTTTCAGTAAACTCAATCTTTTGGGATTTCCCATAAACTTTCTCATGTGGACTTTCAGCGTGTCTCTTAGTAAGCAAAAAAGACTAAATATTGGAATACACTTTTGTTTATATACATATTTATATTTATTTATATTTTTCTTTTTTCAATAATACTCAAAAATAAGAAGAATTTTATATTGTGTTCTATCTCGATATTACCAATTGCATATGGTGTCATCTATGAGAGATTTGCTATTGGATGTGTAGAACTGTGAGTACCACAATCGAAATTGTTTGATTGAAGCATCTTCTTTTGCTAAAACTGGATTTTGTAGAAGCGTCTTATGGTTCCATATTTTGACATCGCGTTGAAACTAAAATCAAAACTTATTTTAACGAACTGTGATTTTATGTAACTTGACTTCAATTACCATGATACTTTCCCCACATATGAATATTTTCATAAACGGAGCCAACCAACGTGGACCATAAAATCGATGAACGACTTTTTGCAATAATGGTTGAATTGGTGTAATCGTTTGGTATATTTGAAATTCACCAAATACCGGCGAATTTATGTTCATACAAACATATGAAGGACTGATCTAAAATAGAATATGTTAATATTTATAAATATTATGTTTAATGTAACCTTACTTGCAAGCCCGAGATATCCATTCGGAAACAGCAAAATGTTCCAAATATTTCTAAGGAATGATTTAGTTTTAATTCAGCTAAATGCTTGGATGTTTTTGACGGTAGCCAACTAAAAAAATCTCAAATAAATTAAATTACTATTTTATGTATGTAATTTAATATTACTATGTACTATTATTGATTTTTTATACTAATATTTATTTATCATCGTTTATGATTAAAAAATTCTTTATCGTTTGTAAGACCATGATCGTGTTGTAATAAACCTCTTGAATAAAATTATTTTGTAAGGTTTTGTAATGCAATATTCTAACACGTTTTTGGATATATCCTTTGGAATATATCCTATATAAATTTTGATTAAAGGTTTTTGATAATATTTATTTGTGTAAGTATAAATATTATAATAGAATTAATCTGCACTTAATGAGGCGAATTTGTATGTTTATGCGTGGCGATGACCGACGCTTCTTATCTCCAAATATCGACTGCTTATTACAAATTAGATCTCTTGAAATTACCCTCGAAATTCTCTCGAAAGCTCCGATGCTTTTACATTAAAGCGGGCATAAGCAATAAGTAAGTAACTGCAGTTACCTCCTCCCTCAGTCTTTTCAAATATACGGTTGATGATAAATGAGAATCCTGGTGATCCGTATGTATTTTGGTAATTGAATTGTGGATTTGTTCTCTCTGGTTTCGGCAATCGGATATGTCGTTTATGCCAGTAAGATTTAAGTTTTTTTTTTTTTTTTTTTTTTTTTAATTTTATTTATAGTAAGTATTGAAACCGTGCTACAATTTTGCACCTTAACAACACAAGCAAAAAAAAAATAGTATTTATAAGCCCATCGCCGAGCGCTTAGCACGGGGATTTTATGTAGTAAGATTTAAGTGCCTTCTTTAACGCTTTGCTTAAATTATTATAGAATACAAAAAATTAAAAATTGCAAGTATATTGGTAGTTAATAATAGTGATAATATATAATAATGTACAACGCTCGTTGATTAAATTTGTTTTTTTATTTTCGTATAAAAATAGGATGAAGAATGCCATTAATAACACTAATTGGTTTTTGTTTTTTCTTCTGAGTTATTGTTCTGTAGGCTGTGCTTTAAAATTGTAATGTCTATTGCTGTTTCGCTGCTTAATTTTTGGGTCGAAAGGTTCCTGTTGCGTGAATTTAAAGTTTTTGAAATCATTAGAGACGGTCATTCAAGATTTACTTTTAGGAGTTGACGATTCTTTATATTGTACTGAAAGATTGGAGTAGTTGTCTTAATTTAATAAATGTTTAGGTAAATAAACTTTTGGCAAGTTGACACTACTGAAATATAATTGACGGACTTCAATAAAGAAAATAATAATCCTGACGTAAATTATCTTTATGTACTACCCTCCCCTTTATTAAGAGCGTGGGTAGCGTGGGTCAGTTTATTTCCGAGTCGTTTGTTTTGCTTTACAAAGACATTGTCCCTGACCTGGAAAGTTCTGTCACATCTTGATTTATTAATTCTTCTTAAATGTATTTCTTGTGCTCTGTCAATTTTTTCTGACATTTCCTCTGCAAATTCTGGGGGCATTGCATGAATTATGTCGATCGGCTTTTTATTACTGACTGAATGTACTGTTTTGTTGTATTCCACGGTTGCTTGAAGTATGAGATTTACCGTATCAACTAGTTTTTTTTTCTAGTTTTAGGCATCGTGCTATTTCTAACAGTGTGCTGTAAAACCTTTCCACCTGTCCATTTGAGGTACTATGATAGGGTGGTAAATTTTCCACTTGAACATTGAACTGATTTGATAAGAGTGACCTAATTGACTCAGAGTTAATAGATGGCTATTTTGGCTTTTTTCAAATTTGATAGTTGAATAGTGTTAAATGGCAGTGCCTCTTCTGGGTCTGCAAAGACACCCAATCGGTCTTTTAACATTATGTGGAATTTGTCGGCTATCTGGTTTGGTACTACGATGTCCTTTATATCAGAGAAATTAATGCTATTGGATTTTACAAATTTAATTGGTTCGACTGAGTTTTCGATTTTTAATATTTTATTTTTCAAGTCCAATGTTGCATTTATCTGCGTTAGTGTGTGAAATCCTAATATAGCGTCAAAGCTTGAGAGGTCCAGTGGAATGAAGAAGGGAATAGTCTTGTTAAAAAGTTCAACAATGCACTTATATTTCACCGTGTTGCAACCATAAAGAGACTTAACTGAAAATTCTTTTTGTACCGGTGTTATGTTCTTAAGTTCTGTGAGAGGCTGTATATTGTTCTTTGAAGCGCCGGTGTCGATTAAGATTTTTATGGTTTTCCCTGCTATTTTTCTTTCTATAAACGATAGCAAGGACCTGTGGCTAAAAAAAACACATTGTCATTATTTGTAAGTGCGTAGTCAATATCCTCAACAGCTGCTTTTGCCCCTTGTTCATAATCATTTTCATCTGACTCCATTGCGACAGCGAATTAGTATTATGAGCGCTTAGAAAGGCTGCAGTCCGAGGGATCGGCGATTTACTCGAAAACAAAATATATACATATTTTTCATCTTGTTGATTAAAAGCCACACAGCAACCAAACTTAATAGTTTTATGTTTTGGGAAAACACTTCTTGACGAATAGGTGATCCTAAAGTAGTAAATTTATTCATTACAGTTTTAAGGGTGGCGATTTCTTAATCCGTATCTTTACGGTAAGTGAACGCCAAAACACTAATTGACAGGTACTTATATGGATAGCTGTTTTATTCATCCCCGCCGACCCACTCAGCTAACTATCGATTTATGGGTACTTTCCATGGTACCCTATGGTAAATAAACTACGAACATAATAACCATGCACACAGTTGTTGTTTTTATTCTGCTAACGAGGGTAGTGGATAAATCTCAACTTCTATTCCTCTTTTTATACTTATTTTTTTACATTTACAAAGTTCCGTAGATATAGTTAAGGGCGGAGCATAATAAAGTCTTGCTTTTACGCAAATTTACCCCGTTTCGCCATTTAAATACCCTAAGGCAAGTAAGTTTCCGGAAAATGATGAATAAAAATGTCAAATTTTTAATTTGATATACATTCTTTTTCGCCTTGAAAATATGCTTCTTCAGAAGTGATACCATACACATATGCCACATCTTTTTCCAATATCAAAACATGCTTTGTAGGCGTTGTCCGCGATCGCCTATTGTTTCCTCTGCGAATTTTCTTTTAAGGCCTCTATCAAGTCGAAAAGAATTCCACGGAGTGGTAACTTTGACAAAAAAAAGTTCTTGAAAATATTCAGCGCGGGCAGTTTTAAAGGAAATTTTCCGGAAACTTAATTGTCTTAGGAAATGTTAGGCTTAAGGTTTAGCGTTTATATATATGAAATCGAAATAAGAGCACTTTGATTAGTTTCGAGTACCGCAATTAAAAGCTATACAGCCACCAATAAATAAAAAGTGTTTTTTCACGAACATTTTGGTGCACCGGGGTGGTCTGATGTGTGCCTGTGGCAGTAACAAAATATAGAAGTCTACGACTTTAGCATACACCTGTCACCCTCTACTGCTCCTGTTACTAAAAACGTTTCTCTGAATTTTCGGGTTTGGAGCATCTTTTTTTTTGCCCATATTATGTCTTACACTTGTGTCTGCTTTAGAATTGTTAAATTAGTAACCGGTATATCAATCGCTATGATGTCAGAACACTTAGGGACACTTGTATATAGGAACAAAAAATTAAAGATATCGAAAATAAAATTATTTGATAAAGATGAATAATATTCTGGTTAGACATAGCGACTTAAATTAATATCCGAATGTTTATTAGAGTATCTTCGGGTAAAATAATTTTTTTGAAGAAAATTATGGTAAAATTAGCTTTAACCTTACCCAGAAAATGATAGCACCAGTCCATTTGTTTTTCTTTTTGATTGTTGCTTCGAGAGTGATCCGATAATTAAGCCTACAAAAGAAAAACAAAAATTTTGGAAAAGAGGTGATTTATTCAACATGGTCTCCTTTTACTTGATATACTTGACCCAGCGATGCTCCAATTTATTGAAAAAATACTTTCTAAAAAATAAATTTTCTTGAGGTCTGCAATTGTGCCTCCGTGGCGTCGATGATATCCTTATTCGACTGAAATTTCTGTCCGGCGAGTGACTTTTTTAAGTTTGAAAATAAAAAGAAGTCGCACGGGGCGAAATCTGGAGAATACGGTGGATGGTGTTGGCAAGGGCGGACTTGTGAGCCGGTGCGTTATAATAGTGGAAGAGTACTTTTAAATTGCCAAGTGGGCTCGTTTTTTCTTTAATTGCGTGTCTAATCGGCCCAATAATTCCGCGTAGTACTGACCTTTGATCGTTTTGCCCTTCTCCGGGTAGTCGATATGGATCACACCTTGTGAATCTCAGAAAACGGTGGCCATCACCTTCCCGGCCGATAGGACAGTCTTCGCCTTCTTCGGAGCACGTTCGCACGGGTGAAGCTCACTGATTCGACTGTTCCTTGGTCTCTGGTGTGCACCAGTGGAGACATGTTTCGTCGGCAGTCACGAAACGACGAAGAAACTCCTTCGGATTGCATTTAACCAGTTGTTGTTCGGAGTGAGCAAACGTGGCACCCATCGCGCTGACAGCTTTCTCATACCAAAAATTTCATGCAAGATATGACCCACGCCATCTTTTAAAATGCCTACTGTCTCAGCTATCTCTCGCCAATACGAGAGCCGTTTTCGGGGCACCCGGACGTGGCTTATCAAAAACTACGTGCGACCACGTTGAAACTCGATAAACCTATTTTTGATGGACCCCATCGAAGCAGAAGAGTCATCGTACACAGCATCCAAAAGCTCTTTAATTTCATTGCGCGATTTCCCTTCCAGAAACAAGAATAGAATTACCAACCCATACTGCTCTTTTTCAATTTTTCTAAAATCCGCGGACACTCCCTTTAATTTTTTTTTGTAAAATCGCCCGAATGGCATATTCATTATTAAATCCGTGATGTTAGTCTCCCTTACTTAGCTTCTATAGGAATCGTAAAACGTCGCTGGTGCAAAAGTGAATTCCGAATGCTACCATTTCTGAACGGACTGTCTGATTAGGAAAAGTCCCTTTACTTTCTGGTCGTATATTTCCGATATACATCCTTGCTTTTCTTTCAATACTTTTCTACTCCCACATCGACTATTATACGTATAAAGCAGGGATTTCATCAAATTGAACTCGACAAAAATTTACGAGATTACACGTATTTTTCAACGAGCAATGGCTCATATCGGCTAACGCGACTACCATTTGCGTCAAAAATAGCGCCGTATTCTTTCCAGGAAACTTCCGGAGAATTTAACCGTCTTAAGAATGTATTTTTAATAGTCATTGCCGTTTTAATAGTCATTGGTTCTTCACGAAGTCATACGTAAAAACGTTAAAAATTTTACTATTGTACCTGTTGTAACTATACGTTTTATTAAAAACTTCACCAAGTAGTCACAGTGCATAACTTAAATATATGAAAATATTGCCTTATTTAAAAAATGACTATCAAAGCGTATTTCTTTTTTTCGTTTCGACAGATAATATTAATCAAATGCAAAATAAAATAATTAAGAGTATCGCTTCTGAACCCGGTGATCATAGATAATAATGAAGTCTAAACAAATAAAAGACTACACACAAAAATATTAAAATTTCTTAAAAGAAAAAAAACGAACAAGCACACTAGAACCCTATAAAAATAACGCAGGCCGATCGCAGCTATATAAAATAATAATATAGAAAAACTCATAATCAACCTGTACAATAACTTTAGTGGACCGCCTGTCTCGTCAAATCTTAACGACCATTTCCTCTCCTGCTCGGCTACCTTTGCGTAGCCTTTGTGTATTTATTTTGCTTATTTATATTTCTGGCACGGATAGATTGTGCCTCATCCTCTCTGACTCGTTCACCGATCTTTGTCTTGGACTGGAACGTGTCGCCTACTTCGACTAGAAACTGCTTGTCACTGTTAAAAAAAACTTCGCTGTCTCAATTCGAGCTCGAGCTCACCTCGACTGCTCGGCCAAGCTCGACTACTTAAGCAAGGTCTTTCCTGGATACACTCCTTAGAATGTGCTCTCGCCCCTGCCATTATTCGTAGACTTCCTTTCGATTATTGGGACTGATTCATCTTGCTTTTAACCCAATTCACGAGTGTCGCGAGGGGGGATCTTGATCCCTTCTCCTGATCGTGGTCCAGTAATTTAGTTGGGGCCTTACCAACCTCAACCCCAAAACCCCTATAGGTGATACCCCCCTTCCCCACCACTAATCACATTTTCTTTTCATGGCTAGACCCTGACACCTCTGAAATTAATTTTTCGACTTACGTCCAAGCCAAATCGAAGGCCGTTGTAAAAGTGGACGATATTAGGAAGTTTAAATATTCTTACTCGAGGCTCACGCCATACTTCAAGATATGAGTACCTTTGCATTTTGATAAGTCTTCGTTTGCAACCCCCACTATTGTTTTACAAAACCCTGGTAAAGCCAGATATATTTATCTCCGAAGTCTCTGTGGATTCCGATTTCATTTTTAAAAAGATGAAGTTACCAAATTCTGATGATTTTAAATTACTCTGTGTGTAAATCACTAGAATTTGCTGCTCAATCGCTGTTTATTACTTGTGCTTATAAACCACCTTTATCCGAACCGCTTACATACTGGTGCCATATATCTGTCATTCATTTTTTAAATTGAATGTCTGACAGCGACTTGCCAATCTGCTCTGTGAGACTTCAATCTACCAAAACTAATTTGTGTAACTATCGAGAATTCATTATCTTTATACCGTTCATCACAAAATTTCAATGCGGATAAGTTCGACATGTCATTCGGTCATATTAACCTTCAAACAGATCTCATCTATACTGACTTCAGCCAAGCATTCGACTCTGGTAACCACTCAAACCTTTTCAGTAAACTCAATCTTTTGGGATTTCCCATAAACTTTCTCATGTGGGCTTTCAGCGTGTCTCTTAGTAAGCAAAAAAGACTAAATATTGGAATACACTTTTGTTTATATACATATTTATATTGATTTATATTTTTCTTTTTTCAATAATACTCAAAAATAAGAAGAATTTTATATTGTGTTCTATCTCGATATTACCAATTGCATATGGTGTCATCTATGAGAGATTTGCTATTGGATGTGTAGAACTGTGAGTACCACAATCGAAATTGTTTGATTGAAGCATCTTCTTTTGCTAAAACTGGATTTTGTAGAAGCGTCTTATGGTTCCATATTTTGACATCGCGTTGAAACTAAAATCAAAACTTATTTTAACGAACTGTGATTTTATGTAACTTGACTTCAATTACCATGATACTTTCCCCACATATGAATATTTTCATAAACGGAGCCAACCAACGTGGACCATAAAATCGATGAACGACTTTTTGCAATAATGGTTGAATTGGTGTAATCGTTTGGTATATTTGAAATTCACCAAATACCGGCGAATTTATGTTCATACAAACATATGAAGGACCGATCTAAAATAGAATATGTTAATATTTATAAATATTATGTTTAATGTAACCTTACTTGCAAGCCCGAGATATCCATTCGGAAACAGCAAAATGTTCCAAATATTTCTAAGGAATGATTTAGTTTTAATTCAGCTAAATGCTTGGATGTTTTTGACGGTAGCCAACTAAAAAAATCTCAAATAAATTAAATTACTATTTTATGTATGTAATTTAATATTACTATGTACTATTATTGATTTTTTATACTAATATTTATTTATCATCGTTTATGATTAAAAAATTCTTTATCGTTTGTAAGACCATGATCGTGTTGTAATAAACCTCTTGAATAAAATTATTTTGTAAGGTTTTGTAATGCAATATTCTAACACGTTTTTGGATATATCCTTTGGAATATATCCTATATAAATTTTGATTAAAGGTTTTTGATAATATTTATTTGTGTAAGTATAAATATTATAATAGAATTAATCTGCACTTAATGAGGCGTATTTGTATGTTTATGCGTGGCGATGACCGACGCTTCTTATCTCCAAATATCGACTGCTTATTACAAATTAGATCTCTTGAAATTACCCTCGAAATTCTCTCGAAAGCTCCGATGCTTTTACATTAAAGCGGGCATAAGCAATAAGTAAGTAACTGCAGTTACCTCCTCCCTCAGTCTTTTCAAATATACGGTTGATGATAAATGAGAATCCTGGTGATCCGTATGTATTTTGGTAATTGAATTGTGGATTTGTTCTCTCTGGTTTCGGCAATCGGATATGTCGTTTATGCCAGTAAGATTTAAGTTTTTTTTTTTTTTTTTTTTTTTTAAATTTTATTTATAGTAAGTATTGAAATCGTGCTACAATTTTGCACCTTAACAACACAAGCAAAAAAAAAATAGTATTTATAAGCCCATCGCCGAGCGCTTAGCACGGGGATTTTATGTAGTAAGATTTAAGTGCCTTCTTTAACGCTTTGCTTAAATTATTATAGAATACAAAAAATTAAAAATTGCAAGTATATTGGTAGTTAATAATAGTGATAATATATAATAATGTACAACGCTCGTTGATTAAATTTGTTTTTTTATTTTCGTATAAAAATAGGATGAAGAATGCCATTAATAACACTAATTGGTTTTTGTTTTTTCTTCTGAGTTATTGTTCTGTAGGCTGTGCTTTAAAATTGTAATGTCTATTGCTGTTTCGCTGCTTAATTTTTGGGTCGAAAGGTTCCTGTTGCGTGAATTTAAAGTTTTTGAAATCATTAGAGACGGTCATTCAAGATTTACTTTTAGGAGTTGACGATTCTTTATATTGTACTGAAAGATTGGAGTAGTTGTCTTAATTTAATAAATGTTTAGGTAAATAAACTTTTGGCAAGTTGACACTACTGAAATATAATTGACGGACTTCAATAAAGAAAATAATAATCCTGACGTAAATTATCTTTATGTACTACCCTCCCCTTTATTAAGAGCGTGGGTAGCGTGGGTCAGTTTATTTCCGAGTCGTTTGTTTTGCTTTACAAAGACATTGTCCCTGACCTGGAAAGTTCTGTCACATCTTGATTTATTAATTCTTCTTAAATGTATTTCTTGTGCTCTGTCAATTTTTTCTGACATTTCCTCTGCAAATTCTGGGGGCATTGCATGAATTATGTCGATCGGCTTTTTATTACTGACTGAATGTACTGTTTTGTTGTATTCCACGGTTGCTTGAAGTATGAGATTTACCGTATCAACTAGTTTTTTTTTCTAGTTTTAGGCATCGTGCTATTTCTAACAGTGTGCTGTAAAACCTTTCCACCTGTCCATTTGAGGTACTATGATAGGGTGGTAAATTTTCCACTTGAACATTGAACTGATTTGATAAGAGTGACCTAATTGACTCAGAGTTAATAGATGGCTATTTTGGCTTTTTTCAAATTTGATAGTTGAATAGTGTTAAATGGCAGTGCCTCTTCTGGGTCTGCAAAGACACCCAATCGGTCTTTTAACATTATGTGGAATTTGTCGGCTATCTGGTTTGGTACTACGATGTCCTTTATATCAGAGAAATTAATGCTATTGGATTTTACAAATTTAATTGGTTCGACTGAGTTTTCGATTTTTAATATTTTATTTTTCAAGTCCAATGTTGCATTTATCTGCGTTAGTGTGTGAAATCCTAATATAGCGTCAAAGCTTGAGAGGTCCGGTGGAATGAAGAAGGGAATAGTCTTGTTAAAAAGTTCAACAATGCACTTATATTTCACCGTGTTGCAACCATAAAGAGACTTAACTGAAAATTCTTTTTGTACCGGTGTTATGTTCTTAAGTTCTGTGAGAGGCTGTATATTGTTCTTTGAAGCGCCGGTGTCGATTAAGATTTTTATGGTTTTCCCTGCTATTTTTCTTTCTATAAACGATAGCAAGGACCTGTGGCTAAAAAAAACACATTGTCATTATTTGTAAGTGCGTAGTCAATATCCTCAACAGCTGCTTTTGCCCCTTGTTCATAATCATTTTCATCTGACTCCTCTAGATTTTCTTCTTGGGCTATATGGTTCACTCTTTGATGTTTCGGTCCTGTAAGCTTGGCAGTGCCACTCTTTAGTCTTTTTGTTATATGTTCATAGTCAATTTGTACCTGAACAGGCCTTGGGTTATGTTGTTGTTGCTGTTGAGTTGGCCAAACATTTTGAAGTTGGGGTAAGTTGCCTTGGTTCAAAATTGGTGCTTGCCTAAGTTGGTTTGATCGAATGGTTCGCATAGATACGTCAGTATCGAACAGCTGAGTCCGTGCCTGGACTGGTACTTGACCTGCTTGGCTGTCAAAACTGGGCACAAACTAGCGCTTACTAAAATATGGGGTTTTGTCTTGCATATTAGTGCTTCTATTCCTATTAGTATTTTTTCCAGCTTCGGAACTTTGTCCTGAAAGTTTTTTGAGTAGTTCAGAGCGAATTTTTAACACTCGTGATTTGACTCAACCTCCTGTGCTAGAGCCAGGGCTGTTTATAAGTCCTTGGCTCCTTTGGCAAACAAGATATACTCAATGACTTATTTGTGCATGTTATAAATACACGTAATACGTCAGCCCTATACTTTTCATTGAGTGACATCGCCAAGGGTTTATCGCATGTCATTATAGTCTTATTTTTAAGCAGAGTAAATTTTTTCTCGACCTCATCATTAAATTCGGTGAGTGCTATATCACCCTGTCTACACGTCGACAACTCTTGCTCAATTAGGTAGAGGGGCCTTTTGTCAGCGTATGTAAAGTCAAGTGTAATGTTCCTCCAAGGATAATAAGTCTCAGATTTTTCTTTAAGTTTTCTTATTTTATTTTTATTGATTGGCAGAAATGGTTCTGCCAGCTCAAGGTCTGCATTGTCGCAGTGTCTGCATTGTAAGCTATTTATATACTCGGCCTTAGGCTAAACCGCGTGGCTGCGCTGCCGGGTACCCAGAATCCAAAATAACGGTACCCAGCCGCGGAGCGGCTCTCTTCTGTATATCTTATCTATCTAGGCTGGAGGGAGCTATGCATGTACGTATGTACTATGCATTTGGTCTTATACTTTGTGGAGTTCAAGTGTGCGATCATGTTACACCTAAATGTTCTCACTATAACATAGGCACATATTACATCTGTTACACTTAAACATAACATAGGCACATATTACATCTGTTACACTTAAACATAACATAGGCACATATTACATCTGTTACACTTAAACATAACATAGGCACATATTACATCTCCCTCCTTTTGAAAAATAACGTAACCTAGTGAAGTTATTTTAATTATTAACTGCCAATTATTATATAGTAATATAGTATTATAGTATTATTATATATATAGTATTATTAATATAAAAGTTGATTTTTTTTTTGTTAATGCAAAAATAAAAATATACGTAGTGTTTGAAAATGATTAAGAAAAATATAAGTTTAAAATCAATCATGAATAAAATTTCTTTAATCTATCTTTATTAACTATTTGTTTTTTGTTTTTATCAGCAAGTAGCGTAATATTGTTATTATCTCCTATGCTTTCTATCTTATAGGGCCCTGTGTATTTAAAGTCTAATTTATGACCTACCTCATTTCTTAGTAAAACTTTATCTCCTACTTCTAACTCTATGTCTTTTACTTTTAAGTCATAGATTCCCTTATTTTTCTCTTTATGCGCTTCAAGCAGTTTTCTTGCTCGCGCATATGCTACTTCTAACCTATATTTACTCTCCTTAGCGTAATCATCTATATTATATTTGGTTCTATGCTATGTTGTTTGTTAAAATGTTTTGGTAAATTACTTGTTCTACCGAAAACTAATTCATATGGACAGTAATTATGTACCATAGATGGGGTCGTGTTGAAGCAGTATACGAAATATTGAAGCCATACGTCCCAATCGGTTTTGTCCGCCGATATGTAGGATCGTATATATTCGTTTAAAGTTCTATGACTTCTTTCTACTACTCCAACTGTCTGGTGGTGATGAGCTGTTGATGTTATATTTTTTATTTTCAAATATTTACACAGGTCAGTAATTATTGAATTCTTATACTCCGTTTCCATGTCCGTTATGAACGTCTTCATTGGACCGTACTTTAGAATAAAAGATTCAAATATAGCTTTTGCGACTGTTTTTGCGCTTTTATTTGCTATTGGTATGGCAACTAAGTACTTAGTTAAATCGCATATGAGAGTGACTGCGTACTCGTTACCATTTTCTGACTTAGGTAGTGGACCAATTGTGTCCACAACAACTCTATCGAAAGCATGTTCTGGTGTTTCAGTTATAGTCATTGGGGTCTTTGTGTGCTTTGTTGTTTTTGCTTTTTGGCATTTTTGACATTTTCTTACGTACTCTTTTATGTATTTACTCATATTTTTCCAGTAATAATGTCTTCTGACCTTGGCCAAGGTTTTTATAATGCCTGTATGCCCTCCTTGTATTGGATCATCATGTAATGTAGACAATATAGCTTCTTTTTCTTTTTCATTCTTTATTTGGGTCACCGGGATAAGTAGCGCTACTTTTAAATTCTTTAATTTTTTATTGCCCATATTTTTAAATTCATCTATTGAAACGTGTTCAAAGATTTTCTTCCACGGTGCCATTTTGATTTGGCTGATATCATATATACCGGCTTGCAATTCAAGCCTTTGAAAGAATTGATCTAAATCAAGAGTTCCATTAGTATAAAGATCACCAACATCATATCTTGCAATGATTTTCTTTCCATGTTTGAATAAACATATCGTGTCATTCAATTGCAGTGTCACTACTTTTCGTACCTCGTCATTTGTTATGACTTCGTATACGTTGGGCTCTGAAGCTTTTTCTTTGGTTTGTTCGTGCAAATCCAATTGTTCTTTTCCTGCGCAGGATTTTTGTCTACTTTCAAATCTTGTAGTGACTTTTAATATATTTCCAGTTGTTTCTTTTAGCGTTTTGATGGTTATTCTTGATAACGCATCAGCTACATGATTGTCTTTTTAATTTAGAACTTTCTACAAATGCTTTTCCACATTCAGCACACACATGAACGCGAGGACCATGAATATGTAAATGTTTTCGCACTGCAGAAGAATCTCTAAAATTCTTATGGCAACCTTTATGTGGGCAAGCAATTTTTTTATCATTCTGGTTGGATGCTAAATCTTGTGAATGATTGTAATTCAAATTAGATGGCGTCATCGATAAACCTATTCTTTCATTATATTGTGACGCTAAACTATCGGTAAAAAGCCGGTCCTGTAGATCAAGTCTAAATGGCACTATTTTTTTTTTTTTTTTTTTTTTTTAAATTGTTTCATATTTTCATTCATAATTGAGTTTATTCAAAATCTTCCTTAAATATTATCTAAACCGTTAGCAGTGCTATGGTATCGTTTCTTAAGACACTTGTTGTGCAATTTGTATATTTTTATTAATGCATTTGATACCATAATTAGTGAAATTACAATTAGTATTATGGTTATCCAGAACAAATCTGCATTTTGGACTTCAACTTTATTTATAACATTGGCTGTAGAGTCCACAGTTTTAGTGTCTATTTGACCCATTTTGGGTATACTAATTTTATACTTTGGTTTTACTTATTCCATTTGTCTCTATAGACATTATATTTGGAATTATTAATTTTTTTTAAAAAAAAAGTTTTTTTTTTCAATGCTCGTAAAAAAAAAATTGTATTTTACATTATTTCCTGCCTGATTCTAGCTATGGCTTCACGGGCCATATTGGGTTAACAGGGCATAGTAGTATATGCACCGTTTTACAATATTTCTTACAATTTTCTTATATATATTTTATATTTATTGTTATTTATTTAATGTTCTACTGCTGCCGATGTTCATTTGGTGTCAGCTGGGCGTCCCCGGGGGTGGCACGCTGACACTCCCTCGCTGCTGTCTATTGCTTGGCCGCTGATGACGTTGATGGGTGCTCACAAGTCCCAGGCAGCGAGGACTCCAGATTCCTTCGCAGCAAGGAGGGACTGGACTTCTTCACAAACGATGAAGTAAACGATTTTATATACAAAAGGATTACACGTGAGGGTCACCCGGAACGTGATCTGGGAGGGCAGTGATTCCAAAGATGCTGGACATGCCTTGTATTTTGGAACTTCATTAGTTTTGGGTATATTTTTAATATTATCTGAGTGAGTTTTCTCGAGTTTTTGGGTCTTTAATTCTTGCTGATATTGCAGCAAGTGGTCTAGCTCTGCATGTAGCTTTAGAGCTTTCGACCAAACCGGTGGCGTTTGCTGACCGTATATTAGCCACCTTACGTGGGCTATACGTTTATTCAGCTTAGTTTTTAAACCGCCACGGTGTTTTCCCATACTCAATAGAACTCTACTCACTCAGATTTTTCCTTGCCAATTCCATTTAATCGTGACATTTCACTGTGCACCCATTCATAGGCATATCGGCATGCGAGCGACGCAAGTGTGCGTGTTTGTCAGTGTATGCGAAAATTGCACACGTGTTTTCTCTTTTTTTTTTAATTTTTATTTTTTATTTATTATTATTTATTATTATTTATTATTATTTATTATTATTTATTATTATTTATTATTATTTATTATTATTTATTATTATTTATTATTTTATTTTAATTTTTTGATTTTTAATTATTTTAGTCAATTCGTCCTGCGTTGGGCGACTGTCACGGTTGCCATGTAATGTTCCTCCAAGGATAATAAGTCTCAGATTTTTCTTTAAGTTTTCTTATTTTATTTTTATTGATTGGCAGAAATGGTTCTGCCAGCTCAAGGTCTGCATTGTCGCAGTGTCTGCATTGTAAGCTATTTATATACTGGGTCTTAGGCTAAACCGCGTGGCTGCGCTGCCGGGTACCCAGAATCCAAAATAACGGTACCCAGCCGCGGAGCGGCTCTCTTCTGTATATCTTATCTATCTAGGCTGGAGGGAGCTATGCATGTACGTATGTACTATGCATTTGGTCTTATACTTTGTGGAGTTCAAGTGTGCGATCATGTTACACCTAAATGTTCTCACTATAACATAGGCACATATTACATCTGTTACACTTAAACATAACATAGGCACATATTACATCTGTTACACTTAAACATAACATAGGCACATATTACACAAGGCGATTAATTATTAATTATTAAAATTCAACGGTGTGCTGAACTAAGCTAGCACGTTGTTTGAGGGGTCTTTTGTCAGCGTATGTAAAGTCAAGGCGATTAATTATTAATTATTAAAATTCAACGGTGTGCTGAACTAAGCTAGCACGTTGTTTGCTGAGTTTTTAATTTTGTTTCGGATAATACCAAGGGCTTGATAATATTTTGAACTCCCCTCGTATGATTCATAAACCTTAAAAGCGACATGAGCCGCTTTTCTCCACGACACATAAGTTTCGCTTTCGCCCTAAAAGTCTGGCAGCGACTTTACTATGTCTAGAGATCCATTTTACACTAAACCTGGTATAATTTCAGCATCTGTGTAAGTTTCAACTGCTGGGGTGTTAACTATAAATTTTTCTATGCGCTCATTAATCGCTTGTAATTCTTTGTCAAATAATTCTTTTTGACTTGCAAACGCCCCTACAACGGCACTTTCTACTACAGCTTTCAGTTGGTTTGCTGAAAACTCCATTTCGCTAGTTTTTTATACCCTTGAAAAGGGTATTATAATTTTTGTCCAGAAATGTGTAACTCATTAAAGGAAGCATCTCCGACCCCACAAAGTATATATATTCTTGATTAGCATCAACAGCCGAGTCGATAAAGCCATTTCCGTCTGTCTGTCCGTATCATCGCCTAGAGCTACAGACATGTGCTATATATTGTTGGATAGGTAGTATGGCCTATGCGAGGGACTGAAGTCCAAACGCCGTTGCCATGGAGGCGTTTAAGCGCCTGAAGGGCGAGAACGTGTCCAGGAGGGCTAAGCTCCGTTACCCTGGCCGCAGTCTATTGTCCACCACGTTTTTTTAATTTCTGAGGAGCAATTCATGGAATGGTGAGTGATTCATAGAGGTCGGTGACTACAATGCCAAGCATACGCACTGGGGATCACACCTTTTGAACACAAAGGGCAACCAACTCTACAACGCTACAACTCTACTGACTCCGTGTAGGCCTAAATACAGGCCAGCAGATCCAAATAAACTCCCGGACCTTATTGACTTCGCAATAATAAGAAATATCCTAAGAAATAATATTACGGCCGAGTCACTTGCAGAACTATCATCACATCACCCTCCAGTTCTACTTACTCTCGGGCATCGACCGTATATAACAATGGCCCTACCGGCTGACAGACAACCGGACAAACTGGGCAAGGTACGCGAAATATGTTTGTACGCATATGGAACCAACTCATACAGTATTCACTGATGAGGATGCTGATAGACTGGTCAAATTCGAGGAATCTCTTGTTGCTGCCGTTAAGGCCTCTACCCCTCCAGACACTCCAAAAATGACAAATCATAGCAAGAAAAATCGCGAAATGGAACAGCTAGTACTTGAAAAACGAAGACTAAGAAGAAAATGGCAAAATCAGAGATCCCCAACGGCTAAAAAACAACAAAAAATAGCTACACTTAGACCAAAGAAATAAAAGTCAGGATTTATCAAACATTAATAATAACAGAAAGGAAATACTTAGCTACGTACCTGGACAGGAAATTTTCATAAGAATTAACGCTAGATTAGGTTCCAAACTTTCCACAAGATATAGAAAAGAAATAATTTAAGAAAACAGAAACACCGCAATTATTACAGAATCTGGAAAAACAGTTCATAAAAGACACATCAAAACTTGAAACATCCTACATAAAGTATACGAATAAATGAATACGATCTAATTCAAAACAAGAATATCTTCAAAAAAAAAAAAAACATACCAACCCTCACCAAAAAAGAATATCTTCAAAAAAAAAAAATAACATACCAATCCTTACGATAGAAGAAATCAGGAGTTTTCCGAAATATCAATTTTGCATAATAAAACGACACTTTTATATATTGTCAAAGTTCCAAATTTAGAAAAAACAGAATTCCAAGACATAATTACAAAACCTATAGTTAAGAATAATTCAATTGTACACCTACAATAGGCAAAAAAAGTTTAAGTACACCGTGGTTTTTCAACTAAAACCAATCAAAATTCTATTAAAAAAAAAGGAAACATTCAAAATGTTATTCAGTTTTTTAGGTAATATATCTAAGAACTTAAAAATATTTCTCTTTACTATTTTAAATTAAGTAACGGGTAATAACAAACAAAATCATAAAAATAATCCATAATTTAACCTCCTTTTGCGGCAATAACTACATGGAGGCGACGCTGCATACTGTGCACCAACACCTTTGTGTCCTTTTCTAGGATCTTGTGCCACTCAGACTGCAAAACTGTCATTAGGGACTCCTTTAAGGTTATTTTGTGCGTCCTTATCCTTTTGTCCAACAAATTCCAAATGTGCTCAATAGGATTAACGTCAGGAGACTGTGGAGGTGTATTCAAGTGCTTGCAGTTGTAAAGCAGCCACTCCTTGACCAGATACGACGTATGTTTTGGGTCGTTATTGTGCTGAAAAAGGAATGGCTTCACATTCAACTGGAGCTGGGTCGCGCTGTCTTTAAGATTTTCCTTCCAAATTTTTAAATATTAATGCTTGTCCATAGTACTCTTAATAAAGAAAAGTTTTCAAACTCCAGCAGTCCCAATGCAGCCCCAAACCACTATGTTACGCCGCGGTGCTTCAGAGTTGGTACATTTTTAAGGACCTATGCGTCGTTAGGATTTTTTCATACTTTCTATTAGCCATCCGAGACAAGATTGTCCCAAAACGATTTCGGCTCGTTCGCATGTTTTTGTGCGAATTCCAGCATTTTCTTGCAGTTTGCCAACAAAATTAACGGCTTTCTGCGAGGTGTTCTTGCGTTGTACCCATCCTTATGGATGACATTTCGCACAGTTTGAGGGTGAACAATTTTGCTTGAGCCTAAATACTTCCTCTTGTATTTTCGGATCGGAAATTTTTGGCAGGCTTCTGGATTATTCTGCCAATAACCCTAGCACCTTTCCCTCCATGTACAATTTTAATATTAATTTCCGTGTTTCAAGTGGAATTTGGCTTCCTCGTCCAATGTCGACTCTCTAACTTCACCAAATCAAAAAAAAAAAAAAATTTAAAAACACAATAGTGCAAGAACCAACTCCAGCGTTAGTAAAGTATTAACGTAAGAATTACGAAGAATTTGCCAAAAAAATAATGGTTCTGACGAACGTACGTAACCTTTTTTGGCGCCGTTTTCATTCATTTTTTTATATTTCAGCTAGTCAGAAGTTTACGAAATAAGCGACTTGATTGAATTTCTCATAATTTAAAAAGTAATAGTTTTTAAATCTATGTGGTGAAAAAACGGACCGATTTCTATAATTTTTATTATATATTTTGATAAATTATTGATGTTTAAAGTGTCCTTAAACTTTTTTTGCCCACAAGAAATATTTGTATTTAAAAATCTCAACATTCCCCGAAATTGTTAAAAAATCTACGGTGGCTCACAGCTTATTTCGTGCAAGCAACATTTTTGAAAAACTAAATATAAAGAAAGAACATGAAAACAAAGGCATTTCTTTCTGGAACACAGTAATTTTTGCCGATGAGAGTAAATTCAATATTTCTGCATCAGATGGTAAGGCTTATGTGTGGCGTCAACCAAATACTGAGTAAAACATGGAGGCGGACATGTAATGGTTTGGGGGTGCATGTCGTCAGCAGGTGTCGGTAAATTGGAATTCATAGAATTCACCATGACTAAAGAGGTATACCTAGACTTGTTGCAGCGAAATTTACTCCAAAGTGCTGAAGATTTGGGCATACGAGATACATTTCGCTTCTATCAAGATAACGATCCCAAGCATAAATCCGGTATTGTTCAAACTTGGCTAATTTGGAATTGCCCACACGTCGTCCAAGCACCTGCCCAATCCCCAGATTTGAATGTAATTGAAAATTTATGGCACATTCTAGAACTGGGTATTCGAAAACGCCATATTTATAATATCAAAAGTTTGAAAGCAGCGCTAATAGAAGAGTGGAATAAAATATCGCCAGAATACACCAAAAAATTGGTTGACTCTATGCAATCCAGATTAAAAGCTGTAATGAAGCAAAAAGGCTACTCTATAAAATATTAAATAATTATTATTGAACAATTTTTAGATATCACTAATGTTCCCTTGCCAAACACGAAATAAGCTGTGACATGAGAATTATGTGCTTGTTTAGTTTTATTTCAATAAATCTTTCAATACTGATATTTGTGCATATGTTTTTGGTGTTTTGTAATGGAGACTAAATTATCTACGAAACTGCATCATTTATTTGTAGAGTTGTGAATAATATATACCTCTTCTATCTTTATTTTTTCAAAAATGTTGTTCACACGAAATAAGCTGTGAGCCACTGTATATATGTACAATAATACATATTATGCATATAACAAGAGAGAAAAGTTATCCTCGGCTTGCCGAAGATGGTATACCCTTGCAGATCTTTACAATGGCAGCTATAATATAGTGGTCCGATCCAGACCAAAGTTTTACAAATCGTGTATGGCTATGTGAAATATATAAATGTTGAATTCGGTTGCAATAGCTTGAAAAACAAAAAAGTTTTCCATACAAAGGCTTGTTTTCATATCGGTCGTTTGTATGGCAGCTATGTGATATAGTGGTCCGATCCGGACCAAACTTTAAAAATCATGTATGGCTATGTCAAATGAATAAATGTTTAATTCGTTTGCGATAGCTTGGAGAACAAAAATGTTTTCCATACAAAAACTTGAAATCTGATTGGTCATTTGTACTGCGAGCAACAAAAATAATGCTCTGGTAAAAATTTCAAAACGCTAGCTTTAAAACTACTGTCTATTTTTTGCATAGAAACAGACGGACAGACGGACATGGCTATATCGACTCGGCTGTTGATGCTGATCAAAAATATACAGGGTCCGGCACTCGAAGTGTAACCAATTGAAAAAGCCGTAAATTCAGTTTGGAAAATTACTTTTACTCGATTCAAAGTACAAAATGTGTTAAAATAATACAAAATTCAGAAACAATTTACTTTTGCTCGATATGACCACCTTTTGCCTTGACTATGGCCTTCAGACGCTCCAAAAACGAATCGCAAGCTGCCCGAATGTGACTTGCAGGTATTTTGGCCACTCGCGAACAACGGCTTTTTTCAGTGCCTCGAGACTGATGTACCTTTTAGTTCGGACCTTGCTCTCCAAAATGGCCCAAAGAGAATAATCCATCGGATTCGCGTCTGGTGAATTCGAGAGCCATTTTGCGGTCGTTATGAAGTTCGGGACGTTGTTTTTCAGCCATTCTTGGTTCACTCGAGCTTTATGAGACGGTGAAATGTCCATGGTCTGCCACCGAAATGTTTGTCTGCCCATGGCTTCAGAGCAACCTCCAGAATATTTTCCCGATAATATTGCGCATTTACCTTGACGCCAGGTTCGATAAAAACGATTGGAGATCGCCCATCTGCGGTTACAGCAGCCCAACCCATTATCTGGGGCGGGTTCTGCCTCCTGATGGCCAATCGATGACTTAAATTCTTCTCTGAACGGTCGGTCAAGTAAACCCATTCGTTTTGAGAGTTTACGAATTGATCAATTGTAAAAATTTTCTCGTCAGAAAACACAATGTTCGGAAATTGACCACTTTCGGCCAAGCGAAGCAACTCCTTCGCTCTATCAAGTCTGACTTGTTGCTGCTTCGGTGTAAGGTCATGCGCCTTTTGGAACTTATAAGGCTTGACCTTGAGATCATTTTTCAATATGCGGCGAATGCTACGATCGGATATTTTCAGTTCTTTTGCCATTTGATTGGCACTTCGTCGGGGATTTCGCTCAAGTCGCTTTGTCACTTTTTGGACCATCTCACGTGACGTTGCAGTCTTTTGATGACCACCTCCATGACGTTTTGCGATGCTACCAGTATCATTATAACGAGTTATGGTGCGATAAACAAAAACTTTATTCACTTTAAGGTGTTTAAGCTCTCGAACAATCGCTGGTTGTGATTTTCCAGCTAAATATAATGCAATCACACTATTACGTTTGAAATCCATTACTGATTTCTTGTTATTGCGTACACTGTCGGCAAAATGCTTTCGTGCGGTTGTAAACAATACACCGAACTGTCATTTAGCTAAATTACCGACAGCTGATGCCCGTGCATTGGTTACACTTCGAGTGCCGGACCCTGTATATACTTTGTGGGGTCGGAGATGTTTCCTTTAATGCGTTACACCTTTCTGGACAAAATTATAATACCGTCTACAAGGGTATAAAAATAAGTCGCGTTTTCCTTCCTGACGCCTTAAATCCGCACCAACCGATTTCCACGTGAGGTTTATACCAAAGAAAATTCAAAGAAAAATTTCAACAGAAAAGCGGGAAAATCTTTTTTTCTCATACAGCGGCATATCTGATCATACATGCAAGCCATCAACAAGTGTATTCACAGAACTTAAGCGAAGAAAGACAAAATATAATAAGAGAAAATGCCCGATTGAGACAACGAGTGAGCACACGAAGATCATTGGCATCATACAATCGCTTGGCGTTCCAATATGATCCCATTGCAAACTATCGGTTTTTTTCTTCTTTTTTTTTAACCTTCTTATTTTGTATTTAAAATATATCACTATAATTAATATATAATTAATTAATAATTAATATATTGGACCATTGACGACTATATGCCGATATTGCAATGCGTTAAAGTTCAAAAGAGAAACGGCTGGATTGTGCTGCGCAAGTGGAAAAGTCAAACTGGATCCATTACTTACACCACCACAACCACTACACAAATTTTTCATAAGAGCGGATTTTACCCGAACAGGTGAACATGTGCGAAGATTTAATGCAGCCCCGTTAATGATGTTGCTGCAATTATTGTTGGCGATCCAACTAAATCGCGAAAAAATTGTCATTCAGCGACGAAGCAATATCATGCATCGTGTAAACGAGACAAATCGTTTGTACGGTGCATTACAATATTCAATCATTTATTGGCAAGGCCAAGACGGATACGACGTCACGTTGAAAATGGTCGATCCAATTACAGATACAATATTGGTTTCCATTAACAATTCATTTAATTATGTATTTTCAGGCTTATCAACGAATAAAAATCCAAGCGCAACGAATTACTATGCGTATCGTATGATGGTTCGTACTAGTGTTGTGTCGTTCGTGAACAAACGAACTAAATTGAACTATTCACCAAACTGTCTTTATTCAATATATTTCAATATTCATATATTTCAATTTCAATATAGTTCGTTAGTTGAATTTAGTTCACTTAGTTCAATATAGTTCACTTAGTTCAATATACAATAGTTCACTTAGTTCAATATAGTTCACTTAGTTCATTATAGTTTACTTAGTTCACGTCGTTCATTTTGATCACTTACCTTGATTGTTCGTTCGTTGTTCACTTAGTTCGATAGGTCGGTCTTAGTTCATTTAGTTCGAAAGTTCGCTTATCGAATAAGCTGATTAATTTTCGCATACATTTAAAACTACGGTTTACAAGTTTGTGCGTATCTATGGCTTCAAAACGAAAGCATAGCAAAGTTTGGAATTTCTTTGATTTTGTGGATGAGAAGAGTGCTAAATGCAAATACTGCAAAATTGTGCTTAGTGTGTCTGGTGGATCACAAGGAAACTTATTCAGAGGAAACAAAGCGCCAAACCAATGAAAGCCGACAGGAAGCAAGTGTGCTTGTCAAAGTTGAAACCGAACGTTTAGCGTTCATATCGTTCATACACTTGCGCGATGCTATTCATTCAGATGGAGTTGTTCAGAATTTGGACGTCTGACGATTCTTCCATCATCTTATATCGGAAGCCCACGCCACATGCACGAATACGCTCAAGACGCTATGACGTACGTGCGAAATTATGGAACTCCGGATTTATTTATTACGCTCACATTAATCGCCACAGTATTTCAGCAAAAACTCATGGTTATGTAGGATGTGCTTACTAAGTATCAAGTTTTTGGTGAAACACGTTGTTGTATGTACTCGGTGGAATGGCCGAAACGTATGAACTACCGAATGCTCTTATTCTAATTTGCTGAACAAATTACATTCACATAAAGTGGATGACCAAAATCGTAGACCAAAATCATTTGCGCATTTGAAACATACAAACATATCGAGAAACACTGCAGGAATTCGTTCGAAATAATGTGCCGTTGCTGAATGAACAGCAACATTAATGCAAGCGGTGGACAATAATACTACTACAATAATAAAATAATAGCGGGTCTATTCTTCCTGGACGGACCTGAAAAAAATAGGGAAAACATTTGTCATTTCATTGATTTTGGCCACTATTCGATCAAGATGTGACATAGCTTTGACGTTAGCATTATCTGGAATTGCGTCAACTCTTCTAGATAGCGGTCGTACTGCACATTCTGCGCTTAAGTTGACACTCTATTTAAACACAATATTTACTCCAACATGCATTATAATCTGATCCAGTGCAATGGGGAAATTGTTGATGCATTGCAAGCTCATTGTTTGGGATGAGTGCACAATGGCACGTAAGAAATTACTTGAAGCACTTGAAGCACTTCACACTAAAGGATCTTCGGCGAAATAACAACATCTTTGGCGGCATAATGATATTATTGGCAGGCAATTTCAGGCAGACGTTGCTAGTAATTCCCCGTGGAACGCCTGCAGATGAATTAAATGCCTGAAGACATCACCTTTATGAAATAATGTAAAAACATTATCGCTAAACACTAATATGAGAGTTAAACTTTAAAATGATCAAAGTGCTGCACAATTTTCCAAGCATTTGTTAGCTGTTGGAAATGGAAAAGTCCCAGTTGATGCGACATCTGGATAATTACTCTAACCAACGACTTTTGCCGATTTGTAGACTCTCAATTATGCTTGTTTAAGTCAAGGAGCAATTCTTGCAGCAAAGAATAATGATGTACACGCACTGAATTTCACCATTCAATCAAAAATTGATGGCGATTTGGTGATATATTTACAAATCCGTTGATTCCATAACAAATCCCGATGATGTAGTACATTATCCAACGAAGTTTTTGAACTCTCTGAGGTAACAAGTATTTCCACCGCATAACTTGCAACTCTAAATTGGTACAGTTATTATGATATTGTGTAATTAGAATCCACTGCGACTTTGCAACGGTGATAGACTTTCGGTAAAAAGACTTATGCCGTATTTGAATAAGGTAACGGAAAGTATGTATGAAAATGTACTATAAACGCATGGTACCAACTTTGGGCCTCTTTCACAAACACTCAAAGTGGAAATGCAATTGCAACTTAATAGTAGGAAATAACGGAAACCACACACACTATTTTACAGACAACACATTTACAAATGCAGATATCTCCATATGCTCCCACCACTAAACCCAATCGCATCCTAGTCAACATCCAAAGATCTACACGGAACCGATCACTTTCCAATATTCATACAGCTATTTCCAAAAACCATACACACCTTCAACTCTTAGAACACAGATACAAGCAGATACATTAGTAAACAATCACAGAAAATACACTACCACGCTTACTAACAACACAAACTAATCAGCAGCACAAATCCTAAAAATCAATAAAGCAAGTGCAAATAATTCAATTCCCACTTCAAACCCCAACAACACTAAATAAACCCCAACAAAATAAATTATTGGTGGAATGCAGAACTAGATTCCATACAAATAGAAAAAGTTAAATGTTTCAATAATCTCAGAAGATCTTTCATCTCAGAAAACATGCTGAAATATAAAGAGACCAACGCTTAATTGAAAGGAAACAGGGCAAAAAAAAGCATTTTTAAATTTTACTAAAGAAAATAAGCCTAACACCACAACAAAGACACTCTTGGATAAAATTCAGACCACTACAGGAGTTACAAAAACCACCTAAATCTACAAAATAGACACAAAGATAAGAAACACCTGCGACTCAACTATGATAGCCAACGCTCTCGCCAAACACTGGTCAGACTATTCAAAAGACTCTAATATCCCAGCCCAATTTTAACAAAACAAAGCACACCATAGTACCCCATTACTCACTAAAAACTCCGTAAAAACCACCGAGCCAAACTCATTGAAGCACCTATCACACCAATAGAGCTCCAATCTTACCTCGGCAGTCTAAAAAGATCTACCCACGGATATTACAATATCAGTTACCAAAATTCTATACCTATACAAAGAATACTAGATACTAGCATTATTCCCCATCAATAGAAAAACGCAATAATAATCCTGATAAACAAACCAACAACATGCTAGCAGAAGTTGGACTTCCGGATTTGGCAAACAAATTGCAAAGAAGCAACGCAGATAAATTAATAGGATCATCAACCTCATTATACAAAATAAAAAATAAAGAAAAGGTCCCACCATAGATCTACAAGGAAAATCTGTCATACTAGAGCTTGAAAAAAACATATAAAAGATAAAAGACCCAACGAAATATAATACCGAACTTCAACTTAAAAAGATACGAATATCGCACATGAAAATTCATCTTCACGGAGGCTTAAAAAAAGTCAACATTAAGATAAAAAGTCTTAAAAGCTGTAGTCCTATACACCAATCTTTACCGCAGAAGCAGAAGCGATTGCTTCTCAGATTTATCATATTCATGGACTCTCTTTTCACTTTTGCCACTATACAAAGTATCAACAACAATGAACCGACAGTCTGCAAAATACGTAACATAATCGCCACAAACTTTTTTATGGACACCAGGAGACACAACATGATAAAAAATAATTAACAATAACACAAAAAAAATCTAAAACAATATCGAACAACTACAACCATATTTATAAAACTATTAACCCAAATAGAGAATCAATAGAAATTCCAAGAACTATAAAAAGAAATCATGCCATCGCATACACCAAATTCAGATTAACTCACACCAAGCTCATACACGAACACAAATTAAAAAAAAAAACACCATCACTAGTCTCCTCCTTTTTAACACAAATTCGCTCACGGGCGAGCACATCATCTGCCACTAAATAAAAAATATAACCATATCACTAAAAATCCCTTCCCCAAACCAACTTCTCATAAATGTCAATGTAAGAAACATAATTAGCTTTGTACTAATATTAAATAGGCTATAATATAATAATAATAAGATAAATATATATTTATAAGATAGGATTAATAAACATTTATAATATTACACATTAAATATTCCAACATCAACAACAATGTGAAACAATTAATACACTAAAACAGCCTGAAGGCCTTTGCAGCTCTGGCAATAAATATTGTACATCCTGAATTTAGTTTCTAAGATACAAATAAATTAAAACAATTAAAACTATTGTTTTGGCATTTTGAAAATACCTGAAGTAAAAATTTAGAAATTTAAGAAACCTTGTGAATTTAAAAACTATCTAGTTACTTTCTATCCGTATCGAAACATGTAAAACTATTATTGCAAATGTAATGTGGAAAAATTTTTATTCGCATTTTGTTTTGACCAAACGTACAAGAAGATAAGATAAGAAGAAATAAGGACAATAAGACAAATAGAAAACAAAATTTATTTGTGGGACCCAGCACTTGAAATGACGCCTTCAGAAAATATAGGTCAAGAGGTGAAGCTAGCCATTTTTACAGTCCCCTGTAAATCTGTCATTAGGCTGACTCCTCACTTAATTGATTGATGACAAACTTTGATTTATTGATTTATTCAGATTTGTAGCACCTTCTTGTCTTTGTGAGTTGACCCAGTATTCACCGGCAAAAAAGTTGGCAAAAAACCTTTTAATGTGAAGGGTTTGGTTTAAGGTTTTGGTTATTTATTATAATAATGTGCTGAGTACAAATTTAATAAATTTATTGTTTATTTTCTCTTTCGTTCAGTCTTTTTTATAATCGACAAATTCCCATCCGTTTTTTTAGGTCCATCATTACATGCCAATGAATTGCCATTTATAAATGAATTAAAAAATACCATCGTCAGGACCGTGAGCGCCCTGCCCCAAAAAATGGTCTTTCGAGCATCCGGCTCGAACGACGTCCTACAATTTTCCTTTTTATCGGCACCATTTACTACAGATAAGTCTAGAGTCAGTTTGTATGTACAAGTAAACACGAAAGGGACCACTATGTTACGAATATAAGTGTGGAACGCCAACGGCGTTTCAAGACATAAACTTGAGATAATTCAATTCCTGCATGAAAATCATGTTGATGTCCTGCTACTGTCAAAACAACATCTCACTTCTAAGTACAACTTTCAAATAAGTGGCTTTTTGTTCTACGGAACAAATCATCCAGGTATCATGATTAGGAACCGCATCAAACACCACTATCACAGCGAGTTTGGAAAAACTACTTGAAGGCCACATCCATACATATACAACTAGAAAGTGGCAGTCTTACCCTCGCAAGGGTATATTGATTCCCTAGTTTCAATGTTTTCGAACCAAAATTTCTGGACTTCTTCAACACCCTAGTGGACCACTTCATTGCTGAGGTGACTACAACGCCAAAACACAACCACTGGGGAACACGCAGACTACATGTGTTCAACCCGAACCCTGCTACAAGCTCGTTTTCTATTACCTACGGTAACAGGCGACAACCAAGCACCACATAAGCCAATCGAGGTTCAAGCGTAAGTAGTTAGGATAAACTAAAACCGAAAAGTACATAAGTGATTTAATCTAATAACTCCTAAGAGTTGATTATTGAGCTTCCACACGGTGCTGCATGCACTATTTCCCTGGTCTTTAACGCTATCACAAAACTCGGGTACAACCCAGAAATATGGAAAATGTGGATCATAGTAATGATACCAAAGGCAGGCAAGGACCACTCAGTTACCGCATCGTACAGGCCTAAAAGCTTATTTTATTGTCTTTCGAAACTATTTGAAAAAATATCTATGGAACGACACGCAACCTTATTCCAGCGAATCAGTTCGGTTTTCGAGAGAAACACGAAACCATTGAACAAGTCAATTGAATACCATTAGAAATACAATCTGCTTTCGAAAAACGGCAATAAGCTTGTTTCCTAACAGAAAGTTTAACAAAACTACTTGTACACAATGTGAACACTATTTTTAATATGGAAATCAGGTGATTCGCGAAAAAATATATTAGCGTTTTAAAAATTGTTAAAAGTGAAATAAAATAAAAATTATATTAAAATATATGGTTTTTAATCAAACTAGAGGGGCTTGTAAGTGTTTGTAGGTGTCAATTGTATAAATTGGTCGTGCTAGTCGTGGTCGATGACTAGACCCTTAGGACCTTCGGGTTACCACCATCGCAGCGTGTGAAAAGCCCAAGATTAACAAAACCCCAAGCTTATGAACACAAAGAGATCAACAGGCAGATCAGCTGCATATCAAAAATTGCCGTTGCCCAGCTGCCCCAGCTGTTGTATTAGGACAGCTCTGGTTCCGTCAGAACCCCTTTAACCCCTGGAAAAAAAAGGGTAAGTGGCGAATTGGCAGGTATGTAAGTATTCCTAGGTACCAATGACGGAAACAGTTCAAAAGATACAAGTGACATACTTTCCACCAAGTTTCAATTAATTCTTTCAAAATAACTTTCCACTCCTGCTGGATTCGCCCCCATGTTAACACAATATCGAATATCATTGTGGAACGACAACGTCGTTTCACGTCATAAACTTCAAAAAACTCAATTCCTTAATTTTTTTTATTATTCTTTATTTTTTTATTTTAGGATGGAAATCAAATAATGATGAAACTGAAAATTAGCGTTTACACGCCCCTTTCACAAAGCATGCCTATTTTCTTATTATTATCACAATTAAAATCAAAAAACCAAGTCCAAATATGTAGTTTCGTTTTCCAGAAACGAAAGTAGTCATTGGCCATAAGGTGCGGCGTTAAGCTTTGGCTTCTACTGCCCAATGTAAACTTTCATCCGATTTGGACACCAAGAATGGTGTTCTACCAATCGTCCTAAAATTGGAAATTACAGAACCTAAACCTATAACAACAACTCTACATGCTGCCCAATCTGATCCGACACCGAATTCCCCATCATCAACGTAACAACAACGCAGTATTGACACCATGATGCTTACTCTGCAGCAGCATATGAACCAAAATATCCCTATGATAATATCTCAAATTTCAAATAATCAATGGCCGCCCTCGAATATCATTGTGGAACGCCAATGGTGTTTCACGGCATAAAATTCAAATAACTCTAAGACTTTGGACAAAGTCTGGCTAGATGGATTAATGGATTAATTCAAAATTTAAAACAATTTTTCCCCAAAACACCCACAAACTCCTGAAATTGTATCTCTACAAAAGAGCCTTTACTATGAGAGCCAAATCTGACATGTCCGACGAATTCGGTATAAACGCTGGATTTCCTAAGGTAGCGTACTTATATTAACGCTGTACGTCGTTTATACGGCAGACATACCCATAAGCATTCTACTAACAACTTCAACGTCATCGAAGCCAAGAGAACACACCTTCAGCTTAAGGCTAGAAGTCTTCACTGGCTTACGAGCTCTCGGTCACTCCTTTGACTGGACTACAGGGTCCTACTTTTTAACTCCGTACTAAAACCAATTTGGCGGTATGGCTCCCAACTTTGGGGAAGTGCCAGCAGTAGTAACATTGAGGTCATGCAAAGGGCCCAATCAAAAATACTAAGAACAATAACTGGAGCATCCTGGTATATCCGCAATGAAAACATACAAAGAGAGCTTAATATCAGATTTTTCAAAGATGAAATAACCCATCAAAAACAAAAGTACATGAAGAAATTAACATCACACCCTAACCCACTTTTTCCAGACCACAGTTAAAACGACTGTAGAATATCGGTTAAAATTAAGATTTTAAAACTTATTGTTAGTCTCATAATTCCTGAAAAGATCCAATAAATACAGCAAATTAAACAAAAAAAATTTGTAATATCCAAATATAGTACTGCTTTCTATTTTGCTTTCTATTTCGTTTTGCAATAATATTTTCTACAGTACTGCAGCGGCTTGTCTCCAGCAGTTTGAACTCTTGTTGCATTTCTCTTACTGTCGTTCTTTTACCTTCTAATCATACTGTCAGATACAGTGATTTAAGAAACTACAACTGTGTGTACTCATTTTAACAAATCTTCTGATAGTAATGCCGTTTATGCCTAGACCGCTCGTGAGCCTCATCAGCGGAAAACCGACCGCTCATATTCCTTACTACCCAAAGACCAGGAGTTGTAAATAAAAATTTGGCATGTGAATTTAACACAACAATGGAGCAAAACTTGTTTGATTTGTACTCCATGGTATGACATCATGTGATTCCATTTACTTTAGTTTAATTGACCCCCCTAAAATCCACTCAAGTGGAAAGTCTACCGTCTGGACCCCCGGTACGGACTGATGTTGCGGTCTCCTCTACACACATTTTTTTGAGCCTCTTTCACCTTTAAAATTAATATACGGCTTAACCTTAAACCAAAACGAAGGCCGTAGTAAAAGTGGATGATATTAAAAAGTTTTAATATTTTTACATGTCATCCTTCAATTTACATGTACTGTTGTCAATGTTCGATACAATTTGTTCGCCCAGGTTCTGGCCGGAGAACATATTCATACAAGAACATCAGCCGAGTACAGTTAAGGAAAAAATTACTAAGCCTGTGGGAGTTAAACACCAAAAAGCTCAAACAACTGACCAGTCATTTTCTTTAAAAAAAAAGATCTATAATAGATTAATTCATTTATCTATTATCTATCATTTACCTAGAATAGATCTTACCCATCAAAATAGTCCCTAAAGAGTCCTAATCTTTGTGGATCTCGATTTCGCTTCTGAAGAAGTAATGTTCCAAATTTCTTTTGGTAGAAACAAACAAATTTTTTTGGTAATTTTGAATTTCTTTGTTTTAAAATCACTTTGTGCTGTTTATTACTGTTCTTATATATCACCGTCATCTGCTCCTTATTTAGTCGGTTTTTACTATTCTGTCCAATAGCGACCTGCTAATGACTCTGGAAGACTTCAATCTACCAGAACTCGCTTGGTCAAATATTAAAAAATTACCATCTGTATCCCGTTCAACAAATTATGAATTCACTGCGAGTGAGTTTGTCATTTTCCTCGGCCTATTAACCACGTAAGAAATTCTTTAGGTCGGCTCCTTGACATGCTTCGAATCTGGTCATGCTACGTCACTTACGACCCTAGATAAAACATACCACCCAATGCTTAAAGTTTCCATCGAAACCATTACTTGTATCGACCTCAACTTTCCCCATTTAGCTTAAAAAACTCGTGGTTTCCGTAAGGCTGACTTAATAAGTAAATTCTTAGATTTGATTGGTTCGATCTTTTGTAATGTACCGATCTAAATAAAGCCTTAGAAATATTCTATAAAACTTTCAGCGCATTCTTTGACTTATGTGTGCCATTACTATATCCATCTGCTTCAAATGATCCGCGTTTAAAATGCCTCTAATGAAATTATAAAATACTTTAAATAGATTTCAGAAAAAAACATAATATAAACTACAAATAACTTTTTAAAGATAGTTAGTATAGGATACTTATAATGCAGCCGGGCGGTGGCCGAGCGGATAAATGAGACCAATTCGGTTGTTGAGAGCATAAGCTGTGCCGCCCGGTCCGGGTTCGAATCCCGGTTACACAAACAGAACTAAAACGGCACAACACCACAACAACAATGGTAAACTAACAATACACTAAAAAAAGCCTGAAAGCCTTAGCTTCTCTGGCAATGAATATTGAACATTGATTCCTTCCCATGCCACTTTTATAGAAACTATTCGAAAAACAGGATATTTCTTTTTTATTAAAACTATCGCAGTATGCTGTGACTGACTAGTTTTGTCTTTATTAGTATGCCTAGATCGGTGTGTATGAAGGCAAACATATAAACTTATACAAGAATTGCATTGATACTTTAGAACAGATCTTATTTTCAACATTCTTTGCTGTCAGTAATTGGGGTTATTTGAGCTTGTAAATCTCACAGGCTTCATTTCTCATAGATTTACTATAATTGCGGTCCACTAGTTTATTGATAATTTTTCGAATTCTGACAGTGTTTTTTTCCTCGTCCTGTACGACCACATGCACGGCTATAATTGCCAAGCACGATAAAAAATTTCATCGCTTGGCAAAATAAAAGATATGCAGAATATAAAGTGTTTTTGGAGGCTTAAAATCTTTAAATTTAAAAAGAAAATGCACAGGTTGCTGTCGAGCGCTGACCACCACGTGAGTTTTTCAGAAACTGCGTTCTAAGATGCAGTTCTCGACCACTTTTCAAGCATCTTGGGCCGTATGTCGGCAAAGGGCCGGAATCGTCATGGGCTTGTTCGCATCGACCAACGACTTCAAGTACCACCACAAAAAATAATCCAATGGTGTAATATCTTGGAGGCCATGGCACAGGACTATTTCTGGAGATAACGCTGTTACCAAAAACTTCGCCCAATAGGTCGATGGTTTGAGGGTACACTCTCAAAAACGACATCTGATTTTCGAAATAAAATTCAACGATTTGGTAACGCTGTTACCGAAAACTTGGACCAATAAGTCAAAGCGAACGGTGCACTTTCACAAACGACCTCTGATTTTCGAAATAAAATTGAATTATTTGGTATTGCTGCTCAGCTGTTAGCCTATTCATCATAAATTGCAAAACCAAACTGAACATAAAATGCATAAAATGCATGCATCGACAATGCATTGGCCTTACAGAGAATCTGTTTACTTCTCAAAATTCCACTTTCATTTAAATCATTCAGAATTCAGATCAATTGGTACTTCGTCTTCTCTTCTTCGTCTTGCCTAAAATTCAAAACAACATACTTGTATGTTTCTTCCTCGCAATATAAAAGACTTTTTTACTCTCACCGACTCAATTCCGCAATCAGAGCGATAATATAGTCGGAAGCGCCCCTTGGTCAACGGACCCAACCAGGCTAAGGCACATTATGCAGCGTCTTATATAACCTCGCACTTTATTTTTACATAAGTTTGACCGAAGATTCAAAGTTTTTTAGGAGTTGGAATGGGCGCGAGATTATCTATAAAAGTAAACAGCCTCTCTTGAGCTGAGGGGTAGGCTTAGAGAGGCATGCCGAACACAACGAGCAAAAAAGACTTCAGAGAGCTAAATGATGCGGTTACGGGCCACAGATACGCTTTCGGCCGAAGACGAACCCGTAATTGGAAAATATTTATAAACCAGCAATATATAATCATATTTATAGGAGGAAGGTATAAAAATATATGAAAAGGTCAAATATGGAGAAATTTGTTGATGCCTTAATTTTTTTAAAGGCATATAGCATATATAAATAGCATTATAGGCATATAGGCATATATGCAATATAAAAACAAGTAAGGGAGTAGCAGTCGAGTTTCCCGACTGCAAAACACTCTGTACCCTTAGACATGCTTACAATTTATTTATTTAGTATCAATAAATAAATGAAACAATATTCTATTAAAAAAAAAAATAAGTTTCGTGTGTCATAAAGCCATACACATTTCGCTGCCAACGTCGCAGTCGGCGTCGCGCAATGCGTATTTTGCTAAGCTTCTGCTTCCCTTGCCATAGATTTTGCATGTCGCATACCTTCCGTGTTTCTTATCCGATTTGGTCAATCAAATTATTAGCTTTTATAAGCACCAACGCATATGCCGAATTGCACAGCATTAGGTTAATAATTGTGGGCGTGGCAGTTTTTTGCGATTTGCGTGGTAGCGGGGGGTGATATCAAAATAAAACAACAAACTTATACTGCGTATGTTAATTACCTATCCAACGATATATGGCACATGTCTGTTTTGTAGTTTCTGAGATCTAGGCGTTGATACGGACAGACAGACGGACAGACGGACGGACGGACGGACGGACGGACGGACGGACGGACGGACGGACGGACGGACGGACAGACGGACGGACGGACAGACGGACATGGCTATATCGACTCGGCTGTTGATGCTGATCAAGAATATATATACTTTATGGGGTCGGAGATGCTTCCTTCTGCCTGTTACATACATTTGCACCATATTATGATACCCTTTTCACCCATTTTCAAGGGGTACAGGGTATAATAAGTTTATATTATATTATAAGTCTTTAGTGTGGATAAAAGTTAATCCAAAGTTGCCCCCTTGAATCATAATTTTTTGCCGCAATAGCTTCTATAAATAAGTATAAGTAAGTAAGTCAATTCAGTTTCCGGAAAATGTCCCTTAAAACTGCCCGCGCTGAATATTTTCAAGCAGTTTTTTTCTTAAGTTGATAGCGCTTATTGGTTGGTTTTGTCGGGTAATTTGGTCATAATACTCGTCAATGCTCGGCTTGTTTCAAAAGAGCTGACGCGTCATAGTAAACGATTTTAAGTCTAAAAACTAGTTAAATACCATCGAGCAATCACCGTATTCACCGGATTTGGCCCATGTGATTTTTTTTTGTTTTCAAAACTCATGTTATCACTCCGTGGTGCTCATTTCGACTCGATAGAGGCCGTAAAAAATTCGCAGAGGAGCGATCTCGGACAGCGTCTACAACGCATGTTTTGATGATTGGAAAAGGAGGTGTCATATGTGTATCACTTTAGCGGGAGCATATTTTGAAGGCGTTAAAATAAATATTGATGAAAATTAAAAATTTAAATCCTGAGGATTTGTGGCGGAGGCTAGGAACGCGGTGTCGTCCGCGTATGTAGCTACTGTGAGGTTCCGAGAGGGGGTGATGGGAAGGTCCGCTGTGTAGAGTGTGTATAATATGGGTCCAAGAAAACTGCTTTGAGGTACTCCTGCTCTTATAGGCCTAGGCGTGCTGATTGATGATCCGCATCTCACTCGGAATTCTCTTTCCTCTGTGTACGACTTGAGGAAGGCGAAGTGGGAACTTGGAAGGTTGGATTTAATTTTGAACAGGAGTCCAGGGTGCCAGACTCTGTCAAACGCCTATTTAACATCCAGCATAACGGCGCAGCAGTACTTCTTCTTTTCGAAGGCCTCTAATATGCACTCAACAAGCCGGTGGCATTGCACTGGTGTTCCATGAAGGCGTCTGAAGCCAAACTGGTGATCAGGGATCAGTCCGGCCTCGTCCAAAACTGGCAGTACTTTACGTAAAAATATTCTTTCAAGTATTTTAGACAGGATTGCCAGCAAACTAATCGGATGATACGATGCTAGATTGGCTTCAGGTTTTCCAGGCTTGAGGAGGACAATTATTTCCGCACGCTTCCACACTTTCGGGAAGTACCCTAGACGGAGGCAGCTGTTAAAGATGTTAGCCAGCCTTTGGGAACAGATTAGGGGCAACATTTTCAGTGCTGTTGCATCAATTCGATCAGGACCTGGTGACTTGCCATTTTTTAAGGAGGTGATCTCCTGCACAATCTCTTCTGGTTCGACGGGCTGTATTGGCGTGCCAGGAGCTCTTGGGCTCTCTACGAACCTTATGGTGGCAGCTCTCTCTTCGGCAGTGCATCTATCGAAAGGTGAGAAAGCACTATGTAAATGGTCGGCAAAAGCTTCTGCTCTTTCGATCTCAGACCGACACCAGGACCCGTCCACTTTGCGCACGGGTGATATCTTCTTCGCAGGTCTTTTAATGTGCCTCGTGACATTCCACAGATTTTGCTGCGGGTCTCCAGGTTCCAGCTCCTTGATGAATCTATGGAAGGAGTCCTGCCGTAGGATGGTTAGCTTGTCCTTCAGTTCCTTGGTGGCACGATTAAGTGCTGTCTTGTCCCTGGGATTGCGCGATGAAAACCAGACTCTTCTGAGGCGCCTTTTTTCGGCCACGAGGGCCGCGATTTCAGGAGACCACAAGTGCAAGTCTCTTTCAGGTGTTCTCGGGGTAGTCGCAGGAGGTGGGTTCGCAAACTCAGCAGCATTGTGCATCTCTTTGGTTGTTTTTTCGATGGCCGCATCTATGTTGCTTGGTGTGGAAAGAGGGGGATCTGAGTAAAGGGAGGAAAGCATCCAAAACGTAAACTTGGGGACATTTGTGTGTTTCCCAGTGAGTCTTTTAGGCGGGGTTTTTCTGAGGACGGGGATGTTTAGGAGCAAGTTTACTGCGCTGTGGTCGGATAGCAGTTTATCATAGCTTGAGCATGTTATCTTAGAGTCTCCTATGCCATTGGAGACGGCGAAGTCCAGAAGATCCGGCTGCTTTGAAGGGTCGGAAGGCCAGTGTGTGGGTTCTCCAGTGGAATGGCAGTCCAGACTCTTCCGCTGCAGGTACTTGTAAAGCTTAATGTCTTTGGGGTTGTTTGTGCGGGACCCCCACCAGGAGTGTTTGGCGTTAAAGTCTCCGGCTGCTATAAAGCGAGGTCCAAGGGACTCGAAGAAGTCCTGAAGGTGGGTCTCGGTTATCGAGTGTCTGGGTGGGAAGTAAACCGCACCAATGGTGATATCTCCCTGTGGGCTAGAAATCCTGGTCACGGCGCACTGAGCCCATTCCTCCTGAAATGCGGGAAGCTCCGTGTACTGAATGCCACTCCTGATGAGCATAGCTGCTCCTCCGCGTGCTCTGCCAGATTGATGGTTGGCATGTAACAGATCGTATCCGCTAATGTTAAAGTAGGACCTGGGACAAAAGTGGGATTCCAAAACTAGAAGAACATCAATATTGTCTGTTTTCATGAGATGCTCTACTTCGGCTTTGCTCTTCTGCAAGCCGTTTGCGTTCCAAAAAACTATATTAAGCCTTATTTGCATTACTTTCTGTTGAGGAAGGGAGCTATAAACTGCGTCATCTGCGAGAACATCTGCGAAGACATCTGTGGGATCAACTTTTCCATCATCCTCTCAATCGTTCCTTCCATGCGGGCAAACATCGTTTCAAGCTGGTTGAGATTTGGGGCTTCGGGAGTGGTTTGAGGGGTTTGTTGGGGATTCCTTGGCTGTGTTGCATGGTTTCCAAGAAGTACGTCCCTGTAACTCGTACCATTGATGATAGTTGGTATTTGGATGAGAGGTGGTTTGTTGCTACTCTCAACGGGTGTGGCTTTAGGAGATAGCTGTGCCTTTGCCTTTTTGTAGGCAGGGCATCCTCTGTACGACGCAGGGTGATCAGCTTGACAATGTAAACAGAATGCTTTCTCGGCATCTTTTTTGGTGCATGACCTAGAGTCGTGAGAATCACCACATTTCACGCAGCGATGTTCCAGGAAACAGAAGCGCTGGTTGTGTCCGAATCCTTGGTATCTGAAACATTGTGGAACATCGTTGAACTTCAGTGGGGGCTCAACGGTGACGACTGACCTACAAATCCTCTTTATTTTGAAAACTTCTGTGTTGTTGCTCGCTGGTTCTAGGTTAACAAAAAATATCCCCAGTGGTTGTTTGGGTTTCCTGCCAATGGGATTGTGCAGATCCCTCACAGTATGGCCGTATTTGTGGAGTTCTTCCTTAATTTCAGTCTGGTCCGTTGAGTGGTAAAGTCCCTTGATGACCGCCCTGCACGCTCTATCGTCCTTTGGTTGGAAGGTGCGGTGCCTTTTGTTATGTGCCACGAGGTGCTGGCGTAGGGCTGTGTAGGACTCCTTATCTGGCATCATTACGCGTACATTATTATTTCCCTCCGTTTTGTATGAGAAGTCCTTTTTGGTACCCACGAGAGTCGTTATCATCTTGACAACCGCGGTGATGTCGGTCACGTCTGGGATGTAGATCGGGGGAGGCTTGAGGGTTTTCGGGATCGGGTTCGGTTTCACTGCCGTTTTAGATGCCACTGCCTCTGAGGCAGTTTTGGGTTCGTCATGTTCGTCGTCATCATCTTTGCTTGAGAGGAGGGCAAAGGGGTTGTTTGGCGCTAGGCGTGACGTCTGGCTTCTCTCCTTGCCTATTACGCGCGAGCTTGCGCTTGATCTCGCTGGGCTCCGAGTGAGAAGAACTCCAGCTAGAGTCTCTGCTCGAGCTGCACTTCCTTGCTTTGAGGGCCTTCTTGCATGGCATTGTTTTGCCAAGCTTAATGGCACGCGGCGGGGCCTGCCAGTCCATACTCTAAGTTGGCGTTCAAATAACGCTTATGCAAAAGTAAGTCACTGCAGCAACGGCAGCAAAGGGGCAACGGACACAGTGGGACTCCGCTCCTGGCAGCCCGACACGGTCCGTAAAATGCGCAGTCCACCAAGTCCCAAGTGCGGGCAGGTCGTAAAAAAAAAAATAAAATAAATAATATTGGAAAAACAAATTCCGAAAAATAATTCAGTTTAATACCAAAAAACCAAGTTCCTTATTGTTGAACAATTTTTCAGAGCTAGCACAATTGATAGCTTTATTCCATGCAGGGCCCGTATTCTAGGGATTCCCTGAAAGTATTGGGTCTCCTCATGCAGTTCAAAGAGAAGCGGGAGATAGTCAGATGAAAGCTCAGTGAGGGCTCTTACCTGGATTTGTTGCTATCTGAAGCCTTTTGATATGTCAAAGTCAATGGGGCTGGGAGTGGCGCTCACCCTGTAGGGGTAGCAGGAAGCTTCGCCTGTAACTACAATGTCCAGGCCCTTGTCTGCCGAGCAGAGGATAAAACCTTGCCTCTGGCACACATTCTGTGGTTGCCCCACAACTTATGCTTGGCGTCACAACTTATGCTTCCAGTCACCTGCAGCAAGGTATTTCCAGAAAGGCCTCCGCTCACTTGTAGGCAGGGGGCAGTAGACCGAGGCAACATAGAAACATTCTCTGCTTGCAGAAAGTTTAATGCCGACTGCTTGTAGATGCTCTTCCGAGAGTGTAAAGGAGGGTTGATGAGAGACTAATGATCTTATGCCACACCTCCGTGCTGCCTGCCATCCGGGTGGTTGGCAGAGTGAAGGGTGAAGCCGAGAATTGTAAAGCGGGACCGCGAGTTGAAGAGTTGATGTCGATGTTATGAAGTTCTATAAAGGAAATAATCTCGTTGATCTTCGAGGAGGCCCGTTGGCGTTCCAGGATACTATTTTATATCGACCCATTAGAAGAGGTGGTGAGGGGAGGGAGTAAGCGAAGAATAACTTGCATGAAGGAATCTATAATTGACGTCATCCTGTCGATCTTCGTGATGAGCTGATTCAACTTCGCATCCAAATTATCGTTTATGCTGGTGACCACTCGCATAAGCAGCATTTCGGATCGTCCGGTCCGAGATTGCATTCAGAAGTTGGATGGTTCTTACCGCACTGCCTGCATATATGATGTCGGGTGCAGTATGCCTTGGTGTTCCCATATTCCTGGTACATGAGGCATTGGACGGGCTCGGTCTGTTTACGCGGCTTCTCCCAGCTAACTGCAATTTCGTTATCTTGTTATCAGGGGTGTAAATGCGGAGGACGTAGTAACCTTCTTTCTGCAGGCATTCGGTGTTTGGCGTTAAAGTCTCCGGCTGGTGATATCTCCCTGTGGGCTAGAAATCCTGGTCACGGCGCACTGAGCCCATTCCTCCTGAAACGCGGGAAGTTCCGCGTACTGAATGCCACTCCTGATGAGCATAGCTGCTCCTCCGCGTGCTCTGCCAGATGGATGGTTGGCATGTAACAGATCGTATCCGCTAATGTTAAAGTAGGATCTGGGTCAAAAGTGGGATTCCGAAACTAGAAGAACATCAATATTGTCTGTTTTCATGAGATGCTCTATTTCGGCTTTGCTCTTCTGCAAGCCGTTTGCGTTCCAAAAAACTATATTAAGCCTTATTTGCATTACTTTCTGTTGAGGAAGGGAGCTATAAACTGCGTCATCTGCGAGAACATCTGCGAAAACATCTGTGGGATCAACTTTTCCATCATCCTCTCAATCGTTCCTTCCATGCGGGCAAACATCGTTTCAAGCTGGTTGAGATTTGGGGCTTCGGGAGTGGTTTGAGGGGTTTGTTGGGGATTCCTTGGCTGTGTTGCATGGTTTCCAAGAAGTACGTCCCTGTAACTCGTACCATTGATGATAGTTGGTATTTGGATGAGAGGTGGTTTGTTGCTACTCTCAACGGGTCTGGCTTTAGGAGATAGCTGTGCCTTTGCCTTTTTGTAGGCAGGGCATCCTCTGTACGACGCAGGGTGATCAGCTTGACAATGTAAACAGCATGCTTTCTCGGCATCTTTTTTGGTGCATGACCTAGAGTCGTGAGAATCACCACATTTCAAGCAGCGATGTTCCAGGAAATAGTAGCGCTGGTTGTGTCCGAATCCTTGGCATCTGAAACATTGTGGAACATCGTTGAACTTCAGTGGGGGCTCAACGGTGACGACTGACCTACAAATCCTCTTTATTTTGAAAACCTCTGTGTTGTTGCTCGCTGGTTTTAGGTTAACAAAAAATATCCCCAGTGGTTGTTTGGGTTTCCTGCCAATGGGATTGTGCAGATCCCTCACAGTATGGCCGTATTTGTGGAGTTCTTCCTTAATTTCAGTCTGGTCCGTTGAGTGATAAAGTCCCTTGATGACCGCCCTGCACGCTCTATCGTCCTTTGGTTGGAAGGTGCGGTGCCTTTTGTTATGTGCCACGAGGTGCTGGCGTAGGGCTGTGTAGGACTCCTTATCTGCCATCATTACGCGTACATTATTATTTCCCTCCGTTTTGTATGAGAAGTCCTTTTTGGTACCCACGAGAGTCGTTATCATCTTGACAACCGCTATTACGCGCGAGCTTGCGCTTGATCTCGCTGGGCTCCGAGTGAGAAGAACTCCAGCTAGAGTCTCTGCTCGAGCTGCACTTCCTTGCTTTGAGGGCCTTCTTGCATGGCATTGTTTTGCCAAGCTTAATGGCACGCGGCGGGGCCTGCCAGTCCATACTCTAAGTTGGCGTTCAAATAACGCTTATGCAAAAGTAAGTCACTGCAGCAACGGCAGCAAAGGGGCAACGGACACAGTGGGACTCCGCTCCTGGCAGCCCGACACGGTCCGTAAAATGCGCAGTCCACCAAGTCCCAAGTGCGGGCAGGTCGTAAAAAAAAAAATAAAATAAATAATATTGGAAAAACAAATTCCGAAAAATAATTCAGTTTAATACCAAAAAACCAAGTTCCTTATTGTTGAACAATTTTTCAGAGCTAGCACAATTGATAGCTTTATTCCATGCAGGGCCCGTATTCTAGGGATTCCCTGAAAGTATTGGGTCTCCTCATGCAGTTCAAAGAGAAGCGGGAGATAGTCAGATGAAAGCTCAGTGAGGGCTCTTACCTGGATTTGTTGCTATCTGAAGCCTTTTGATATGCCAAAGTCAATGGGGCTGGGAGTGGCGCTCACCCTGTAGGGGTAGCAGGAAGCTTCGCCTGTAACTACAATGTCCAGGCCCTTGTCTGCCGAGCAGAGGATAAAACCTTGCCTCTGGCACACATTCTGTGGTTGCCCCACAACTTATGCTTGGCGTCACAACTTATGCTTCCAGTCACCTGCAGCAAGGTATTTCCAGAAAGGCCTCCGCTCACTTGTAGGCAGGGGGCAGTAGACCGAGGCAACATAGAAACATTCTCTGCTTGCAGAAAGTTTAATGCCGACTGCTTGTAGATGCTCTTCCGAGAGTGTAAAGGAGGGTTGATGAGAGACTGTTGATCTTATAATAATTGCCACACCTCCGTGCTGCCTGCCATCCGGGTGGCAGAGTGAAGGGTGAAGCCGAGAATTGTAAAGCGGGACCGCGAGTTGAAGTGCGTCTCAAACAACATTAGGATGTCGATGTTATGAAGTTCTATAAAGGAAATAATCTCGTTGATCTTCGAGGAGGCCCGTTGGCGTTCCAGGATACTATTTTATATCGACCCATTAGAAGAGGTGGTGAGGGGAGGGAGTAAGCGAAGGATAACTTGCATGAAGGAATCTATCATTGACGTCATCCTGTCGATCTTCGTGATGAGCTGATTCAACTTCGCATCCAAATTATCGTTTATGCTGGTGACCGCTCGCGTAAGCAGCATTTCGGATCGTCCGGTCCGAGATTGCATTCAGAAGTTGGATGGTTCTTACCGCACTGCCTGCATATATGATGTCGGGTGCAGTATGCCTTGGTGTTCCCATATTCCTGGTACATGAGGCATTGGACGGGCTCGGTCTGTTTACGCGGCTTCTCCCAGCTAACTGCAATTTCGTTATCTTGTTATCAGGGGTGTAAATGCGGAGGACGTAGTGACCTTCTTTCTGCAGGCATTCGGTAATATCTTCCGATGGAACACCGTGATGAATATTGCGCATGACAATGCGGAAGGGCCCATTCTCAGGTAGCTGGTGGTGGTGAAAAAGTGTACCCTTATCGCGGAAGTGAGGGGCCACAGTTCTGTAGTCGTAAGAAGAGTTGCACTGTATAGCACAATCACCTGAATTTAAGATTTTTATTGAGCAGGTGGGTCCTATAAGGGCGAATTCCGGAAAGTTAACCACACGGGGGACCGTTATTCTTGTTACTTTAGATTGACGGCGAGATAGTGAGGGGGCGCCGGGAACAGGTTTATCAATACTTGCGGGCTTCTGGTTGGCTCTATACTTCTCTTCGGCACGACTGATCGCTGGTTGTGAGGTAGAGGGTTCCATGTCTTCGTTTTCGGTTAAATCCTGGAAGCGATTTCTGCGGATATTCTCCTCCTGATGAGAGACTGCCTTTTTACGGGTTATTTTGGGGGAAAGAGCTGGGCCGGCTATTTTATAAGATACGTCTTTCCATCCTCTAAGGTGAACAGTCGAGCGCGCAGTTCTGATGAGTCGAAGTCAGCAACTGACTCCATTGCGGCGAAGTAAATTGGTTTACTTGGCGATGAATTGTCCATATCTTTTAGTATTTACTTAAAACTTTATTTGATAAAGTTGAAGAATTGCCAGAAAAACAAACGCGTCCTACTCATACGAGAGCTCAGGCGAGAATGAAAAAAAAAGTTGCATAGTGCAATGGCACCCTTGAAAAATATTTAGTGCGCAGCGAGCTTTTTGGGGCGCTTAGCCACCTCCAACTGAATAGGTACTTCAGTGGCCAGAAAACGTCAACAAAATTCCGTTTTCAATTTAGTTGCAATTTTAGTTGGGTCGTGTTTAGTCTTTAACCCAAATGCTTTTTCAAGGCCTCGAGAGTCGCAATTGAGGAATTTTAACTTCAGCTTCACCATCCTAATAAGGAGTTTCAATTTCATGCATTTCAAAATGACCAGGATACGATAAAATCTGTGGAAACAGTATTAGAAATCTTTCAGTGAAATGCATCCGATTGCGATGATCAGACTGGAATATTTCCCAAATTAATATAAATGTGCGGCCTTAATTTTAATCGCTAAGTGCAAAAAACCAAAGGTCATCATACTATACCATTAATTTGCTAATGCATTTAAGAACAATAATTACTGTATTTCTAGATGTCAAGCAGGCGTTTGACAAAGTCTGGCATGAAGGGCTACTCTATAAAATTAAAAAATGATTACTCACACCATATTTATTAATAATTCAATTCTACTTGGAAAACAAAGTTTTCTATGTCCACGAATACGATGAATCGTCCAGGTTACAAACTGCCTACGCTGGCGACAAGGGAGTGTTTTGGCTCAAGTTTTGTACACCATCTGTAAAGCCGATTTACCGATAATAGGCGATGTTAAAAGTGCAACATATGCTGACGAGACCGCAGTCATTGCAATTTGCAGTGACTCACATTTTTCATCCAGAACTTAGTCTAATTGAAGTATGGTAAAAAAGTCTGTTTAAAGCATATTTTTTTTAAGACCTGATTGTAATCCTGTAATGCTAAATGGCTTCAACATACCTTTCAGCGATATTGTGAAACCTGCGAGTACATCTGGACAGGCGACTAATCTTGAAGCAGCACATTAAAGCAAAGCAAACTCAGCTGTAGTCAAAAAAACTTAGAAAATGTATTGGATGCTAACATCCAACGGCCTAAGACTCTCTGTGCTATGAATTAAGTTTTTAGAAGAACATACGGTTATACAAAGGAATCCCAAAGCCAATATGAGCTTACGAAATGCAGCTATGTGGAATATCCAGCAACTCGAACATATTAATACTCCAAGATACCAATCCATGACACTAAGAACCATAAGTGGCGCTCCCTGCTTAGTGAAAAATTATAATATCCACAAAGACTGAATCAACCATTTTTGAGACAAGAGATAATATCGAGAGGAGAAAAATATCTTAATAGGTACACAATCATGAAAATATTTTAGTGCAAGGCCAATTAGACAAAACCAGCAACCAAGGGCGAACGAAAAAATATCGCGTCCTGAACCTGCCAAACAAATCCACAAATTAATTCACTGAAATTCAAGCCGATCCGGATTTGTTTATTATTAAAAAATCTTTTTATTTTTTTTACCAAGACAGATCGCAAAACCGTACTTAACGACACTTTTTTAATGATCAATTCCAATAGATTTGTGAACATGGAGATCTGTTGCTCTATATCTCTAGTTAAAAAGAGAAGAAATTTTTAAAATATGTTAATGTTACCTTGATTTCCAAATATGGCGACAGTGCCGAAAAAATGTCTTGTTTGATGATGTTTTTCCAGAAATAAAACACTCATTGTGAATCGAATTAAAATGGATGTTATCAGCTCCATTTTCGGGTATTTCTCGAATATGGCAATATACATAAAATTCATTGCGTCCGTGGTAAATAAATTTGTTGTCAAATTTGTTTAAAGGTAGAACCCAGGGTATTTCGGGTGAATCCATATGGTACCAAACAAATATAAAGCCATTACATTCCTCGGATATCCATTTTTTTACATTGGCTGCACTAGGAACTGAAGAAAAATGTTAATGTAGATCATAAAAATTAAAATTCTTGTAATTATTTCTTTTGGTTTCCCTTGTGAGGGTAACTTTTAGGGGGTAAATTATAAAACACAATTCTAAGATTTGTGCCATAATTCTGCTGAAATTCTCTCAAAAACCGCAGATATGACCTTCATTTCTTTTTTCATTCCCGCGGCTCCCGCTGCATAAATTTCAGCCCTATATACCTTTTAAATGGATCATTCTTCGTCAGCAATAGCCTCATTCGAGACGATGACTTAAGTGAGGAGCTGTAAGTACGCTATAGCCGCAACAAAAGTGGTAAATCCAATTTAAGAAAATATAAAATGTCTAAAAGAGGCATCATTCCTTTCTTTGTTTTTTTTTCCACTTCTTCATCAAAAAAAGTCGCGGCTTGTTCATCTTCCTGATTAATTCAGAATGCGAACATACGGGTTTCTTTCTCGGTGTTTTTTTTGTTATCCTCTTCATCTTTTTATTAAATTTTCCTTTCTCAAAGCTTATCAAGCGAACCAGACCACTCATGCTCATCGGACTAACTGTCAAATGAAGCTGTCTTATAATGGAATTTTTTTATATCTCTTTTATAAATAAACTGTTCTTGGGTTTATGATATTCTTTGTTTATGATATAAAAGTATTTTGCAATTACTAAATAAAGTTATTTTTAGAAACTAAGTGTACTTAATATCTTTACATTTAATTAAAGTTAGTTTCCGTCTTCTTTGATGTATTTTGTTAAAATCGATAATATCGATATTTAAGATTGGAGAAGATTGGAAAAGAGGCAAATGAATAATATTCTTTTTGGTATTTTTTTTTTTAATGATCTCCATGATCAAACCTCCGTATCACTTTCTAAAAAACATAAAAACTTATGTCACTTCGATATTAGCTATCTCTCCATACCTCGGATCAAGATCGAAGCCTAACTGTTCGTCTTGCCTCAATACGCAGGAAATTTGCAGCAGGCTTCTTGACCTCCCTCTGGCTGATCCGCTCTTTTATCGGAGTTTGCAGAGATGATGTGCTGATTGGCGCAGATATCCTTTCTTCACTTATCCTAGGCAACTCCCTTCCTAATATTTGTGATCTCCATGTATTTTGCTCCGCCCCAGCGGCGTATAATCAAGCAGACAATGAAATCCATCTTTTGAAGCAGCAAGCAAATGAATCCGTTTCAACATACTTATCCAAATACAATTAAATACACATATTCACGTACAAATAGTCCATTTATCCATAAAAATAAATCGAGAATACGAGAGTATCTTTAAGTCCTTGTTTGTACCCATTTGTCACCACAGCTAGCTCCGTGTGGAGCGAGAATGTCAGTTACGTCGAGCTTCTCGACGAAGCTCGGACCAAAAAGTGAGTCGTCTAGACTTCCTCAAGCAGACTAACTTAACGGCCCATTCCGGTTAAAGTAGGTAGTAGGTAAGTGGTAACATCAAAAAGCGATACCATGAAACGCGCTTCAAAATACCGAGAGGAAGAGCTAGCGGGGCTGCTACCTAGCGACAGACATGCAAGATCCGATTGAAGAGACATTAAACATCTTCCAGCTCAAAGTCAAGCTTTAAAACCGAAATGAATCGTACCTCCCAGTCGTATTCAATACTTTGAAAATAAGGTTAATGTTAAGCCATTGATTATGCAAGCTATTTTGAAAAAACAAGTATATATCCGGTGTACATACATCCAACATCGAAAATTGTGTTTGAATTGTTTCGCAAACAACACAACGTTTCGCACTGTTAGAGTATCCCTAATTTCTTCACATGCTGAAAACGTTATGAAACCTTGCTTCGCGGTGGTGACACTCCTTACGTTCCTCCGGTTTCCTCCACTCCAAGCATTTCTGGTGAAACATTACAGTCCACTTCTCCAAATCTCCATAACTACTATGCATCCAGCACTAAAAGTGTTCTCTAAGGAACCGCAGTTATCAACCTCTGTCATTGTAAAGCTAACTATAAGGCGCATGCGTTTATCGATTCCGGATCAGAAGCCACCTTTGTTTCTGAGCAAATGTTCAATGAAACCTCCGTATCACTTGCTAAAAAACCTAAAAACTTTTTTCACTTCGATATTAGCTATTTCTCCATACCTCGGATCAAGATCGAAGCCTAACTGTTCGTCTTGCCTCAATTCGCAGGAAATTTGCAGCAGGCTTCCTGACCTCCCTCTGGCTGATCCGCTCTTTTATCGGAGTTTGCAGAGATGATTCACTTATCCTAGGCAACTCCCTTCCTAATATTTGTGGATCAATTCTGGGTCACGAGACCATTTTCGGGTGAATACTTTCAGGAACACAAAAAAACCCTCAAAGCACAAGATCTGTATCCGCCTTCACCACTCGCATTGCGATCAGCCAAGATCAAAGTATTGAAAACCTTCTCACAAGTTTTTGGAGGGTTGAGGATATCCATCCAAACCGATAGACCGATCACGAAATGCAGCATGGCTATCCATTAGCTAGTCTGCTGAAATCTGCAGAAATAATTTGCATCCATCACTGAAAGTGTTTTCTCAAGAACCGCAGTTATCAGTCTCTGACATTGTGGAGCAAACTATAAGGCGCGTGCATTGATCAATTCCGGATCAGAAGCTACCTTTTGTATCTGAACGAATGTTTAATGAAACCTCCGTATCAGCACGTTCAAGCTCAAGTCGCTGGCATTAATCACGCACTTGCTGCAAAGTGGGAAGTTATGACACCTTGATATTGGCGCTCCCTCAAAACCTCGCATCAAGATCGAAGCATCAGCGTTTGCCTTGACTCAACTCGCCGCAAACTTGTGGATCACTTCTGGGTTACACATTGGGTGTCCAGTGGTAAGCAGACACGGATCAGTTATTTTTCATACTATACAAGGTAGACACAAAAACTTCCATCTCAAAGCGAGAAGTACTATTGCAAATCGGGAAATTATTCGATCCAGCAGGATGGGTCATACGTTGTCCGTGCCAAGATTTTCATGCAAGAAAATCAATCAAGTTGCCTCGAAAAAAAGGTAAAAATTTCCATGGCGCATGGTGAAAAGGAACTATATTTCCATCCGGTACGATCTTAAGTGTGACAGGACACTCAGCAACAGTCTCAGCAGGTTTATAATTTTGTACCTTTTCATTTACAACGTTTTTAAACTGGAGGGATACATCAGCATCAGTATTTGTTTCGACTATATTTAAAATACTTAGTTCTTAAGTGCGAAGTGGTCCTTCCGCACAGTCTTTGTGGTAAAATGGAAACCATCCTCATCCATAACAACGCAGAATTTCGAAACGAAATTATAGCCCAGCAACCCATTGTACTCCAGCTTATCGTCAGGCACCAACAAACATTTAATTATCCTGGATGTCATCTATACGTACGGCAGCCACAAATTCCCCAGTTTGTATTGTTTTTATATTTCCAGGCTCACATAGCACAGACAAAGATTTTTTCAGCTCAACATTATAAAGTTTACGGAACAAGCAGTCTTTAATGATGGACACATCGTCACCTGTATTCCGGCACTATCTTAAAACAATTTTATGCTGTAATTTTGCTGTCACTTTCAGTCACAAAAAAAGAAAAGAAAAAGTTTTTGGCAAAATAATCGCTGGGTGCACTAAAGCGGAGTTACGAGAGGTACCACGAACAGGATGCTCCTTTCAGAGCATGCCCCCGCCTAGCACAACTGGCAGGGAGCCTCTTATGGTTAGCAGCCCAAGCCAATGAAACAAGCCTAACCAGAAAACAATTGGAAATAGTCGCCTATTACCGCAAATTGAAAAAAAATTGTAATACGCTCACATTCCAGACGGCTTCAGTCTCTTGGCAAAAAGTTCCATCCAAGAAGAGAAGCCTACCAACCTCGCCGAAAACTTCGAAAAAAAGAGCCCATGTAATCGAAAATAGAAACCATCTAGCTTTAAATAAATTTGCTGCTCTTGCAAACAATGATGGCTGCCAAGAAGGCCAAAATAGCATGGACATTCTCCAGGTCGAAACCGTTGCAGAAGAAGAATCTCGACAAGCTGAAATTCCAATGACAAAAAAGTCACCTAAACCTAGCCAAATAACAGTACTTGCTGTCAGCGACGTACCTGCCTTAGAAAGGCTTCTCGACTCGGCGGTATCGTCTGACTCATATGAGCTCAAAATCACACGTAATTGCAACTTGCGCATATACCCCCGTGACTCGGATGCCCACAGAGCTATCACTACAAAACTATCGGAAGTAAATCTCCAATACATTCACTTCTGCGTCCCGGAAGACAGAGCCTACAGGGTTGTGGTGTGCAACTTGGCTGCTTCTACCCCAGTTGAACAAATTTTAAATGCGTTCACCTCCCAAGGTCACGCTGTGGATAATACCTATAATCTAAAGGTGAAGTCACAGAATGTTGACTTCTCTGAACCGGATCCAGGCAAGTCTTCTGGCCAGACCGTTTGGTTTATAGACATTAAAAAGGCTATTAATAACAGAGAAGCTCTAAAAATAAATAAAGTTGGCCGTCAAAGAGTCAGAGTGGAAGTGCCGAGAAAAAATGTTAGTTTGCGTCAATGTTACCGATGTTTTGGCTTTGATCACACCAAAAACTATTGCACTAAGGAGCCCAGATGTGGTAGATGCAGTTTGCCTCATTGGACTGGTTCCAGTCAATGCCAGGCAAGAACCTATGTTGACCTGGACTGCGTTTATTGTCAAGGAAAACATGAGGCAACTCAGAAGGGCTGCAGAATCCACGTCCAGAGACTCAAAAGCCGAAAAACTGGAATCAATATTATTCCCATGATCCGCGTAGAACATCCACAACCCATGCGCAACATCAAGCAACAAGATATTCCATCCTCAATCGTGCGGCAGGGCCTATCGTATGCAGATGTGACTAAAACTGAACAACAGAGCACACGACCTGATGGAAAATACTCCCAACAGCGAAATGCTTTCTCAAATATAAGGTTCCAGACTTTTCCGAATGCTGCGTTTGCTCCTGTAACGAACCTCAATATCCGAACCAAACGGTAATTGGTGGCTCCCTCACACAAATCATCATCTCAATGCAGCAGACCATTGCTGGTCTACAAAAAACATCGCTGAGGTATTTGAGGAGATCAAAGAGCTCAGAGTTTCTAAGTCGTTGACGCAGCGCAAGTAATGGTTTGTGAATTGTGGAGCCTGGAACGCTCGTAGCATTATCCCAAATGCTAATGAGCTCAAAGTGTTTCTCAGCAAGCACGAAATTGATGTTATGCTTAATTCAGAGACACTCCTACACGACGGATCCGACCTCAATATGATAGGTTACAGCTGCTATGGAGCAGATCACCCAGGAGGTCGTCCCCAGAGGAGGAGCTTATATCCTAATCAGGCAGGGATTAGTACACTATCACCTGCATTCGATCACAACGAATCACCTACAAATGGCGACGTAAAAATTTCCACTAATTTGGGCGAAATTACGGTGTCAGCTGTGTACCTTCCTCCAGGCTTGCCTTGGAATTCCTCTGAGTTTGATAATCTACTTGGTCAACATGCTCAAAAGTTTATCATTGGAGGTGATTTTAACGCTAAGCATCGCCTCTGGGGTAGTATAAGAGCGAATGCTCGAGGCACAACACTTCACGATGTTATCTCCGGCAGCTCAACTCAAGTTCTGGCTACAGGCGGACCCACTCACTACCCGTATAACACGAGGAATGTACCTTCATGCATCGACTTCTTCTTGTACAAAGGTATAGCTAACAGTCTACTATCAGTACGCGAAGAGTATGATCTATCTTCCGATCACTTGCCGCTGATCGCTTCACTAACAACGTCACCTCATTAGCACCGCCCCTATTAGGATGCTCATTCCATCTGGTGCGAATATAAGGCTGTTTCATTACGAACTTAACAATGCCTTTAACCTCAATACAGAGATAAATACAGCAGACGATATCAAGAAAGCGGTTGAAACTTTTATGAAGAAGATCAAAGATGCAGCTCAAATTGCAGCTCCTGGCGGCGCAGTTCACCTACGCAACTTGCATAGCAGCGTCGCTCTCTCTCCGGAAGCAGTAGGACTCTTAACTCTCAAGAAACGTCTCCGGCGTGAGTTCATCAGGACCAATGACCTAATAATTGATAGATTGCACCGAGAGATATAAAATCGGGTGAGAAAAGTACTGGCCAACCTGAAAAGAGAAGCAACTGACGCGTTCCTCGGGAAAGCTACTGCCGATGAAAACTCAAAATTTGCGCTCTGGAAGCTCACGAAGAGATTCAAGATACAAGTTGCTCCAAAGTTTCCAGTTCGTAACCAAGATGGCACTTGGACAAAATCACCTCAGGGCAGAGCTGAAGCGTTTGCCAGAAACCTGGAGAAAAGATCCCAGCCATTCGAGACAGCATCGCCAAGGCGAATACAACTGGTTGCTGAATCCCTAGAAGCCCCATTGCAGATGGCTCTTCCTGTAAAGCCTATTAAACTCACGGAATTGGAAAATAGTATCAAATCCCTTAGCAAAAACAAGGTTCCTGGTGAGGATCACACCCACTGAGCTTTGTTATTCCTTGTACTGATTTTCAACTCTGCTTTTCGACTGGGACACTTCCCAAGCGCCTGGAAGAAGGCGAATATCATTATGCTCCATAAAAATGGGAAGCCAGCAGAGGAATTAGACTCCTATCGCCCAATAAGCCTGCTTCCAGCATTTGGCAAATTACTTGAGAGGTGCATCCTGAGAAGATTGCTCGAATCCCGAAAGGTCCAATAAGCTATTCCAAAGTTTCAGTTTCGTTTTAGACTCAGGCATGGCACACCTGAACATCTACACCGCGTAGTGAACTTCGTGCTGGAAGGTGTTCATGGAAAGGAGTACGTCGTTGGAGCTTTTCTGGACATCCAGCAGGCTTTCGACGGAGTGTGGCATGAAGGACTTCTGCACAAGCTTAAAAGCGTATTAAATCCTCAGCTCTTTTTGATAATAAAAAGCTTCGTACACAAGCGATCCTTTAAAGTAGTACACGACGGACTGTCCTCCCAAACAAAAAGAGTCAGAGCAGGTGTACCCCAGGGAAGTGTGTTAGGTCCAGCACTATATAGCCTGTATACGCACGACATGCCCTCAGCTGACAACATGTCGCTTACAGATCGCAATGACCTGCTAGTTGCCACCTTTGCTGATGACACTGCAGTCCTGGCCAGAGATACTTGAGTCTATTCAGCCACTGACACGCTTCAGCTTTATCTAAAAAAATTTTAGAACTGGGCCCTACGCTGAAACATCGCAGTCAATCCGGAAAAGTGTGTCTCCGTGACGTACACCCTGAGAAAAGACACATCACCAGGTGTGTTTCTGCAGGAAGAGTTCCTCACACAATCGAACGCCCACAAATACCTCGGTGTCACTCTGGATAAGCGACTTACATTTCAACGCCATGTAACGGATGTAACTTGGCGGCTCAAAACAAAGGCTTGGCTCCTTAGGTCTGGAAACAAACTTTCAATTTCCAACAAGGCCAAAATTTATCAGGTTGTCTTGGCTCCTATTTGGAAATATGTCATCCAAGTGTATGGCATCGTCGCAAAGTCGCACCTCAACAAAATTCGTGTGGCGCAGTGGCAAATCTTGCGTAAACTATCTGGAGCGGCTTGGTACATCCGCAACAAAGACATTGAACAAGAACTGGATTGGCGATGTCATAAACAAACAAGAAACCACGTACGTAAATAAATTGGGAAACCACCCAAACCAGTTGGCTCGAAAACACTTGACGAGGAGACGTGTAATGGGACTGAGGACGAAAAGGAGGCTCCAGCGCATTCACCCAACAGATCTGCCAAGAAGATATATAAATTAATTGATTAAATTAATTCATGCCTCTAGACTCCCTTCTTAGGTGTAAGCATGTACATATGTAAATAGTCGCTAGAAATTATGAATCTCTGCATTATAAGTTATTATAAACAGTAACAGTGGAGCAGCAATATAAATAAATACAATTTTAATAATAAAAAAAAAAAATAAAAAAAAATCAATCGAATCATCGTTGAGAAAGGGATTAGTTCGATTTTATTTTCATTAAATTTTTTCCGACAAAACAAAAAAAAAAAAAAAGTTTTTGGCAAAATAATCAAATCTTTTTATTTTATCGAGGAAATTAAAAAATAGAGGTGCTTCAAGAGAAGTATGGTCGATCGATTCCGAGATGTCGGAAGTCGCTGGGTGCACTAAAGCGGAGTTACGAGAGGTACCACGAACAGGATGCTCCTTTCAGAGCATGCCCCCGCCTAGCACAACTGGCAGGGAGCCTTTTATGGTTAGCAGCCCAAGCCAATTAAACAACCCTTACCAGATAACAGTTGCAAATAGTCGCCTATTACCGCACATTGAAAAAAATAGTAGTACGCCTACATTCCAGCCGGCTTCAGTCTCTTGGCAAAAAGTTTCATCCAAGAAGAGAAGCCTACCAACCTCACCGAAAAGTTCGAACAAAAGAGCCCATGTAATTGAACACAGAAACCATCTCGCTTTAAATAAATTTGCTGCTCTTGCAAACAAAGATGACTGTCAAGTAGGCGAAATTAGCATGGACATTCTCTAGGTCGAAACCGTTGCAGAAGAAGAAACTGGACAAGCAAAAATTCCAGTGGCAAAAAAGTCACCTAAACCTAGCCACATAACAGTACTTGCTGTCAGCGACGTACCTGCCTTAGAAAGACTTCTCGACTCGGCGGTATCGTCTGACTCATATGAGCTCAAGATCGCGCGTAATGGGAACTTGCGCATATACCCCCGTGACTCTGATGCCCACAGAGCTATCACTAAAAAATTATCAGAAGTTCATCTCCAATACACTCACTTCTGCCTCCCTGAAGACAGAGCCTACAGGGTTGTGGTGAGCAACTTGGCTGCTTCTACCCCAATTGAGCAAATTTTAAATGCATTCACCTCCCATGGTCACGCTGTGGTTAATACCTATAATCCAAAGGTGAAGTCACGAACTGTTGACTCCTCTGAACCGGTTCCAGGCAAGGCTTCTGGCCAGAACGTCTGGTTTATAGACATTAAAAAGGCTATTAATAACAGAGAAGCTCTAAAAATAAATAAAGTTGGCCGTCAAAGAGTCAGAGTGGAAGTGCCGAGATGTTTTGGCTTTGATCACACCAAAAACTATTGCACTAAGGAGCCCAGATGTGGTAGATGCAGTTTGCCTCATTGGACTGGTTCCAGTCAATGCCAGGCAAGGACCTATGACGACCTGGAGTGCGTTAATTGCCAAGGCAAACATGAGGCAACTCACAAGGGCTGTAGAATTTAAGACTTTACAACGAGAGACTCAAAAGCCGAAAAACTGAAATCAACATTACTTCCATGACCCGCGTAGAACATCCACAGCCAATGCGCAACATCAAGCAACAATCTATTCCATCCTCAATCGTGCGGCAGGGCCTATCGTGTGCAGATGCGGCTAGAACTGGACAACAGAGCATACGACCTGTTGGAAAATACTCCCAACAGCGAAATGCTTTCTCAAATATAAGGTTCCAGACTTTTCCGAATGCTGCGTTTGCTCCTGTAACAAACACAGGCGAACCTCAACATCTTAACCAAACGGCAATTGATGGCTCCCTCTTACAAATCATCATCTCAATGCAGCAGACCATTGCTGGTCTACAAAAAACCATCGCTGAGTTATTTGAAGAGATCAAAGAACTCAGAGGTTCTAAGTCGTTGACGCAGCGCAATTAATTGCTTGTGAACTGCGCCTCGGAACCTGGAACGCTCGTAGCATTATCCCAAATTCTAATGAGCTTAAAGTGTTTCTCAGCAAGCATGAACTTGATGTTATGCTTATTTCAGAGACACTCCTACACGACGGATCCTACCTGAATATGATAGGTTACAGCTGCTATAGAGCAGATCACCCAGGAGGTCGAGCCAGAGGTGGAGCTTGTATCCTAATCAGGCAGGGATTTGTACACTATCACCTGCATTCGATCACAACGAATCACCTACAAATGGCGACGTAAAAATTTCCACTAATTTGGGCGAAATTACGGTGTCAGCTGTGTACCTTCCTCCAGGCCTGCCTTGGAATTCCTCTGAGTTTGATAATCTCCTTGGTCAACATGGTCAAAAGTTTATCATTGGAGGTGATTTTAACGCTAAGCATCACCTCTGGGGTAGTATAAGAGCGAATGCTCGAGGCACAGCACTTCACGATGTTATCTCCGGCAGCTCAACTCAAGTTCTGGCTACAGGCAAACCCACTCACTACCCGTATAACACGAGGAATGTCCCTTCATGCATCGACTTCTTCTTGTACAAAGGTATAGCTAACAGTCTACTATCAGTACGCGAAGAGTATGATCTATCTTCCGATCACTTGCCGCTGATCGCTTCACTAACAACGTCACCTCATTAGCACCGCCCCTATTAGGATGCTCATTCCATCTGGTGCGAATATAAGGCTGTTTCATTACGAACTTAACAATGCCTTTAACCTCAATACAGAGATAAATACAGCAGACGATATCAAGAAAGCGGTTGAAACTTTTATGAAGAAGATCAAAGATGCAGCTCAAATTGCAGCTCCTGGCGGCGCAGTTCACCTACGCAACTTGCATAGCAGCGTCGCTCTCTCTCCGGAAGCAGTAGGACTCTTAACTCTCAAGAAACGTCTCCGGCGTGAGTTCATCAGGACCAATGACCTAATAATTGATAGATTGCACCGAGAGATATAAAATCGGGTGAGAAAAGTACTGGCCAACCTGAAAAGAGAAGCAACTGACGCGTTCCTCGGGAAAGCTACTGCCGATGAAAACTCAAAATTTGCGCTCTGGAAGCTCACGAAGAGATTCAAGATACAAGTTGCTCCAAAGTTTCCAGTTCGTAACCAAGATGGCACTTGGACAAAATCACCTCAGGGCAGAGCTGAAGCATTTGCCAGAAACCTGGAGAAAAGATTCCAGCCATTCGAGACAGCATCGCCAAGGCGAATACAACTGGTTGCTGAATCCCTAGAAGCCCCATTCCAGATGGCTCTTCCTGTAAAGCCTATTAAACTCACGGAATTGGAAAATAGTATCAAATCCCTTAGCAAAAACAAGGTTCCTGGTGAGGATCACACCCACTGAGCTTTGTTATTCCTTGTACTGATTTTCAACTCTGCTTTTCGACTGGGACACTTCCCAAGCGCCTGGAAGAAGGCGAATATCATTATGCTCCATAAAAATGGGAAGCCAGCAGTGGAATTAGACTCCTATCGCCCAATAAGCCTGCTTCCAGCATTTGGCAAATTACTTGAGAGGTGCATCCTGAGAAGATTGCTCGAATCCCGAAAGGTCCAATAAGCTATTCCAAAGTTTCAGTTTCGTTTTAGACTCAGGCATGGCACACCTGAACATCTACACCGCGTAGTGAACTTCGTGCTGGAAGGTGTTCATGGAAAGGAGTACGTCGTTGGAGCTTTTCTGGACATCCAGCAGGCTTTCGACGGAGTGTGGCATGAAGGACTTCTGCACAAGCTTAAAAGCGTATTAAATCCTCAGCTCTTTTTGATAATAAAAAGCTTCGTACACAAGCGATCCTTTAAAGTAGTACACGACGGACTGTCCTCCCAAACAAAAAGAGTCAGAGCAGGTGTACCCCAGGGAAGTGTGTTAGGTCCAACACTATATAGCCTGTATACGCACGACATGCCCTCAGCTGACAACATGTCGCTTACAGATCGCAATGACCTGCTAGTTGCCACCTTTGCTGATGACACTGCAGTCCTGGCCAGAGATACTTGAGTCTATTCAGCCACTGATACGCTTCAGCTTTATCTAAAAAAATTTGAGAACTGGGCCCTACGCTGAAACATCGCAGTCAATCCGGAAAAGTGTGTCTCCGTGACGTACACCCTGAGAAAAGACACATCACCAGGTGTGTTTCTGCAGGAAGAGTTTCTCACACAATCGAACGCCCACAAATACCTCGGTGTCACTCTGGATAAGCGACTTACATTTCAACGCCATGTAACGGATGTAACTTGGCGGCTCAAAACAAAGGCTTGGCTCCTTAGGTCTGGAAACAAACTTTCAATTTCCAACAAGGCCAAAATTTATCAGGTTGTCTTGGCTCCTATTTGGAAATATGTCATCCAAGTGTATGGCATCGTCGCAAAGTCGCACCTCAACAAAATTCGTGTGGCGCAGTGGCAAATCTTGCGTAAACTATCTGGAGCGGCTTGGTACATCCGCAACAAAGACATTGAACAAGAGCTGATGGTACCAAGGATTGGCGATGTCATAAGCAAACAAGAAACCACGTACGTAAATAAATTGGGAAACCACCCAAACCAGTTGGCTCGAAAACACTTGACGAGGCGACGTGTAATGGGACTGAGGACGAAAAGGAGGCTCCAGCGCATTCACCCAACAGATCTGCCAAGAAGATATATAAATTAATTGATTAAATTAATTCATGCCTCTAGACTCCCTGATTAGGTTTAAGTAGGTAAATATGTAAATACTCGATAGAAATTATGAATCTCTACAGTATAAGTTATTATAAATAGTAACAGTGGACTGCAATGTAAATAAATACAATTTTAATAGAAAAAAAAAAGGTCAATGTTAGTAGATACTGGCTGTACATTACCATTAATAAGTTTGTGTAGGAAAACGACACCCAGTCTTTCTTTCTACGATTGGTTAGTGGAGGTAAATTCATTAGTAGGAGTCTGTTGAAATAAGAAGGAAGGTGAAGATTTGCAACCCAGATGAATCCCCCAAGAGCAAATACTAAGAAGTCCTTTTGTCAAGAAATTCTTTTAAACGGATTCAATGCGATCTTGATGAACCCCATACTGAGGGCTCCAGGCGCACGACGCGTACTCCAGTATTGAACGTACTAAAGACATGTATAATCTTTTAGTTTTATAAGGGCCACTAAATTCCTTAGTCCATCTTTTAATGAAACCAAGCACACCCTTGGCTTTTTTAACTATCATAGAAATATGATCGGCAATGTAAGTTTAAAGTCTAATAGGACACCAAGATCGTTAACCTGGGTTAATATTTCTAAGGAAATCCCATAGAGAAAGTATGTGGCTTAGTTAGGCCACGTTCTAACGACATAAACTTACATTTTGACCTATTAAGTTTTAAGAGATTGTAAATGTAAGATGTAGATGTAAGATGTAGATGTCAGAGGTGAGAGTGTACGTATTTAATAGGGACACGTTGGGTTCTCCCAGCGAAGTAGCTGGAACTCCACATGAGAAGGTCTGAGGAAAATCCCAAGAGTTAAGTTTACTCAAAAGGAGTGCGTGGTTGACAGATTCAATTGCTTTACTTAAGTCTGTATAGATGACATATGTTTACGGAAACCATGTATAATAAAGGAAGTCAGCTTCTAGAGGTTTGTGGTGGTGGAGCGACGCTTTATGAAACCATGCTGTCATGGAGAAGACTCCAATTATAGTCAGAAAAGTATTAGACTAGTTTTTCGCAATGGCTCAGCGCAGTTTTTCAGCACACAGCCTGGAACACCATCAGGACCTGGCGAAAAGACAGGTTTTATCTTCAAAAAATCCGAGTTTTATGAACTCCATGGCGAGACTGAAGATTGCTAGCAGTAAGTTTCAATGGACACCTCAAGCGTTTGGTGGTAAGGATTTCCTGCGGTTAAACGTGGCATTGCTCTGGAAAGAGTTATTCCATTTGGATCAGAAACGAAACATAGATCTAGAAGCCGACCTAAGGATCTAGAATCTTGGGTGGTTTATTTGACCGAGGGATATGTCGAACATACCCTCAGTAAAATCATGGTGTGTTGAAAGTGATAAAGATGGTGAATTCTTGATGTTTGACCAGATAAATTCACGTAAATTGAAGTCTCCTAGAGCCACTAGCAGGTTAATGTCGTACATGCGATTAGAAACCAGCTGAATGGGAGATAAGTGGTGCCAGTATGTAGGCGGTTCTGAAGAAGGTGGTAAGTATGAGCATGTGATGAATAGTGCTTGAAGCGACTTAGTGATTTTAACACATAAGAATTCTGGATCACCAAAATTTGACAGCTTAACCTCTTCAGTAGCGAAGTCGGAGTCCACAGATTAGGACTCCTCCTCCTCTCCGCACTAGTCGGTCCCTTAATTGGTAAGTGGTCCGGATAAATATTGTACCTGTCTGGAAAAACTTCGGAGCTAAAAGTCTATGGCTTTAACCAGATTTCTGAAAAGACTATTATCAGGGATACAAATGAAGAACTATCAGAATAAAGTTAAGGAAGCTTACTCCGTAGCCCCCTTGTATTTTGATAGGATACACGTATCTTGAAAGATGACGTAAGCCTCGAGTAAGTATATTTAAACTTCCTAATGTCCTCCACTCTAATAACGGCCTTAGATTTGGCTTGGATATAAGCCAAAATATCAATTTCTGAGGTGTCAGGGGTCAGTCGTTATATAAAAATATGCTTAGAGGGGTTTTGGTGTTACAATTGGTAAGACCGCAACATCAGTCCGTACCGGGGGTCCAGACGGTGGATTTCCCATAACAGTGGATTTAAGGGGGGTGAAATCTAAGTAGCTAAGTGCCTCACCACGCTTGGTACTTTTACCAGCAATAATTGGCCCGTTTAAAGTCTATCCTTAGTCTTTTTTATTGTCAGTTATAATTTTTTATAACTTCATTTAATTTAATTAATTAAGTCTTACTGAGGAGAAGATTCAACGACTGTAGGTCGTGATAGATATATACGTGTAATTCTATAAATAATTTGAAATTTTCAATCCGAGTCTGTTCATAAAGGGTGCCGAAATAGCCCCGAAAATATTGAACTTCTATTTTTGGGTCAGGTGTTAAGTAAAAATATTAAAATCGACTGAAATTTAACCGCATTTATGCATTTCTTTGAAAGTTATAATTAAGAAAAATATAATTTTCCGTTACAAACTAAAAATGTTATCTCGAATACCTACCTTACCCACCTACGAGATATGTATTTATAGTATTTGTGTAGTGCCAACCAACAGCCAATGAGTTGGGGATGTGCTTATAGGAACGTAAAACTGAAATACGAAATTGAGGATAGCTGGGAGAAATAACAAGTTAGAAAGGCAATAGATCAGTTGTCATCTAGTCCCCCGTTAGAAAAATCCATGGACCCAACTCAAATCCAAGGTCTCGTAGACAATACGGTCGGACAGGTATTTGCGCAACAACAAACCCAATTAAGCTCTATAGCTAATCGAGTATAGATTTTGAAGGTGTAAGCACCGCAAATTAACACAAATGAAAAAGTTTCTGTTAGCCCAGATTTTGGGTGTGACATACCACTAGACATAATCAAGTCTGTGCCACAGTTTTCTAGTACCTAGGACGAAAATGTGGCATGGAGAAAATTGGCCATATACGCCTTCGAGCTTTTTAAACCCTATAATAACAATCAAGCTGTTGCCATTATAAGAAACACGAGGCGTAACTGGACCCCTACTTGCGTCTCACAACACCGTGTTAACTTTGATGCCATCTTGGCCAGATTAATTTGCACTTATTCGGATAAATTATCCTTACGCCAACTGAGGCAAAGTTTAGTTGACAGGGTGACCTGTCTCTTACGCAATACTATGACGAAGTTAAGAAAAAAACTAACGCTGGGAACCAATAAGGGCATGATGATATATAGGGCACCGATCTGCTTAACGCTGTAGTTAGGGCTGACGCCTTGTATGCCTTTGTCTCAAAAAATCGCTCACAGCTGTGGTTTTCCCAGCCCAGCCCAAAGACTTTTCACCCGCGCTAGCTTTAATCAGAGAAATGGAAGCAAGCATTGAGAGGAGCAAATTCGCGAATTCATACGCTAAGGTTGTGAAGGAGCGATCCCAAACAGCCCATATAGCTGGAAACAGCAAGAGCCGTTTCCAGGGAAAGCCAGGTAGAAGTAAAAAAGAAGAACTGGGCAAGGATAGAAATGCACATTGTGTCAAGCACCAAAGGGCAGAGTGCACGAACAAACTGACACCTTAAACAACAAAAAACCAAGGAGGAATACGAGAAAGCAGCAAAGGATGCGGTCGAAGATATCGACAGTGAGAATGAGTACGCTCCAAGTGACGGTTGGCTGGGAGAATTTTAAAAATCTTGATCGATACAAGCGCTATATGGTATTGTACTTTTTCCACAGCAGACGAAGCTATCCCATTTAACACCACTGTCGCTGCCACGATCTTTATAATAGACAACCAACTGGTATACTCCAGAGCCCAAACCTTATGGGTGTTTCCTCCTCCGTAAACAACGAAGTCAAACAAATGCTGAAAGACGGAATACAAGGCCGTCAAGGTCACCTTACAACAGCACAAATTGGGATATGGACAAAAAAGGTCCTGACGCCCACGGTAGGTCCACAAGAGGTTGGTCATAGATTTAAGGAAACTGAATGAGCGAACCATCCCAGATCCTTACCCAATTCCCAGTATTCTCATAATTCTATCGAAACTTGGGAAGGCAATATTTTTCACCACTCTTGACATAAAATCAGGATATCACCAGATTTACCTTGCGAAACATGACCGCAAGAAGATGTCGTTTTCGTTAAATGGTGTCAAGTACGAATTTTTCCGCCACATTGATAATGTGTTTAAATGCCTAATCAATGCTAACATAAGAATATGCCAGGAAGAGACTATGTTTTTTAAAGAAAGCGTTTAATACCTCGTTTTTATAGTAAGCAAGGACGGAGAAAAATCCGATCCATAAAAGGTAAGAGCCATACAGAAATACGCTGAACCAAAAAGCACTCCTAGACTCTCAAGATACTACAGGACTTTTATGAAAAACTTTTCATACTGAAAGAAGAGAATGGCTTAGTGAGTAGGCACATGTCAAAGAAAATTCAAGTTGAGTTTAATGTGACTCAACGTAAAGCATTTCAGATTCTGCTTAACATTTTGGAACACGCTGAAGTAAATTATGCCACTAATAAAAGGGAATTGCAGGCTATTGTATGGGGCTTGGAAAATTTCAGAACTTTCTATACGGCTCAAGGGAAGCAGAGCCTAGTGATATTTCGTATCAAAACTCGCCACTTGATCATTTTCACTGATAAAAGGAGGCAAAAACACTTAAAGAAATCGTGAATCCGGAAGTCGTGAATGCTATACACTGTGAACTACCCGTTCTAGAAAGCTTTCAACACGAATTAATTACCCATTTCTTCGCCACACAGTGTAGGCACTGCTGGAATGTCGTATTAGACATAACCGACAAGAATGAGCAGTTACTCATCACGGCTGAGCACAACCGTGTGCACAGAGCGGCTCAAGAAAATGTCAAACAGCTCCTTATTTTCCCAAAATTGGCAGTTTAGCCAAAGCAGTGGTTGCAATCTGCAGGATCTCCCTCAAAACCAAATATAACAGGCACCCGAAAAAGCAAGAGCTCGGGAAACGCCTATCCTAAGGTATTCAGGAAAAATGCCACACATTGACATCTTTTCAACCGACATGAAGAAATTCCTAACGTGTGCTGACAAATTCTCCATGTTCGCAGTCGTATGGCTGGTGGTGTCCAGGATGATAGTCGACACCACAAGTCCCTTACTGCAACTTGTAAACATATTCCCTAATATCAGGGTTTCTTATTGCGACAATAAGCCCACGTTCAATTCTGAAACCATCACCTCAATGCTCAAAAACAACTATGACATTGACATTGAGAACGCGCCCCCTCTTAATAGCTCATGAAATCGCCAGGTAGAACGGTTCTACAACACCTTGCCAGAAATCGATAGATGACTAAAATTAGACAAAAAAATCAACGGCACCATGGAACTAAGCCTGAGAACAAGTCCGCCACTTGCAGGAGATAAAAGCCCAACAAGACAACATCGAATATACAACCCAAAAAGACGAATCCGAGTTTTTGAGGTTGGAGAACCGGTTTTCGTGAAAAATAACAAGAGGTTAGGAAACAAACTGACTCCGTTGTGATCAAAACAAAAAGTGCAAGCTAACCCTCCCTGGGTGGTCCATAAGGACATATTCAAGAAGACTTTTCCTTTGAAAGTTAGTTAGTAAGTTTACTTGGTCTCACTCTGTATTTAAATTCCAGGTTTGCTCTTACGACGTTCATTACCCTAGCAGGAGTAATGGCCCGGACCACAAACTTTTCGCAAGCCAACTGCATCCCGGTTTTTCAGAAGTGTTGGTATTAGAACTGCGCAACCACCACAGGCACTCTAGTAACCTTTCGGAGCATGGTAGATGAGACAGAAAAATTATCCGATTCCTTTCCCCAATCGCATATGCGCAAGTTACTAGAGTTTAATACAGATCATCTCAGAACATTGCCATCCGTCCTGAAGGTACACCACAGAATTACGAGGAGTTAATTTTTAAAAAGAAAAACTTGCCCTCCCTTTACGAAATCTTTAACAAAATGATAGCATAAATCAATGTGCTTCGTCCCGGAATGTTGAGCAGGATTCTTGGTTATCGCCTACGCGCTCAGATTATCGTCATACACGACGATCGTCTCCGCAGCCAATTTCCAAAATCAGCCTTCGCATGACTATCGCCTTTCTAAAAGTTGCCGATAGTGCTTATGTACTCTCGGTACTGTTTAACGCCACGCTTCGCTGCTTTTCTGAACCACACGAAATTGGACCACCGACCATAGCCAGTGTTAAACTTCCTTCAAGCTTATCGCCTGCCCAATTAGCACCAACGTATCCACAGAACGATTGACCACATTGCTTATAATGTAATTTCATGTCAACCGTGGATAAGAGATACCCGAGGATGTGCTTTATGCCAGCCATGTGCTTAGCATGCGGATTTTGATTCCATTTGTACACCGAATGCAGGGCTTTTCGACTTCCTCCAGTTCGATCAACACAACATCATCTTTGGATGCCACAACATGATGTTCATCAAACAATACCAGTTGTCGAGCTGCTGGGTCATATAGCCGATAACCTTTAGTTGCCACAGAGTACCCAACCATGATATTCTCCTTGCCCTTGGGTTGGAACTTGCTGCCCTTCCTCGGACCCTTGTCTAGAACAACTGCAAGAGATCCAAATACTTTTAGATGTTTTACGCTAGGCTTCTTTCCCGTCCACGCTTCCATAGAAGTCATACTCTTCACTGCGCTGGTAGGGGAGCGGTTTCGCAAATAAACCGAAGTATTAACAGCTTTTGTCCAAAAACTATCTCCTAGCCCCGGCTGGACCAGAAGACATCTCGACATCTCCACTAGAGTTCGATTTGCCCTTTCCGCCACGCCATTTGGCTGCGGCGTATCCCCTATCGTAAGCTGCCTGCAATTCCATGTTTCCTGAGATATTCATCAAACTGCTTATTGACAAACACTCCGCCGTTATCATTCCGCCGGCATTTCAGCTTTCTGCCTGTCTGCCGTTCCACCAGACTCTTGAACTCCATGAACTTTGAGCGCACATCCTTCTTCCCACGCAGAAAATAATCAAAAATCCTTCTGGGTTTGTCGTAAATGAAATTCACAAAATACTTTGAAACTCCTAGAGACAGTGTTGGAAAAGGTCCACACACATTTCACATCCACACACACATCTGCGTGTATCAGCTGCAAAAGCTCCACATCCCGATTACACGTCGCCGTTGGGAATGGTTGTACATGGATCTTGCTAACCATAAGCGTTTTGCAGTTAATATTTTCCGGCAAACCAATATTTACTACGCCGCGCACCATCTTTTTGTATACCATCGCTTTCATGCTAGAGCAATTAATGTGATCATATCTCTTGTGCAGCAAGATTCCATCAACAGTTGACATGGCGAAACAATTGCTTCGACCACCTTCAAATAAATACAAGTTGCCAATCTTTTTGGCTCTCACTATGCATTCTCCATTTTGCACGGTTATGGCCTCCTCTAAGTTAAAAAAGTGATTCTCTCGTTGGACATTAATCATGTCGGCCGTAATTTGAACGTTTTCCGCACGAATTAGCTAATTTTTTTCATTTCTGAATTGATCTGATCAACCTGCAGTACCGCGAAGTTGTCCACAAACTGAAAAACACTTCGAAAGTTTCACTTTAAATGTATATTCTTCGTTTATTTTTAACGCGATAAAACTGTGAGTCGCAAACAACAACAAAGTAACCAAAAATCATTGCTTTTCTTTGTTACAACAATCTGCTCACCACTCTTTTTCTTTTGCGCATGTTTAGGACTCCCTCCATTGATTCATCAAGGAGCTGGAACCTGGAGACCCGCAGCACAATCTGTGGAATGTCACGAGGCACATTAAAAGACCTGCGAAGAAGATATCACCCGTGCGCAAAGTGGACGGGTCCTAGTGTCGGTCTGAGATCGAAGGAGCAGAAGCCTTTGCCGACCATTTACATAGTGCTTTCTCACCTTTCGATAGATGCACTGCGGAAGAGAGAGCTGCCATCATAAGGTTCGTAGAGAGCCCAAGTGCTCCTGGCACGCCAATACAGCCCGTCGAACCAGAGGAGATTGTGCAGGAGATCGCCTCCTTAAAAAATGGCAAGTCACCAGGTCCTGACCGAATTGATGCAACAGCACTGAAAATGTTGCCTCTAATCTGTTCCCAAAGGCTGGCTAACATCTTTAACAGCTGCCTCCGTCTAGGGTACTTCCCAAAAGTGTGGAAGCGTGCGGAAATAATTGTCCTCCTCAAGCCTGGAAAACCTGAAGCCAATCTAGCATCGTATCGTCCGATTAGTTTGCTGGCAATCCTGTCTAAAATACTTGAAAGAGTATTTTTGCGTAGAGTACTGCCAGTTTTGGACGAGGCCGGACTGATCCCTGACAAAGACAACTGGATGCTCTAGATCCATGGCTGAAACGATGGAACATCTTGGTCAACGCGGAGAAATCCACCCACACAACCTTCGCACTACGCAGGGGGGATTGCCCCCCCGTCACACTCAACGAGGAAATCATCCCTATGAATAACACTCCCAAATATCTAGGGCTGACCCTGGACCGCAGGCTCACATGGCGCCCTCACCTGATCAACAAGCGCAACAAGGCCAATCTACGACTGAAGCAACTGCACTGGCTCCTAGGGAGAAGGTCCAACCTCAAAGAAAAACTCAAACTGCTTATTTACAAAGTAGTGCTGAAGCCAATATGGACATATGGGATTCAGTTGTGGGGCACGGCAAGCTGTTCCAACCGCATCAGAATACAGCGGTTTCAGAATAAATGTCTGAGAACATTTTCTTACGCCCATCCGTACCATGAAAACTCAATAATCCACAAAGAGCTTGGAATTCCTTCGGTAGCAGAGGAGATCACCCGACACAGTGAAAGATATACAAAAAGACTGGACAACCACCCCAACCACCTGGCCATCAAGCTCCTAGAAAACAGCCAATCCCTAAGACGCCTGAAAAGGAAATACCCGCTTGACCTCCGCCACCAATAGACACCTAAGTCAGACTCATATGATGTACATTCCATGTACGTCCCTTAAGTTAATGTCACCCCCAAATCATTTAATGACTGTCCATTCGGACAGATTTTAAATACAAAATAAAAATGATAAAAAAAAAAAAAAAAAATTTTCAATCAACCTACTCATCTGATTCATTTGACCCCTTCTGTAATTATCCATATCGTTTACCATACATAAATAACAAATATTTTTCTAAATTCCAATATCACTATGTGTTTGCGGCTCTTTCATCAACCAAAATCTCATTTTCACCAGGCCCAGACCATTTACCTAGCTGCATCCTCAGATGGTACTCTGATCTTCTTACCTTACCTCCCATTATACTATTTAACCTATGCTTGGAGCTCTACCTATCTCTACCTAAATTATTTCAAATATATAAATAGTTTTCAAATATTAATTTGCACCGATTTTTAATAGTCTCTTTAACTGTGGTCTGAAAAAAATGACCTAATGATCAACGCTGGAAGGTCGTTGCGGCGAATTCGGGATCGGTCGCAAACTCGTGTTAAGCTTCTCGCAAGGTGGTTTTGTTTTTGATGGGTTATTTTATCTTTGTTAGATCTGATATTAAGGTCTCTTTGTATATTTTCATTTCGGATATACCAGGGTGCTCCAGTGATTGTTCTCAGTATCTTTGATTGGGCCCTTTGCATGACCTCAATGTTACTACTGCTGACACTTCCCCAAAGTTGGGAGGTGTAGGTCCAAATTGGGTTTAGAACGGAGTTAAAGAATAGGACCCTGTAGGCCAGGCAGAGTGGTGACCGAGAGTTGATAAGCCAGTGGAGACTACTAGCCTTAAGCTTAAGGTGTGTTCTTTTGGCTTCGATGTTCTTGCGCCAGGTGAGCTGTCGGTCGAAGTGCACTCCGAGATACGTCACTTCATGTGCTTTCGATATTACGGCGTTGTTTAAAGTGATTGAAGGACAGTCTTTCCGATTAAGTGTAAATTTTACATGCTTACATTTATGTTCATTTACGTTGATTTTGATTCACCAGTCAGATAGCCACTTTTCCACGGCCACTAGGTGAGAAGAGAGTTGAGTTGTTGCTTGTACCGGGCATTTAAAATTGCTGTCATTGGCTTGTGGGTATGTCTGCTGTATAATGGACGTACAGCGTTGGTGTCAGTACGCTACCTTGGGGAACTTCAGCTGGTAAAGCGTGGTCGTCGGACATGTCAGAGTTGCATCTCACTGCAAAGGTTCCGTTGTAGAGATACGACTTCAGGAGTTTGTGGGTGTTTTGGGGAAGCATTGTTTTAATTATAAACATTAATCCATGTAGCCAGACCTTGTCAAAAGCCTGAGAGACATCGTTTTTCGAAAGCAGATCTTATTTCTGATGTTATTCGATTGACTCGTTCAATGGTTCCATGTTTCTCTCGAAAACCGAACTGTTGCGCTGGAATAAGGTTGCGTATCGTTCAACAAATATTTTTCAAATAGTTTCGAAAAACAATAAAATAGGCTTATAGGCCTGTACGATGATGTAACTGAGTGGTGTTTGTATATTGGACAGCCTCTATAGTTGGCTATGTGGTTACCCCCACAATTTCCCTACTTTTTGGAGCTGGGATCACTTTTGTTGGTCGTGCAATGAGCCGAGTCATGAAGCTCTCTATAAACGACAAACTGAACGCAAAGTGCAGTATGTTCTTGTATGGCCATATTCTTAGCAATTAGTGCATTGCACGAGGCCTTTGCGCTTCTTTTACTGTAGTTCTACGATGCAGAAGAAACTTTAGCTTGTAAATAGGATGCACTTCATTTTTCCTGATAGCTTTTGTGTAAGGTTCCAGCTTGACTTTAAAGAGTTATTGCGGTTTCCTGTCTTTGTTCAGGATGTTAAAGACAGTTTTCGCCTTGAAACCCTCATCGTTCAATGCCTGCGTGATCTCTGGGGGTGTTACGTCAGGCGCTATACCCTTGATAATAACTTGGAGACCCTTACTACTTTTTAGTTGGTACGTGTAGTAGTTTTTGTTATTTTTGCTTAAGTAGTGTGTAAGAGTCCTAAAGTTCTCTTCAGTTTTTACTTGGACCGTGGTTTCGTGGATGCTGACCTTTTTTTGGGGTATTATGTGGAAATTGTCTTTTCCAACAAGTTTAATTATACCATATTGTAAACTAGATTATTCGAGCTTTTCTCTCGGATGTATATAGGTGGGGTCTTCTTTTTGTCCGCTGACTTAGAGTGTGCCGGTTGATTTTTATTTTATTTCCTGCCGCAGAATTTTTTTGTGGGCTCAATTTTTTTTAATTTGGATGTAGCGATCCAACCCAGGTTGCATTGTTTTTGGCATTGTTGCTGATTCAGCAGAAGCAAGCGTAGCCATCGTGCGTACGGTTGATACCGTTGCAGTATTTGTTGTTGTGAGTGCAGTGGTTAGTGAGGTCGAAGTTGCGGTTGCCGTGGGAGAGGTCAGTTGGATTGCCGGTGAGCAAGAATGAGCTCTCTCGTTCATTGTTGGCTTAAGTTCATGTGTCGGGTTGGGGATGATTGACCGTGGCCGATCGACGTTTGCATTTATTTCGTGCAAGACACTCATGAGATATACGAGTTGTTTCGTATCGATGAGAGATGACGTTTGCCTTGCTCTTGTTGAAGTTGAGCGCGAATGTCGTTTTGACCCATTGTGAGAGTTCGTGTGAGAGTTCCAAATAAATGTCTCCTTGCATCTGTTTTGCACAGCACTGCTCAAGGACATGAAATTTTCTATAATCTTAGGGACATAGAGAACATTCTTTAGAGTCAACATGCACAGGTCTGTGTCTGAATCTTGACGTAACCTATACCTTCTGCTTGAAGAAATCCAGCATCGGCCAGTCGGATCTGCTCTGTGTGCTTCTCAAACTTTAATGAATCTTGACGTCATATATACCTTCTGCTTGAAGAAATCCAGCATCGGCCAGTCGGATCTACTCTGTGTGCTTCTCAAACTTTATAAAAAGCTCCCTTGCACAACACATATGGTTTGTTGCGCCACTATCCAAGCACCACATCGAGTTCCTTAAGTTATTGACGTCACAAGCATTCGGCAGACTGCTTCAGCAATTCACCTCGTTTCTTGACACCATGCGATTGCTATCTCCCTCGCACGCGCTTCGACACTGAGACTTAATGTGCCCTTGTTCACCTCACTTAAAGCAAACGATATTCTTTCCTTTCTTTTTCCCATAAGTCTTCGTCTGCAAGTGTTGCCTCTGTGTTGCAGCGAATGCCTTAGTCGATTGTCGATTCGCTCTTCTGCTATTACTTTTCGTTCACTCTTTTCCTTCAACTTTATGGTGAGAATCTCGAACAAAGGCAACTGACTTCGTGTTTCCATGGCCACCACGAAATGTTCGAATTGTTCTGGAAGACTCGATACCAACACGATAGTTAGTAACTCGTCGTTTAGCTCTATTTCAACTCCAGCTAAATCATCCAGAATTCCCACGAACTCGCTTTTATAAATTAATTCAACTTTCGCAGGTTTTTCATTATCAAAATTCAACTTTCTTCGTTCTCCTCCAGTTAGTAACTCCATGACTTAACTTTTGCCTAGTGAACTCGAAGCCTTGGCAGACCATGAGTTGGCTTCGCTGCTTTCTTTTGTCAGCGGCCCGACGTCGTCTTTGCAGTTTGCTCATTGGTGGCTTACATTTTCTAAAATTTTTATGGTATAACGGAATCTCTTATGGTGTGACGATGGGTGCCCGGCGCGTGGAAGAAATTACGCAGGCGCGTGGTATGCATTATTTGCCTTTTACTTATTTTTAACTCTTCCAACTCCAATTTATGCTTGTCCTTAAGCAGTCTATCGAAGTATGGACTGTTATTGACCTGAGGTAGACCTCACAAGATACGCTCCAGGCGTCAGGCCTGTGGGTTCCAGATTTTTAAGCCGTTTTTTGTTGATTATCGTTTCCAGATTATCTATTTTGGGTACATCCATAGTATGCGTTGCTACAAAACCCTTTCTTTTCCTGAACTAACTTTTGGAATACAATTTTACTTATGTAAACTTATGTACGTTATATTATTATTATAATCTATTGTTTTACAATTTCGGCTAAGTGCATAGATGTGATTTTTAAATACAAATATTTCTTATGAATTAAGGTGGACAATTTAATTATTATGAACTATGATTTTATATTTATTATATTTAATTCCTTTTATCTTATGCGAAAAATTTTAAATTCTACAAAAAAACTCAAGTTTAGCGGCAAAAACTGTGAACAGCGATCCTTAGATCCACCATTAATAACAAAAACACTCAAGCACAGTATATAAGTTTGCTGCAAACAAATTTAATAGTGGTAAGCTGAACAGCGGCCACGATGGATACAAACGCAAAAAACAGAATGCCCGCTTCTACCGAGCGCTCACTCAGCCTCGGTGAGCTTTTCAACATAGCACTGAAACAAGACTCTGAGCCGATGCCGGAATCCAGAGACGCCGACACTAACAAGCCAGCGCCTCAGCGGATGCAAGTCATTAAGCGGAAGGCATGTGGGCCTCCACTGAATGCTAAGAAGAAGGCAATACTTGATACTAAGACTCCTGTTCCCACCTACAGCGGCAGCTCAAACCGCTTTGGATTGCTTGCACAAGCTGAGGATCTGAGTGAGCAGCCCTGTACCAGCCATCAAGCAGCTATTGCTGCTGCCACACGTGATGCAGCCACATCTGGCATTATCAGTGCACCTTCCAAGGCGCAACCTAAACTCCCTCCAATAGTTTTGGAAGGCGTTGAAAACGCGCCCCTGCTGATGGACAACATCTCAAAAATTACTGACCTGAACAAGGTCTCTGCCAAGGCATCGATGGGCGGAGTCCTGAGGCTCTACGCGGCAGACGCTAGCACCTTCCGCAGCATAGTCAGCTGACATAGTCAGCAAAGAGGACAGGCCATACCGAGTATGCGTTAAAGGACTCCACCACAGAACGCTCCATCATCAAATCGTTGATGAACTAAAAAGCCTCGGTCACAAGGTGCTAGACGTCCATACACCGAAAAGGCGAAACGAGCCAGGGGCTACTGCTGCCAATCCCATAAATATGTTCTTTTTGAACGTCGCTGCTGCGACGAACAACAAGGAGATCCTGGCTCTTAAGGGTTTATGCCACATGAGAGTTGTCATCGAGCCCCTTCGCAAGCGAAATACGACAACCCAATGCCATCGATGCCAGCAATTTGGTCACACGGCCAAATACTGCCGTAAGGCGCACATCTGTCTCAAATGCGCCGGCGAACATCCTGCCAAAGACTGTACGCGACCACGAAGCGAGCCATGCACTTGCTATAACTGTGGTGAACAGCACCCGGCGAATTACTCCGGATGCTCCAAACTCCAGGCATTCCTTCAGCGCTCTAGGCCAAAAAAGAGGTGTGGGAGGAAGAAGCGAAGTCAATAATCGACCTATGTCCCATGTCCCTACTGGATGTATGCCGACTGCATCTCTCCAAAGCGGAGTCTCCTACGCAGATGTAGCTAAAGCCTGGATGGGCCCCAAGCAGGATCAGCAACAGGTGCCACAGCCCTTTCAGGAGCAACCTGAGATCAGGAAGCACAGCCGGCAAAGAAGACGGTCTAGAGGCGGACATCAGCCCTCTTTGGACAATAACACTTTTAGCATCCTGCAGACGCTAAACGAAAGCATGAACGCCCTGCGCTCCCTTCAGGAACAGCAGATTGAACAAATGAGGATGATGTTACTACAGCAAGGGCAGATGATCCATCTGCTCACTGCTATACACGCGCAGACAGCGACAAAATAAAGCCGCTACGCATCTTAGTATGAAACGCAAACGGCGTCTCCGCGAAACTGCCCGAAGTTGAATGCTTTGTGCGGTGCTACGAGATTGATGTTTTACTCATCAGTGAAACACATTACAAAGATGGAGTGAAGCCCAAGCTGTATGGTTACGAGGCGTATACTGCAAACGACCCGAGTGAGGGTAACGTCAAAGGTGGATCAGCGATTATGATCAAATCAAGTCTGGTTCATTTTCCTCTTCCTTCAGTAGCCACTGATAGGGTGCAACTTGCGTCTGCAGCTATAGAAACTGGGGCCGGCATTATAAACTTCGGCGCGGTCTACTGCCCACCGAGGTTCGTCTGGACCACAGACAACTTCAAATCCATATTGGAGCAACATCAGCATAAATTCATTGTAGCTGGCGACTGGAATGCGTCCCATTGGCTTTGGGGAGCAGGAAGGTGCAACCAAAGACTTCAACACAGATGTAAACTCGCTAGCAACAGGTGGCCCCACAAGGTTCCCTTTTGGTAGTAGAGGGTCCCCAGGCTACATCGATTTTGCGCTGACAAGAGGTATCCTGGGTTTACACTCAGATATCCGATCGTTTGCCGAGCTAAGCTCTGACCACCTACCTCTCATCATCACTTTGGATACAACAGCCAAAGCCTATCCCAAAGTGGAGCGGCTTATCAGTAGGCGCACTAACATGAAACGTTTTCAAGAGCACCTCGAGTCGTCACTGAAACTTGACATGGCGCTGAACTCCGAGCGGGACATTGAAGTTGCAATCGACTCTCTCACACACAACATCCAAGTAGCAGCTAGATTGGCCACCCACACCCCAAGACGGAGACCCGCAGCAGCCAGAATACCGGTCCCCAGAGAGATTTTGATGCTCATTACAGAGAAGAGGCGTCTACGTTCCAGATGGATGAGATCGCGCCACCTGCTGGACAAAGCTGATTTTTACAGGGCGAAGTCTATCCTACATCGTGCACTGGCTTTTTTTTTATAGGATTCTTTTTATTTATTGAAGCTTTTCCTAAAGAGTCTTAGAGTACTTAATTAACAGTTATTATTGCAACTGAAATGGGTTTTTGTGGCCCTAATAATTAGCATTGGGTTGGCATGTCATTACGACGAAGTCGGGTTCGACTAGATAGCCGTGTTAAGTCTCTCGCAAGCCTGTTCGGGTGGGCAAGTAGTTTGTTGCTATATTTTTCCATTTGTTTGGCTATTTCGTCTCTGACCGGGAGCATGAATAAATCCCTGTGTAGGTTATCGCTTCGAACGTACCACGGTGCGCCGGTGATGGTTCTCAGGATTTTCGATTGGGCTCGCTGGATGATTTCTACGTTGCTGTTACTGGCGTTTCCCCATAGCTGGGAGCCATAGGTCCAGGTCTGTTTTAGGACGGAGTTGTACAGTAAGACCTTGTATTCTAGTATTAAGGGAGAACGTATACTAAGAAGCCAATGTAGACTATTAGCTTTTAGTTTGAGGTGTGTTCTTTTTGCCTCGATGTGTCTACGCCAAGTGAGTCGCCTGTCAAGATGAATATCTAGGTACGTAACTTCATCTGATTTCGGTATAACAGTGTTATTTAATACGAGCGAAGGGCAATCTTGTCTATTGAGGGTAAAAGTTACGTGTTTACATTTTTGTTCATTGACTTTTATTCTCCAGTCGGAAAGCCATTTCTCGAGATGTGCCAGGTAGATACCAAGTTGTGCAGTACCTTCCGTGGGCATTTAGAGCGGCTCAGGACTGCAGTGTCATCGGCAAATGTAGAGATAGTTAGCTGCCTCGATGTTGGTATATCGGCTGTATATAGCAAGTATAGAGTTGGGCCAAGTACGCTGCCTTGAGGAACACCAGCTTCTATGATGTGGTCCTCAGACGTAACAGTGCCGCATCTAACTGAGAACACTCTATTGTGCAGGTACGATTTTAGAAGCTTATGGATGCATTCAGGGAGTGTTGATTTAATTTTGTGCATTAGGCCATCTAACCAGACTCTGTCAAATGCTTGGGCCACATCGAGAAAAATGGCAGTGCAGTACTCTCTCTTTTCGAATGCGTACTAACATGAAACGTTTTCAAGAGCACCTCGAGTCGTCACTGAAACTTGACATGGCGCTGAACTCCGAGCGGGACATTGAAGTTGCTATCGACTCTCTCACCCACAACATCCAAGTAGCAGCTAGATTGGCCACCCACACCCCAAGACGGAGACCCGCAGCAGCCAGAATACCGGTCCCCAGAGAGATTTTGATGCTCATTACAGAGAAGAGGCGTCTACGTTCCAGATGGATGAGATCGCGCCACCTGCTGGACAAAGCTGATTTTTACAGGGCGAAGTCTATCCTACATCGTGCACTGGCTTTTTTTTTTATAGGATTCTTTTTATTTATTGAAGCTTTTCCTAAAGAGTCTTAGAGTACTTAATTAACAGTTATTATTGCAACTGATATGGGTTTTTGTGGCCCTAATAATTAGCATTGGGTTGGCATGTCATTACGACGAAGTCGGGTTCGACTAGATAGCCGTGTTAAGTCTCTCGCAAGCCTGTTCGGGTGGGCAAGTAGTTTGTTGCTATATTTTTCCATTTGTTTGGCTATTTCGTCTCTGACCGGGAGCATGAATAAATCCCTGTGTAGGTTATCGCTTCGAACGTACCACGGTGCGCCGGTGATGGTTCTCAGGATTTTCGATTGGGCTCGCTGGATGATTTCTACGCTGCTGTTACTGGCGTTTCCCCATAGCTGGGAGCCATAGGTCCAGGTCGGTTTTAGGACGGAGTTGTACAGTAAGACCTTGTATTCTAGTTTTAAGGGAGAACGTATACTAAGAAGCCAGTGTAGACTATTAGCTTTTAGTTTGAGGTGTGTTCTTTTTGCCTCGATGTGTCTACGCCAAGTGAGTCGCCTGTCAAGATGAATATCTAGGTACGTAAATTCATCTGATTTCGGTATAACAGTGTTATTTAATACGAGCGAAGGGCCATCTTGTCTATTGAGGGTAAAAGTTACGTGTTTACATTTTTGTTCATTGACTTTTATTCTCCAGTCGGAAAGCCATTTCTCGAGATGTGCCAGGTAGATACCAAGTTGTGCAGTACCTTCCGTGGGCATTTAGAGCGGCTCAGGACTGCAGTGTCATCGGCAAATGTAGAGATAGTTAGCTGCCTCGATGTTGGTATATCGGCTGTATATAGCAAGTATAGAGTTGGGCCAAGTACGCTGCCTTGAGGAACCCCAGCTTCTATGATGTGGTCCTCAGACGTAACAGTGCCGCATCTAACTGAGAACACTCTATTGTGCAGGTACGATTTTAGAAGCTTATGGATGCATTCAGGGAGTGTTGATTTAATTTTGTGCATTAGGCCATCTAACCAGACTCTGTCAAATGCTTGGGCCACATCGAGAAAAATGGCAGTGCAGTACTCTCTCTTTTCGAATGCGCACTAACATGAAACGTTTTCAAGAGCACCTCGAGTCGTCGCTGAAACTTGACATGGCGCTGAACTCCGAGCGGGACATTGAAGTTGCTATCGACTCTCTCACCCACAACATCCAAGTAGCAGCTAGATTGGCCACCCACACCCCAAGACGGAGACCCGCAGCAGCCAGAATACCGGTCCCCAGAGAGATTTTGATGCTCATTACAGAGAAGAGGCGTCTACGTTCCAGATGGATGAGATCGCGCCACCTGCTGGACATAGCTGATTTTTACAGGGCGAAGTCTATCCTACATCGTGCACTGGCTTTTTTTTTTATAGGATTCTTTTTATTTATTGAAGTTTTTCCTAAAGAGTCTTAGAGTACTTAATTAACAGTTATTATTGCAACTGATATGGGTTTTTGTGGCCCTAATAATTAGCATTGGGTTGGCATGTCATTACGACGAAGTCGGGTTCTACTAGATAGCCGTGTTAAGTCTCTCGCAAGCCTGTTCGGGTGGGCAAGTAGTTTGTTGCTATATTTTTCCATTTGTTTGGCTATTTCGTCTCTGACCGGGAGCATGAATAAATCCCTGTGTAGGTTATCGCTTCGAACGTACCACGGTGCGCCGGTGATGGTTCTCAGGATTTTCGATTGGGCTCGCTGGATGATTTCTACGCTGCTGTTACTGGCGTTTCCCCATAGCTGGGAGCCATAGGTCCAGGTCGGTTTTAGGACGGAGTTGTACAGTAAGACCTTGTATTCTAGTTTTAAGGGAGAACGTATACTAAGAAGCCAGTGTAGACTATTAGCTTTTAGTTTGAGGTGTGTTCTTTTTGCCTCGATGTGTCTACGCCAAGTGAGTCGCCTGTCAAGATGAATATCTAGGTACGTAAATTCATCTGATTTCGGTATAACAGTGTTATTTAATACGAGCGAAGGGCCATCTTGTCTATTGAGGGTAAAAGTTACGTGTTTACATTTTTGTTCATTGACTTTTATTCTCCAGTCGGAAAGCCATTTCTCGAGATGTGCCAGGTAGATACCAAGTTGTGCAGTACCTTCCGTGGGCATTTAGAGCGGCTCAGGACTGCAGTGTCATCGGCAAATGTAGAGATAGTTAGCTGCCTCGATGTTGGTATATCGGCTGTATATAGCAAGTATAGAGTTGGGCCAAGTACGCTGCCTTGAGGAACCCCAGCTTCTATGATGTGGTCCTCAGACGTAACAGTGCCGCATCTAACTGAGAACACTCTATTGTGCAGGTACGATTTTAGAAGCTTATGGATGCATTCAGGGAGTGTTGATTTAATTTTGTGCATTAGGCCATCTAACCAGACTCTGTCAAATGCTTGGGCCACATCGAGAAAAATGGCAGTGCAGTACTCTCTCTTTTCGAATGCGCACTAACATGAAACGTTTTCAAGAGCACCTCGAGTCGTCGCTGAAACTTGACATGGCGCTGAACTCCGAGCGGGACATTGAAGTTGCTATCGACTCTCTCACCCACAACATCCAAGTAGCAGCTAGATTGGCCACCCACACCCCAAGACGGAGACCCGCAGCAGCCAGAATACCGGTCCCCAGAGAGATTTTGATGCTCATTACAGAGAAGAGGCGTCTACGTTCCAGATGGATGAGATCGCGCCACCTGCTGGACATAGCTGATTTTTACAGGGCGAAGTCTATCCTACATCGTGCACTGGCTTTTTTTTTTATAGGATTCTTTTTATTTATTGAAGTTTTTCCTAAAGAGTCTTAGAGTACTTAATTAACAGTTATTATTGCAACTGATATGGGTTTTTGTGGCCCTAATAATTAGCATTGGGTTGGCATGTCATTACGACGAAGTCGGGTTCTACTAGATAGCCGTGTTAAGTCTCTCGCAAGCCTGTTCGGGTGGGCAAGTAGTTTGTTGCTATATTTTTCCATTTGTTTGGCTATTTCGTCTCTGACCGGGAGCATGAATAAATCCCTGTGTAGGTTATCGCTTCGAACGTACCACGGTGCGCCGGTGATGGTTCTCAGGATTTTCGATTGGGCTCGCTGGATGATTTCTACGCTGCTGTTACTGGCGTTTCCCCATAGCTGGGAGCCATAGGTCCAGGTCGGTTTTAGGACGGAGTTGTACAGTAAGACCTTGTATTCTAGTTTTAAGGGAGAACGTATACTAAGAAGCCAATGTAGACTATTAGCTTTTAGTTTGAGGTGTGTTCTTTTTGCCTCGATGTGTCTACGCCAAGTGAGTCGCCTGTCAAGATGAATATCTAGGTACGTAACTTCATCTGATTTCGGTATAACAGTGTTATTTAATACGAGCGAAGGGCAATCTTGTCTATTGAGGGTAAAAGTTACGTGTTTACATTTTTGTTCATTGACTTTTATTCTCCAGTCGGAAAGCCATTTCTCGAGATGTGCCAGGTAGATACCAAGTTGTGCAGTACCTTCCGTGAGCATTTAGAGCGGCTCAGGACTGCAGTGTCATCGGCAAATGTAGAGATAGTTAGCTGCCTCGATGTTGGTATATCGGCTGTATATAGCAAGTATAGAGTTGGGCCAAGTACGCTGCCTTGAGGAACCCCAGCTTCTATGATGTGGTCGTCCGACGTAACAGTGCCGCATCTAACTGAGAACACTCTATTGTGCAGGTACGATTTTAGAAGCTTATGGATGCATTCAGGGAGTGTTGATTTAATTTTGTGCATTAGGCCATCTAACCAGACTCTGTTAAATGCTTGGGCCACATCGAGAAAAATGGCAGTGCAGTACTCTCTCTTTTCGAATGCGCACTAACATGAAACGTTTTCAAGAGCACCTCGAGTCGTCACTGAAACTTGACATGGCGCTGAACTCCGAGCGGGACATTGAAGTTGCTATCGACTCTCTCACCCACAACATCCAAGTAGCAGCTAGATTGGCCACCCACACCCCAAGACGGAGACCCGCAGCAGCCAGAATACCGGTCCCCAGAGAGATTTTGATGCTCATTACAGAGAAGAGGCGTCTACGTTCCAGATGGATGAGATCGCGCCACCTGCTGGACATAGCTGATTTTTACAGGGCGAAGTCTATCCTACATCGTGCACTGGCTTTTTTTTTTATAGGATTCTTTTTATTTATTGAAGTTTTTCCTAAAGAGTCTTAGAGTACTTAATTAACAGTTATTATTGCAACTGATATGGGTTTTTGTGGCCCTAATAATTAGCATTGGGTTGGCATGTCATTACGACGAAGTCGGGTTCTACTAGATAGCCGTGTTAAGTCTCTCGCAAGCCTGTTCGGGTGGGCAAGTAGTTTGTTGCTATATTTTTCCATTTGTTTGGCTATTTCGTCTCTGACCGGGGGCATGAATAAATCCCTGTGTAGGTTATCGCTTCGAACGTACCACGGTGCGCCGGTGATGGTTCTCAGGATTTTCGATTGGGCTCGCTGGATGATTTCTACGCTGCTGTTACTGGCGTTTCCCCATAGCTGGGAGCCATAGGTCCAGGTCGGTTTTAGGACGGAGTTGTACAGTAATACCTTGTATTCTAGTTTTAAGGGAGAACGTATACTAAGAAGCCAATGTAGACTATTAGCTTTTAGTTTGAGGTGTGTTCTTTTTGCCTCGATGTGTCTACGCCAAGTGAGTCGCCTGTCAAGATGAATATCTAGGTACGTAACTTCATCTGATTTCGGTATAACAGTGTTATTTAATACGAGCGAAGGGCAATCTTGTCTATTGAGGGTAAAAGTTACGTGTTTACATTTTTGTTCATTGACTTTTATTCTCCAGTCGGAAAGCCATTTCTCGAGATGTGCCAGGTAGATACCAAGTTGTGCAGTACCTTCCGTGAGCATTTAGAGCGGCTCAGGACTGCAGTGTCATCGGCAAATGTAGAGATAGTTAGCTGCCTCGATGTTGGTATATCGGCTGTATATAGCAAGTATAGAGTTGGGCCAAGTACGCTGCCTTGAGGAACCCCAGCTTCTATGATGTGGTCGTCAGACGTAACAGTGCCGCATCTAACTGAGAACACTCTATTGTGCAGGTACGATTTTAGAAGCTTATGGATGCATTCAGGGAGTGTTGATTTAATTTTGTGCATTAGGCCATCTAACCAGACTCTGTTAAATGCTTGGGCCACATCGAGAAAAATGGCAGTGCAGTACTCTCTCTTTTCGAATGCGCACTAACATGAAACGTTTTCAAGAGCACCTCGAGTCGTCACTGAAACTTGACATGGCGCTGAACTCCGAGCGGGACATTGAAGTTGCTATCGACTCTCTCACCCACAACATCCAAGTAGCAGCTAGATTGGCCACCCACACCCCAAGACGGAGACCCGCAGCAGCCAGAATACCGGTCCCCAGAGAGATTTTGATGCTCATTACAGAGAAGAGGCGTCTACGTTCCAGATGGATGAGATCGCGCCACCTGCTGGACATAGCTGATTTTTACAGGGCGAAGTCTATCCTACATCGTGCACTGGCTTTTTTTTTTATAGGATTCTTTTTATTTATTGAAGTTTTTCCTAAAGAGTCTTAGAGTACTTAATTAACAGTTATTATTGCAACTGATATGGGTTTTTGTGGCCCTAATAATTAGCATTGGGTTGGCATGTCATTACGACGAAGTCGGGTTCTACTAGATAGCCGTGTTAAGTCTCTCGCAAGCCTGTTCGGGTGGGCAAGTAGTTTGTTGCTATATTTTTCCATTTGTTTGGCTATTTCGTCTCTGACCGGGAGCATGAATAAATCCCTGTGTAGGTTATCGCTTCGAACGTACCACGGTGCGCCGGTGATGGTTCTCAGGATTTTCGATTGGGCTCGCTGGATGATTTCTACGCTGCTGTTACTGGCGTTTCCCCATAGCTGGGAGCCATAGGTCCAGGTCGGTTTTAGGACGGAGTTGTACAGTAATACCTTGTATTCTAGTTTTAAGGGAGAACGTATACTAAGAAGCCAATGTAGACTATTAGCTTTTAGTTTGAGGTGTGTTCTTTTTGCCTCGATGTGTCTACGCCAAGTGAGTCGCCTGTCAAGATGAATATCTAGGTACGTAACTTCATCTGATTTCGGTATAACAGTGTTATTTAATACGAGCGAAGGGCAATCTTGTCTATTGAGGGTAAAAGTTACGTGTTTACATTTTTGTTCATTGACTTTTATTCTCCAGTCGGAAAGCCATTTCTCGAGATGTGCCAGGTAGATACCAAGTTGTGCAGTACCTTCCGTGGGCATTTAGAGCGGCTCAGGACTGCAGTGTCATCGGCAAATGTAGAGATAGTTAGCTGCCTCGATGTTGGTATATCGGCTGTATATAGCAAGTATAGAGTTGGGCCAAGTACGCTGCCTTGAGGAACCCCAGCTTCTATGATGTGGTCCTCAGACGTAACAGTGCCGCATCTAACTGAGAACACTCTATTGTGCAGGTACGATTTTAGAAGCTTATGGATGCATTCAGGGAGTGTTGATTTAATTTTGTGCATTAGGCCATCTAACCAGACTCTGTCAAATGCTTGGGCCACATCGAGAAAAATGGCAGTTTAGTACTCTCTCTTTTCGAATGCAGTTCGAATTTCAGTTGTGATTCGATTGACTTGTTCGATTGTTGCATGTTTCTCCTGAAAACCAAATTGATGCTCCGGTATCTTGTTAATAATTCGCATGTAGGGTATATCAAATGTCATCAGACATTTTTCGAAGAGTTTCGCCATGCATGGTAGGAGACTTATTGGTCTATACGATGACGGGACGATGATCCTTTCCCGGTTTCGGAATCATAATGATGATCGACTTTTCCATAGCGAAGGGAAGTGACCAATTCTATTAATTGCATTGAATAGCTTGCAAATAGTTTGGACGGCACAAAATGGAAGTTCGATGATCATCCTTGGGGTTATTAGATCGCTGCCGGGGTTCTTATTAGCTTTTAGTTCTTTAACGATTTTAGCAATTTCAGTTAGTCGAAATTCTATTGGATCCTGTGTCGTTTGGCTTATAACTGTTTGCTCTTGTAAAACGAAATTATTCGTTGCTGGGTTTGGTTGAAACACGTTTTGAAGGTGCTCGGCGAAAGTAAAAGCTCTATGTTTGTCGCTGCGGACCCATTCACCCGCAGATTTTCTTATTGGCACAACAGATTCTACCGGGGGGCTTAGAGATTGGTGTGCTCTCCATAATGAATATTTTGTGCTAAAAGGTGCTAATTGCTCTATGTAACGACGTTGTGTGCATTCCTACTCGTTGTTTAGCTCCTTTCTTAATCTACGAGTTGCGTTTTTGAGCCTTTGTTTTGCAAATGGCGATCTATAAGATTGCCATTCTCGTCGTAAGCGTCGCTTATTTCCAAGACAAGCTGCTCTATTTGAACATTTGTCTTAGGTTGCATATACTGTACAGTTTGTTTTTCTGGGGTTGAGGCATGGGCTGCTGCAACAAGGACAGACTCCAAAAGTTTAGTGGTGCTTTCTATGTCAGCCTTGTTGATGATTCTTGGGTTCAGTTCAATGTGCGAGCTTACGAATTTCTTGTATTTTAGCCAGATAGTTCTATTGGATGTCAATCGCCCGGGTGTGTCCTTCAGATCCGGACATTGGAGATAATTAAGGAGCACCGGCGAGTGATCAGAAGATAGGTCTGGGAGGGATTCGGCGTTAATATGATTATGAGAGATGTTTCTTGTGACAGCAAAGTCAATCAAGTCTGGTATCTTTCTGGGGTCCGTTGGCCAATATGTAGGTGATCCCGGAGAGGCACAACTAAGCTTGTTGCTTACTTTAATAATTGTGTTGTACAATTGTTTTCCCTTAGGGGTTACAAGGCGAGATACCCAGTGCGTGTGCTTTGCATTGTAGTCACCAGCAGCTATGAAGCGATCCCCTAGTGTGTTGAAAAAATCCAAGAATTGGTTTTCGGATATCGTAAAGCGAGGTGGGCAGTATACTGCAGCAAGTGTTATTTGTCCGTTGCCCAGCTGTATATTTAAAGATGTTGCTTGTAAGTAGTTTGTCGCAAAGTCGTTGCAGAAAGAATGTTTTATGCGGTTTCTAATCAGGACTCCAGTGCGTCTATGTGCTTTACCATCAGGGTGGTTGGAGCCGTAGAATATATAACCATTTATTTGGAACTTGTACTTGTTTGTAAGGTGTGTTTCAGAAAGGAGCATTACATCGATATGTTTGTCTTGGAAAAATTGAACCATTTCAAGCTTGTGTCGCGAAACGCCGTTGGCATTCCATAGAGTTATACGTAAGGGAGCCATTGATTATTTTGACTGCTGCAATACCAGCATCTGTATCAATAGTTCCTGATAACGCATAAGATTTTCTATAGTTGTTCTCATAAATGTCATGAATTTGGTCATGTTTTGTTGCAAGATAAAGATCATTGTTTCAATTTTGCCTTGTGGCTGTCCTGTTGGCTGATCAGCCTTGTTTTGTTCAGCGAGTGGGAATGCAGTTGTAGGATTTGTAGATGCAAGACCTGATTTAAGCGCACTTGCAAATGTTACGTTCCTGTTGGCTGTTTACGTGGGCATCAGGTGTATGTTTTGGAAGTATAATTGTGTTATGCGTGCTTTGCCCACGCATCATAGTAACTTTTTGGTGAAGCCGATTTTTTAGATCCTTATATACAGGACAACCTCTGTAGTTTGCTGTGTGGTTTTCTCCGCAGTTGCTACACTTTTTCATGCCAGGGTCAGCTTTGTTTGATGGGCAGTTAACAGAGCTGTGAAGCTCACCACAGGCTACACATACAGTGCGGAGGGCACAATAAGTTTTTGTACGGCCATATTCTTGGCAATTTGCAAACTGTACGGGTCCTTTGCGCTTATGCGGCTGTTCAACAGAGATTCTACGGTGTAAGAGATATTGCAGCTTATAAATGGGGTGACTCTCGTTTTTCTTTACTGCCCATGAGTCTGGTTCAAGTTCGACCTTGAAAAGAGGTTGTGGCTTTTTATCTTTGTTAAATATGTTGATGACTGTTTTCGGCTTAAAACCTTATTCTATTAGGGCTCCTGATATTTCCTCAGGATTTCTTTCAGGCTTAAGGCCTTTAATTACTATTTGTAGTCCCTTGCTGCTTTTTAGTTGTCAGGGGAATTATGTGGAAACTGTCTTTCCCAATAAGGTCCATTACTTTGTTTACGAGGGCGCTGGAACTGTTATCTCTGATGTAGATTGGTGGCGGCCTAGGGGTCTTCCTAATGTCTTTATCAGAATTTGGCTGATCGTCTAAATCATCGGCCAAAATGGCGAATCGGTTATCATTGTTGGGCATATTAGTTTTCTGTCTTGTTATGTCACAGATTATTTCTGATTTATTACCTGTTGAAGAATTTTGCGGGCTTAGTTTTCGCTTTATTTGTATGTATCGATCTATACCAGTCTGTATGGTCGAGGAACTTTTTTTTGCTGTGGAGAGAGAGAATTGAGTATTGTTTTTTATTGGTTTAGAAGGTATTGAGGTTGTGGGAGTTTTAACATTCGCTGAAGAAGAGCGTATCGGCATTGAAGCATAGCAAACTGTAGTTGATGTTGCTATAGTTGCTGCAGTTGTGGTATTGGTTTCTGAGGTTGCTGAGATCGGAAGAGTTGAGAGTGGGAGAGCTGGGAACGTAACTGCTGTGAGCGGGGGAGTTGAGTGTGTGTTTATTGGTATAGCGGTAGTTGTTGTTGGTGTAGGCGCAGGTAAATTTGGTGCGCATTCTGCTCTCCGTTGCTGAGAGTAACTGTTGGGTCTCTCCAATGCTGGAGAGCAAGATCGCGCTCTTTCATCACTTTGCGGGTGCAAGCTTTGATAATTGTTTGTGTAATTTGATATGTGTGTGAGTGAGAGGTAGGTAGGAGGTAGGTTGTTTTCTCGCTTCTGATTTTGATTTTGAGCGCCGGTTGCGCTCATGTTTAGTTTTTGTGTGTTGTTTTCACTTGTTTTTATTTTTTTTGATTATTTATTCGCAGAAATATATAAGGTTTTTAACACATATAAATATGTATTAGCGTCTTTTCGCTTTTATATATTGGTTGCACTTGGGTTTGGAACACAAAGCTGCATGGTTCGATGACAGGTTAGCCAATACGGGTACCGAAGCCGACGCGAAGCACTCGCTCTGGAAGGCCACACGTACGATCAAAAGACGTTGCCCAAGGAAAGCACCACTGGTGAACAGCAACGGGGCATGGTGCCGAACTGATTTGGAGCAAGCAGATGCGTTTGCCGCCCTCCTCGCCGAGCGGTTCGAACCTTTTAACCTCGCCAGTCCGCAGCAGGTTGAAGAGACTCACGATCAGCTGTCTCAAGCTCTCAAAATGGACATGCATACAACCGTTCGATCCTGGTGAGATAGCTAATGTTATTGCCCAGCAAAACTCTAAAAGAGCACAAGGCCATATTGCAATATGCAACGCCACTCTAAAGGACCTACCGAGCAGAGCGATCCGCTACGTAGCGATGGTTTTCAATGCAACTGTGAGGCTGCAGTACTTTCATCCTCAGTGGAAGCTGGGAATCATCTCTATGATACATAAAGTTGGCAAGCCGTTGAAGGACCCTGGATCCTACCGGCCGATTGGTCTCCTCCCATCGATCTCAAAGGTGTTTGAGAGACTGATTGCCGCCCGGATGGTCAGGTTTATAGATGCGCAAGGAATAATGCCAGAACACTAGTTCGTGATTCCGTGCTGGTCACTGCACGGTGCAGCAACTGCATCGAGTGGTCGAGCAAATTTTAACGGCCTTCGACTGCGACGAATACTGCAACGCTCTTTTCCTCGATGTCCGGGAGGCATTTGATCGTGTGTGGCATCCTGGTCTGCTTCTGAAAATCAAGAATACACCCAAGAATACCTAGCTTTACCCCTCATTGACGACACCCCTGTGGAATAGGTTGACTCAGCCAAATACCTGGGAGTCATACTCGACCACCGGCTCACTTTCTCGAAGCAAGTGAGTGAATTGAGAATACGCATACGGGCCGCGGCGTCAAAGCACTACAGGCTCATGGGCCCGCATAGCAAACTGTCGCTAAGAAATAAGTTGACCATATACAACCAAATCATAGCTCCTATTTGGAGGTATGCGTGCCAAATTTGGGACCTGGCGTGTGACAGCCGGATCCGCAGAATCCAGAGCATCCAAAATAAAATGGCGAGGACGATCACTGGCTGCGAGTGGTATGTGAGGAACACCACCCTCCACAGTGACCTCAAACTGCTCACGGCCTTTGAGACCATAAATTTACACTCCAGCCGCTACAACGACCGACTGGAGCGCCATCGCAACCGACTCGCTAAGGGTCTCACCAGACCTCGCCCACAAACGAGGCTCAATAGGCGACCTCCTAGAGACCTAATTGACCGTCTGCCAACAAGACGCACAGCAAGATGATGATAAGCCAAACGATATACTCCCCATCGTCTTTCTTTCTTTTATATTTTTTTTTTGTGTTTTGTAAATAGTTAGTTTGGAAGTTTAAATTTAGTAATAATGGTAACGCTAAGCACACTTAGCCGGCGAGCCTCTCGGGCAGTATTAATAGATGCCAAGGTCACCAAGGGGCTTAAAGATACCCTGTATGCCTTAATAAATAGTTATAGAAAAAAAAAAAGATTTTATAAAGATGTCTTGGTGTTCTGGTTCTTTTGATTTTTTGTTTATAATAATGTTGGTTATTTTAGCCGCCGTTTACAGAAGTTAACTATTTCAACTGTCTCTTTTATTTCGATCTGCACCCTAGCTTAGTTCAACAGCGACTGACTGCCGCGCTCTCTGCAGAGTGGCGAGTCGATCCGTCGATAAGTTTCTCGATAATAATCTTTGTATGTATGTATATAGTACGGATGGGTGTATGAATGTATAAGCTTATGACTAGATTGGCTATGTATAATTAGGTATGTATGACTAGGAATGTATGACTAAGAGTAAAGGAAGAGGGTAGAAGGAGCAGCCTACTACAACTCGGCCGTCCTGACAACTAAATCTCCCGATCGTAGGATTTTATAACAATTAACGTTTCTTAAAGCTAAGGGTCCTGTTTCTCATTTTATTCTTCTTAGTAGAGATACTTTTAAACGGTCTTAGACATTTTTTAGGTTTTCTTTTCTTCTCGTTTGTTTTCTTTGTTTTACAATTGCTTCTTAAATTATACTTTCTATTTCGTACAGAGTTTCTTAAATTATACTTTCTATTTTGTAGACTCTTAATTTTTCTTTGCCAGTGTTTTATATTCTGTATGCTCCATACACCCCGGTAAGGATTGCGAGAAATTTGAAATCCATCAACATCTTCCAGAAGGAAGCGATCATTTTTGAGAACTTTGCTTATGACATAGGGTCCTTTATGCTTTGGAACTAACTTCTTAGCTATGCCTGTTGTTGAGTCAAAATTTTTAACCATGACGTAGTCGCCTTTTGTGAACACCCCTGATCGTTTTCGTTTTTTGTCAACATATTCTTTATTGTATGCTTGTGCTCTTTTCTGACTTGCCTCGCCTTTATTTCTAATACTTTCTAAATCTCTTTCTTCAATCGTTTCTCCAATTTCCTCAATTTTTTCTTTTAACTCATCCATAATTTGTCCTTTTTGTTGTAAACCAAATAACATTATGCTGGGATACTGTTTAATGCTGCGGTGTTGTGTATTGTTCAGGGTATATTCGACCTTTTCTAAGACTAAGTCCCAGTGTAGACCTTGATCAGGTTCAATTAACTTGCTAATCATTGGACCAAGACTTCGGTTTATACGTTCAACTTGACCGTTGGCTTGTGGCGATCCAGTTGCAATTTTTATGTGTTTAACATTGCATTCTTTCAAAAATGAGTCAAAATCGCCAGACGTGAAACATGCTCCTCTATCTGATATGATACACTTAGGCCTACTGTATGCTCTGAAGTAGTCGTTTAACGATTGTATGACTTCTTTTGTGTTCGTAGTTTTTGTTGCGTATAGTCTGACAAACTTTGTGAATGCATCTACTATTACTAGAATATGTTTCTTCGGTCTACCCAAGTCTACTGGACCATAATGGTCAATATGGATGATTTCAAAAGGTTTGTTTCCCTTAGGTATGTTGTGTAGAAATCCTTCTGTTTTTCCTGTTTTGGGACTGAATGAAATACATTTTAAACAGTTGCTGATATGTGTGCTACACTTCTGTTTTAAATTTGGAAACCAATAGTTTTTCATTATAGCTTCTATCATTTTGTCTCTTCCTACGTGTCCAAGTTCGTTGTGATACTTGTATAACACTTGTTCTTCCATTTCTATCGGAACGCAGAACAGCAATCTATTTTCATTTGTCTTTTTGTAAACTATACCATTTCTCATCTCATACAATTTATTTTCTGTGTTTTCTAACAATTGCCTGATTTCTTTTAATTTTGTATCTTTCCCTTGACATATAACTAGATTATCTTCGAAACTGTTTGTTTGTATTACCATAATATTTGTACACCTACTCAGTGCGTCAACATGTTGCATGCGGCTACCTGCCCTATGCACAATTTCAAAATCATAACCTTGGAATTCTAAAGCCCACCTGGCTATCCTAGGGTTTAGCTCTTTTTTGCTTAGGGTCAAAATTAATGAGTTGCAGTCGGTGACTATTTTAAATGTCCTCCAATGAAGATAAACTCTAAATCTACGTAACGAATAAACGATGGCTAAAGTTTCTAACTCGAAACTGTGGTATTTTGATTCAATATCTGTTGTCCGTTTTGAAAAGAATGAAACTGGGTGCCATTTCTGGTCCTCCTTCTTTTGCATAAGTACAGCACCGAATCCAGAAGAACTTGCATCACAATGCAATTCTGTTTCGTGCTTATGGTTGTATATAGCTAAGACCGGTGACTGTATTAATTTATCTTTTAACATATTAAAACAAATCATTTCTTCACTACCAAATTTGAACGGTTTATCTTTTTTAAGAATGTCGTGCAGTGGTTTAGCTAGTCTAGAAAAATCTTTTATGAACCGTCGAAAATATGAGCATAATCCCAAAAAACTTTGTACTGTATGAACATTGTTAGGTATTGGGAAATTTTTTATTGCCTCGATTCCTTTGTCATTGGGCATTATGCCATCTTTATTTATTATGAACCCAAGATATTTTATACTCGATTGCATAAACTCACATTTGTCTATTCTTAATTCAAGTTTATTTTCAACTAATCTTTTAAAAATTTCTTTCAACGTTTCTAAGTGTTCGTTTATATTTTCGGTTGCCAATAGAATGTCGTCCATATATACTACTACTTTGTTTTCTCTAATCATATCAGCAAAAATTTTGTTAACAAATCTTTGGAACACAGACGGGGCGTTTTTGAGGCCAAATGGCATTCGCAGCCACTCGTATTGGCCTAATGGTGTAACGAAAGAGGTGTATTTTATTGATTCTTTTTTAACATGCACGTGGAAAAAACCGTTTTTAAGATCGAGTTTGGTGAAAACAGTTTTCTCATTCATTCTATCTAACAAGTCATCTATAAGAGGTAGAGGATAGTTGTCTTTCATTGTCATTTTATTAAGTTTTCTAAAGTCGACGCACATACGTAAGTCTCCAGTTTTCTTTTTCACTAAAACAATGGGCGATGCATATTCCGAGTCGCTTGGTCCTATAAATCCGTTTTCCAAATATTCGTCTAATAGTTTTTGTAACCTGTCTTTTTCTGTGTATGAAAGCCTCCTAGGAGAACAGCTAAACGGTTTCGGGTTTTCATTGATCTTTTGTTTATTTCCATGGGTTTTCTCAACGCAATCATTTCCAAGGTGTACGGGTCTAAATTTAAATTGCATGCAGTTAATTGCATCTCTGCCGAGAATAACATTATACCTCATAGACTGGTCGCAAACAATGATTAAACGAAAATATATTTTTATTGATCCTTTCAATACATAACATGTGGTTTGTCCATATGTTTTGAGAATACAGTTGTTTAAACCAAAATAGCAAGTATTAACTAGGGCTAACTTCATTGTCTCGTTAATAAGTGACTTTTTAATGATAGATATAGGACTGCCAGAGTCTATGAGGCATTCTGAAATTATAGGCTTATAAGCATTTTCAAAAAAATTGATTTTAAACCATCTTACATAATTATTAGTTGAAACGCTCTTCGTTGTGGGACATTGTGCCACCAGGTGTCCAAGTTGTCCACAGGCGTAGCACGAACCTGGTTCACGTTTGGGCTTCTTGCAGATGTCAGCTTTGTGTCCTTTTGAATTACAGTTTGCGCATCGTATGGCATCTTTGTAGTCGGTTGGCTGTGCAGGTGGCTCCCTCCGAGCTGGCAAACGGATGTTAAAAAATGCGCGTAGCATCTCCGATGGAGTAGAGCTATGCTTCTCTAGCATTGGATCCGTGCTTGGGTACGGAAATTTTGCAGCGGTATGCCCTCTATCACCTGGTCCAGTAGCTCGTCGTCGTCGATGTTTATCCCGCTTGAGAGAGCCATCTTCTCATCGTAATAACTGCAGAAACTCTCCTCGGTTTTCCACTTGCGACTTTCGAATTTTCGCCGGATCTCAGCCTTGGATGATTGCTCGCCAAAAGTCAATGACAATTGATCAAGCAAATTGTCAATTGGTTCGATCAATCGAGCAGGGTGCGCATGTAACCAGACTTGCGCGTTTCCTTTAAGTTTAGTGATGAGTAAGATGCGTAAATGGTTGTCATCGATGTTGAAAGTGCGTGCGATATTTTTGACCACTGTTATCCAGGCACGCGCGCAAGTTTTCCCATCGTAATCGGTTATCGTCTCTTTGGCGAGAGCGAGAACATCAACTGGAAAACACTGGCTCTCCGCTCTCTCCTTGGATCGCTGCGGCGAGTGAAATGTTGTGTTCTCTTTTGTGGCGCCAGCCTGCGTAAACTGCGCCGTCTGGATAACGGAACTAACTGTAGCCCTGCTTTGCTCTGGTTGTTGTTGTTCTTGGAACTGCAGGCTCGATCGTGTTCCGTTAAGCATTGCCTTCGCTTCTGCTAGCTCTGCGCGTAGTTGCTGTAGCTCGAACATGTTTGTCTCCCTCTCACTGCCAGTTTCGGTTGATTCTTTTCTGTTCATCGCATTCACACTTACGTGATCGGTGTTAATTTCACAATTCTGGAAATCCAGTGAAGAAAAAATGTCGTTTCTTGGTGGACCGTTTTTCTGGGGGTGCTCCGGTGGACAATCGCCCCGAACTGCCGTTGGGATGTCTTGCAGCCTCGCGATTAATTCGGCTTTTGTGCCCTCCGTATTTTGGCCCAGAATACGTAGCCAATCTTTTAGAGTTGTCAGCAAAAAGTCGTTCAGGATGATTTTATCGTCCATTTTGGATTATTAATCCCACTTCTGAGATTTTAGCCGCCGTTTACAGAAGTTAACTATTTCAACTGTCTCTTTTATTTCGATCTGCACCCTAGCTTAGTTCAACAGCGACTGACTGCCGCGCTCTCTGCAGAGTGGCGAGTCGATCCGTCGATAAGTTTCTCGATAATAATCTTTGTATGTATGTATATAGTACGGATGGGTGTATGAATGTATAAGCTTATGACTAGATTGGCTATGTATAATTAGGTATGTATGACTAGGAATGTATGACTAAGAGTAAAGGAAGAGGGTAGAAGGAGCAGCCTACTACAGTTATTAATGCCAATGAGGCTGTTTAAATTTTGATATCACTTTTATGTACTATTTTTCCTGATTCTGTTGTACTTGTAGTGTTTTTATTTTCTTTAAAAATTTCCTTTTTAAACCTTGGCGAAAGCTTTGATCCAATCTTAGCATTTACCTTCACGTATACTGTCTGCCCTGGTTGGTTGTTAATAGTCTACTTTGGGTTCTTATTATGGAGCGACAAGTCCGTATTCTGTTTCGTTTTTAGTTTGTCAATCTTGTCCTGTCTTGCTTTCTCGTATTGTTCTGGGTCTGTCGTCACATTCCTACCGTAAAAGACCTCCAATAGTCTTTTCTTCGAAACTGAGTAAAAGGAGTAGTTATGTTCGTAAATTGCCCGGTCTAAAAGTTCTTTAATGTTATCTCTCCTAAGACATTGCATTATTTCCGAAAGGGTTGAATGGAATCGTTTTATTTGTCCGTTAACAGCGCTTTTGTTAGGTGGTGCAGTGTAAGCTTCTATTTTGAGTTGCTCTAACATACATTTATTTGATTGTGAATTGAAGGATTTTTCGTTGTCCATAACTATTTGTTTAGGGACTCCGAAGTAAAATATCAAATCGCGTAATGGGGCTCTAATATGTTTTATAGCTTTGGATGAAATAATGCGGGCTTGAGCTAATTTAGAAAATGTATCTAATGCAGTTAGTACTGAATGCCGTTCTGTTGAGTATATGTCAATGTGCAATACATGACCGGGGTATTCTGGAATCGTAGTTTGATTTAGTTTAGGATAAGGTGGATGTCTGTCTTACTAAGACTCTTTACACAATTTGCATTGTCCAACAATCTTTTGTTTTATCTTGGGAAAGTATCAAATTTAATATAATTGCTTTTTGTTTTCTAATGCGCTACGATGAGCTCTCTTGTGGGTCTTAAGAATTTCTTCTTCCTGTTGTGTTTTGTGAGTCAGGTCTTTTACTTTGGATTGCGTAAATCGAAATTTTAAATTTTTGACGTGGTTTTTATAGAAAAACTGAATTTTTCCCATCATATTCTCTGTAGTATAAATTCCGTTTATTACTGATGTGTTAAGGCATTCTTTAGGTGTTCTTTTAATTCGTCTGTAGAGCACTCTGGTTTGTAAATTTCGTGTCTATGTAGTAGTAGTGTCTATGTAAGTAGTAAACGAAATTGAAAATTTATATTCGGTTTTGTCTGCTGTGTAAAAGAGTATTTGATTTTTGAATGCATACATTGAGACTTCTATACTAGGTATCAGGTCGTAGCTAGAGCTTTCTGCACTATGCAGTGTAGACTTGTCTGTTGGAATTCTGGAGAGTGCGTCAAATACTACGTTTTCTTTCCCTGGCATGTAAAGTATTTCATAGTCGTACTCCTCAAGATAAGCTTTCCATCTCTTGATTCTTACATTTCCATTCAAACTTCTCAGGGAATGTGTTAGTGGTTGTTTATCTGTAAAGATTTTTACCTTTGCCTTGCCGTATAGGTAATTTTTAAGAGCTTTGAGTGGCCAAATTATGGCCATCACTCCTTTCTCATTAGACCTATGCGTTCTCTTCAGCTATCGAAAGTGTTCTAGAAAGGAATGATATCGAATGAATATTTTGCGATAGGACAGCTTCTTTTGCGTAATTAGAAGCATCAAAAGTCAGATGAAACTCCTTATTGAAATCTAGATAGCGGAGAATAATTTCTTTTGAAATCAGACTACTTTTAAACTTTCTAAAAGCTTCTAGCGCTTCTTTATTTAGTACAATTGATTTCCTTGATGACAGTTGTTTTGACACATGCCCATCCTCTGCTCTTAGTAGAGAAGTAAGGGGTTTCGTTCTAGGGCAGGGATAGTTTGCTATCGCTGCGACTTTATTTTGGTTTGTCTCTATTCCTTGATCAGAAACAACAAATCTTAGAAATTCGACTCTGTTTTCCATAAATTCACAGTTATCTAACTGACATATTGGCATTCTGTAGTGTTTACAAAGTTATTGCCAAATGCTTTAAATGGATATCATCATCTCTTCTTAATATGATGATATTGTCTATATAAATGAAACTAATTTTCCCAATGTGTTCTCGAAGTATGTCATCTAATGCGCGTTGAAAAATTTATGCCCCTTTTTTTAAACCGAATAGGAGTCGTGTAAACTTATATTTTCCGTTTACGGATAACGCGGTCTTTTCTATGTGAGAATTTTTCAACAAAATTTGGTGAAAACCACTTTTAACGTATAAAACAGAAATTACTTTATTATTGCCTAATTGGGTGAGTACCTCATTTATTTCAGGGATGGGTTACTTATGAGCTATTGTTATTTTTTTAAGTTTGCGATGGTCAATAACCATGCGATACTTTCTTTCGCCTGATATATCTACTTTTTCGGGACGATCCACACTGGTGAATTGTATGGAGATCTTGGAGGGCGGATTATGCCGCCTTCTAGAAGTTCTTTTATTTGTTTGTTTACCTCGGCTTTCAGTGTCATAGGATACTGATAAAACTTTAAGTAAACTGGTATGTTGGACAAAGTTCGGATTGCAGCTTTTACATTTGTAATGTAAATTAATCTTTGAGCATGTTGCTCAACCTTGTTTTTTCGATATCAGACAAATGGGATGTTCTCGGAGTGAACGAAATTTTTTTCTCTTATGTGGATTTTATACCGTTTTAAGGGTGATTATATTTTTGCTGAGTTTTTTTTCAGCACCTAGTTCTTTGAGACTGTCGTTGCCTAAAATGGCATCAAAAGATTTGAATGAAGGTAAGAGAAAGAAATTTACTTCAATGATATTGATTTTGAAAAGGTTTGCTATTTTGTGGTAAGTCACTTTTTTACTACCTATAACAGAAATATCATTGAATGGATTTTTATTCGGAATAGAGTTTCTGACAAATTTTGGCTGAATATAGTTTCTGTTTGAAAAGGTATCCGTAAGGATATTTATGTGATTGCCATTCCTTAACTTACATAAAATATGGAAGTATTTATTTTTGGTAGCGTAAGTCTCAGCGGATCGTCCGCCAGTATCGTCGATGAAAGTCTGTATGTTAAAATTCCTTTGCCTTTTCCTTTGCCTTAAATAGTCTGGCACTGAACCTGGTGGTCTTTTGCCAGGCACGAAGCACGGTCTGTTCACCTAATTAACTAATTTTGTTTACTTACTTGGATACCCATTGGCTCGGGACGGGGCTGAGGTTTATATGCCAATGGTCTGGGCGGAGCGAATTGATGTGGTGGCTATTGGTTATTGTGGAACATTTGTCTTGGTGTATCAATTCGTTGATTGTGAACGTTCTGCCTTGGCAATGGTACTGATAATTGTTGTCCGTATAAGTGAGGATATCTTTGAGGACCCTGTGGCGGTGGTCTATTAACAAACTGAATGTTGCATGTAGCAGGTATAGGTTTCGGATTTCGGCTCCAAAAATTTTCAGTTTAACCTTTGGTTGATGCAGAATTTGCACGGAAAGTTTGGTTTTTAAGTTTTAAAAATAGGTGAAGTGCAGAAGGCAAGTCTAGCGGCTCTTTATTAGATAGTCGAGATGGGTCACCTTGAAGACCTCTGACGAAAGTATCCAGAGATTTGTCCCTGTACATTTTTGTCATTAGTAGCTCCGATTCCCTACCTAGTTCAGCACAAACGATTTTGTTCAATATAAGGGACAAATGCCTATAAACAGTATGGTGGAATTCGTCCACTGATTGGTTCCAAGTTTGCACTAACGCTGTCATTTGGTATTCTAATGTATTGATGTGTCGTTTGTCGGCGTATTGTAGTGTCAAACATTTTGAAATTGCTAACCAGTTGAGAGGTGTGTTGTAGGACTCTAGAGCCATATCGGCATGTCCTATTATATTATTGCGTATGGTGTTCAAGATACCCTAATACTATGGAGTTTCTTGATATGAACTGTATGTTTCCAAGACGCGCTCTACACCTTTTTTCCATAAGTTAAACTCAGCTGGATCACCTGAGAATTGGCGTATGGTTTTCACAATGTCTGGTACCCTACCTAAATCACACAAATTCCTAGCATATTCGGGGGCAACAGTCTGATCGGTTACGTTGGCAAGATCATCTGTCGAATTGTGTTGTCGTTATAGTACTGACAGTTGCTTCACTACTTATAGCTGCAAGTGCAGCTCGATCTACGTTTTCTACCATATTGCTGTTTTCATCTTGAGCTCTTTGTCTTTGCCTTTGTCTTAGGAATCTGTCCGCTGGCTTAGTTTTGTTAACCGTTGATACTTTCAAAGTATATGGTAGATGTTCTGCTATTTTATCGCGCACGTAGAGGCTTTCTGCTCAGTTGTGTTGTATCAACGGTCCCTGCTTGGGCACCTTTTAATTTTTATTACGCAGATTTATTATAAAAATTAAACTTTTCGTTTTACTCGAATTAGCAACTACCCTGACACAACATACCCTAACGTGCTCGAAGCCGTAGCAGACCATGAGTTGGCTTCGCTGCTTTTTTTTGTCAGCGGATCGACGTCGTCTTTGTAATTGGTGGCTTACATGGTCTGATGTTGTGTTTATCAGTTGGCGAACTTCTAACAATTGCAAGTGTTGTTTTAGGTCACGTTGCCTTTATAGTTGTTTGGTAGCATGATCCCGTCGCAGATTTCTTCTATTTTGGGTACATGGTCTGCGTTGCTACAAAGCCCCTTCTTTCCCTGAACTAACTTTTGGAACATAATTTGAGTTACTTATGTTAACAATTTGGTTATTATAACATATTTTTATAATCTATTGTTTTACAATTTTACAATTGTTGCCAGCGTTGCTAACGCCTTATTATCCAAGGCCACCCAGCTTTGTCCCTCTGGAACATTCGTTTCTGTGAGCACTCCTGACGTCACATTCCATAGCCCGGAATGCACCAATCCAGATCGCATTTATATTTTCCAAGTGTCATTGTTTTTCTCCTCTAACTTTTCAATTTGATAAAAAACATTATTGATTAAAAACATTATTGTTCTTGGTCTCGAGTTACACACCGCTTAATAAAAACTTTCTTGAATTCACCAATGCCTTGGCACATAACCTGTCGATCGGCAAAAAGAAAGAAAGAAATACCGTGTGTTCGCTGCGGAATTTTATTTGCGACTGACAAAGGAAAAAAAGACACACATATTCCTATTTCTAATTTGTTAGAGAGGGACAAATCTATTGACTACGATCTGTAGCAAATACAAGCGTGCATTGTATCATATGGAAATACGGGGTCTTTATTTTCTAAAAATATCAGGATCCTTGAAAATGCCGAGCTAAAATCGCTTATCGAACAAGACACTTCAATAGTTAGTTTATTAGAAGCTTCTTGAATCAGGGTTCTTCAGTCTGAAAATATTATCCACAAATTTAAGAAGTTGGTTCACCCGGTATTCCACCAACAAACCGACGGGAAACCTGTGCACGTTCACTTCACGCGGGAAGCGCGCCCAATGTCACAGCCCAGCCACATGATGGCAATAATGCCCGTGAATGACGCTAATAATCAACAAAGTGACAGCCCGCATCAGCACGGGTGGCGGCACGGGTTAGCAACTAAGTAATATCTTGACCTAGAAACTAAGTAAACAATGCTGACGCGCCAGAATTGAGTTTAGTGGTCAGCGCTAAAACGAACTGCTGTGTTAAACTGACACTTCCTATTTGGAGTGTTGCGGCGGCCTGTATAAAATGTTTATTCAGCTTGTCAAGCCCTCCACCCTAACCTTCGTAAAATTGAAGGACAGTCTTGAAGACTGATGGAAGACTTAATATAATCTCCGTAATCCGGAAGGAAGACTTTGTTTATACATATAAAACCATCTGAATTTTATAATTTCGCTTGTAGATGGTTCGGCTTTAAATAATTTTAAAAAATTCCACCTGAGTACCCCCGCTTAAATTGCTTCAGTAGTTCTCAACAAATCGTTTTTGAAATCAACAATTTGACAACGGCGCGTACAAACTTGGCCCTTTAAGCCCAATTATTCTTAGGGATGCAACTTCTTTTGACTGTTTCTTGGAAAGGATTTTTCGTATTGACTCCAAACTTAATGACAATATCCAAAATATTTTCTAGTGTTTAATTAATATGAAAGCAACTATAAACACGCAGGTTTCCTTAACTTACCTGAAGTACTATAAGGAATTTTTGTGCATTTTCCATCTGATCCTCTGAAGCTCCATTGATGAAAAGGACAAACAATGCAGTCTCCATCTACCCTTCCCCCTATGCCCAAGTTTGCTCCTAAATGGGGGCAATATGCATCCACAATATAAACTTTTTGATTTTTCGTACGGTATATAGCAAATTGTTCCCCTAAGCATGAAATAAATTTTGCTTCACCCACTTTAAGATTGCATGATTCTAGTATACCATACCACCCATTAGGGTAGGGAGGTGGAATTTTGTTTGAGTTCTGGTAATTCGCTTTTTGAACTCGATTAATTACGGACCTTTTTGTGTCGTTTCGAAAATTATTTTCTGTAGCCGTGAACGGAGTAGAGCGCTAAAAATAAACAAAAATGAATGTAAAATAATGAATATATTGATGAGCAAAAAAAAACCTGCTGTAAAAGACTGTTTCAGATATATTTAACGAAATTAAAATATGTGTCTTGTTTCAGTTGATTAAAACATTATTTATTCAATACACCGCACATAGGTATGTAGGTATGTTAGTGTACTGAAACGAAACAAATACCGATAGCGATGAAAGATTCGCATATGAGTGAAACTGCAGCCACTATTAGAGCAATGACTAAATTAATAATATTGAATATGACCAAAAAATGCTGTTATCGCATGATACAAAAATGGTTACTAAGAAGAGAAATGTATTTTTTTCAATAAAATTAAACGAGACTGTATTTTATTAAAAGGAAAATCTCCTAACAAGGTAAAACTTCGAAGCACCAAATATTAGGTTAAGTAAAAAGTTTGTTCCGTTTTTATGTAAGAGATGCCGTTATTGTCCATAGTAAAAGTGTTACGTATTGCATCATGTCATAGTATACGGCTCTGAAAACGTGTTCATTCGCGCTAAACCCAGCAAAGAGAAAATTTCCTGCATTTTAAAATTTTTCATCGATCAAGTCAAAAAAGCAGCATAATCAGCTGCAAAAATTAATTTAGTTTATGAGCCCGGTACTGTAAACGAAAGTGTAGCACAAAAGTGGTTTGCTAAGTTCTGTTCGGATAATTTCGATGTTTCGGACGCCTGTCATCGAAAATCGCGATAAAATCATTGAAATAGTGGGAACAGACCGTTACGTGATCACTTATTGAATTGCTAAGGAACTAAACTCAAGCCAGAAAACAGCTTGGAACCATTTGCATAACCTTGGATTAAAAAAAAAGCTCGATGTTTGTTAAGAAAAGCCCAAAATAATCGGTCTTACTCCAATGATTCGGTTTTGAAACCGTTTTATTAAAATTCTTAAACATCCAAAGAAACACAAAAACCTTACAATTAGGTTCTTATGTACTAACAAGAGTTATCTTAAACTATTTATATACTTATGCCCACAGCCCAAGGGCCTAAGTATTTTAGGACCTCAACCCTAGCAGCGTGGTGTTATCTTACGCATACAAGTAAGATAAAATCGGCTGTTTTTAGTGAAGTGAATAGATATTAATATAATACAAACAAATAAATCGAAAGCGAAAGAGACGCTCTGTGCGATGCACCATCGCTCGAATACATATTCTGTGTTTGAATTAGCATAAGCAAGTAGTTTTACACTATGAGTCAGAACGACACTCGCGTACAGCGACAACGCGAGCAAGACGATCGCCGGCTATCATTGCAACGAAACAACGCGTACTTCTCTTACGTCTCCACTGCAACTGCAGAAAGCGAGCGGTCAATCACCCATAACCCGACAAGTTTACCATTGCCAACAACTCACGAAAGAGCGCGTTCTTGCTCTCCCTCAATACTGTCACAAAACCCCCAATCTCCAAACACTTGCGAAATTTCTTTACGCTTACCTACGGTGACTAGTACTGTGACAACAACAACCACTGCAACTGCAACCACAACAACAACTGGAACGGTATCGTCAGCTCGCTCAATTTCGTCGACGCAAGCATTTGCTCCTACGGAGCCAGCGATCAAAACAAAAACACAATTTAAAGGTTCTGCTGCGCTATCAGCAAGCCAAAACGTAAACAAGAACGCCGGGTCCACCATACAGACTGGAATGGATCGCTACATAACAATAAAAAGAAAACTTAGCCCTCAAAATTACAAAAGTCAACAAACAGAAAACAAAGCAAAAATTACACGCGACAATGCTAACATGCTCACCAACAAAACGCCAGAAAACACCAACAGATTTGAGCTGCTGGCAAATTCTACTGATGAAAGTATACAACCGGCAAAGTCACCTAAGAAGGTCAAGCCTCCTCCAATATACATTCGCGAAAAAAGCTCAAGTGCATTAGTGAACAAAATAGCCACACTTATAGGAGAAAACTCATTTTACGTAATACCCTTAAGAAAAGGGAACATAAATGAAACAAAGGTCCAAACTGAAACCGAGGATAGCCATCGTAAAATAACCAAATTCTTGGATGAAGCAGGAAAAAACTTTTATACATACCAACTAAAAAGCGCAAGGGGCCTACAAGTTGTTCTCAAAGGGATTGAGGCAACTGTTTCGACCACTGAAATCGTAGAAGCGCTCAAGGAAAAAAACTTTAATGCAAAAATGGTCACGAACATATTAAACAAAAATAAGGAACCACAACCAATGTTCAAAATCGAGTTGGAGCCAGAACGCCAGACACTGAAAAAAAATGAAGTTCATCCAATCTACAAGTTACAGCTCCTACTGCATCGGCGTATCACAGTGGAAGAGCCACACAAGCGCAATCGCCCAGTGCAGTGCACTAACTGCCAAGAATATGGACACACTAAGGCATACAGTACGCTGAAATCTATTTGCGTAGTCTGTAGTGAAGCTCATAGCACAGCGAACTGCCATAAGAACAAGGAAGACATCTCTGTCAAAATGTGCAGCAACTGCGGTGAAAGTCACACAGCGAACTGGCGTGGCTGTGTAGTATACAAGGAACTAAAGAACCGCCTCAACAAACGCGGAGAACCAATACGCGCTCAGACCACCCACATCGCTCACACTCCACCACAATCGGGCCCGTCCTACACTGCACCCCCCCCTACACATCGTACCAGTCCTAGCGTTTCCTTCGCTAGTGCCCTAAAATCGGGAATTAAATCCGTGAATCCGCTAACACAAAAGTCGACCTATACTCGGGAAGAACAGAAAATTACTACCTTGAACGAACAAACGCAGCATATACCAACTGGCATTGAAACGATGATGATCTCACTCCAGGAAACCCTAAAAGAGTTTAGGACATTCATGCAAACCACAATGCAAGAGCTTATGCGAAACCAAAATACGCTGATACAGCTTCTTCTGTCATCCAAATCAATATAATGTCTCCACTTCAAATATCTATGTGGAACGCAAATGGCGTTTCACGGCATAAAAATGAACTTGCCCAGTTCTTATTCGAAAAAAATATTGACGTCATGCTCCTCTTCGAGACACATCTAACAGACAAGCACAACTTCCATATCCCAGGATACTTATTCTACGCCACAAACCATCCGGACGGAAAAGCCCATGGGGGCACTGGTATACTTATCAGAAGTCGCATCAAACACCACCTTTATAACAGAACTGAAATGGACTACCTGCAATCCACTTCCTTAAGCATGCAATCCAGCAGCGGCCCCGTCACTCTGGCCGCAGTCTACTGCCCACCTCGTTTTGTAGTTTCTGAGGACCAATTCTCGGAATTTTTCAACTCACTCGGTGAGCGATTCATAGCGGCCGGTGACTACAATGCCAAGCATACGCACTGGGGATCACGTCTTCTGAACCCAAAGGGCAAACAACTTTACAACGCGCTCATTAAGCCGCGTAACAAGCTCGACTATGTGACTCCGGGTAGGCCTACATACTGGCCGGCAGATCCAAATAAGCTACCGGATCTCATTGACTTTGCAATAACAAGAAAGATTTCAAGAAATAATATTACGGCCGAGTCACTTGCAGAACTATCATCCGATCACTCCCCAGTTCTACTTACTCTCTGGCACCGACCACATATAACTGAGCGCCCCTACAGGCTGACAGGCAACAGGACCAACTGGGCAAGGTACGCGAAATATGTTTGTACCCACATGGAACCAACTCAAACAGTATCCACCGACGAGGATGTTGATCGCCTGGTCATATCGATAGAGGAAACACTTGTTGCTGCTGCCAAGGCCTCTACACCTCCAGACACACACAAAATGACAAATCATAGCAAGACAAATCGTGAAATCGAACAGCTAGTACTTGAAAAACGAAGACTAAGAAGAGAATGGCAGAATCATAGATCCCCAACGGCTAAAGAACATCTAAAATTAGCAACACGTAAACTAACCAGGGCACTTAAGCTTGAGGAAGCCAACGCACAGCATCTATATATCAAACAACTATCGCCCACCAGCAAAAGGAACCCTCTGTGGAAAGCACACAAAAGCATACAGCCACCGGCAGAAACAATCGTTCCACTGCGAGGTCCCTCTGGAAGCTGGATACGCAGCGACGAAGATAGAGCTAATGCGTTCGCCGATCACCTACAGAAGGTATTCCAACCAAATCCTGCTAGCAACTCATTTGTCCTCCCTGTAGTAACTAAAAGCTTGCCCCCTACAAATCCAGTAACATTCAGCCAAAGTGAGATAGCATCTATCATAAAAGATCTTAATCCCAAAAAATCACCTGGACATGACTTGGTGGCACCAAAAATGAACATAGAACTCCCACCGTGTGCGGTTCTGACCTTATGCCATCTCTTCAACGCTATTACGAAACTTGGATACTATCCCCAAAGGTGGAAGAAGGCGGTCATAGTAATGATTCCCAAGCCAGGCAAAGACAAAACGCAACCCTCATCCTACAGACCAATCAGTCTCCTAACGTGTCTCTCGAAACTGTTTGAAAAGGCATTTTTAAAACAACTAACTCCTTACTTAAGAAGGCGAAATACAATACCATCGCATCAGTTTGGCTTTCGCAAAAATCACGGAACGATCGAACAGGTCAATCGCATCACAAACGAAATTCGTACCGCTTTTGAGCACCGGGAATACTGTTCAGCTATATTCTTAGATGTTGCACAAGCATTTGACCGAGTCTGGCTGGAAGGACTAATGTACAAAATAACAAAACTGCTTCCCCAGAACACGCACAAAGTGCTCGAATCTTATCTCTTCAAAAGAGTGTTCTCAACCAGGTGCAACAGTTCGACTTCACACGACCGCGTTATCAATGCTGGAGTCCCCCAAGGTAGTGTACTGGGCCCCGTTCTTTACACCCTATTCACAGCAGACATGCCTACAAACTATCAGCTCACAACCTCTACGTTTGCTGACGATACCGCAATACTTAGCCGATCTAGATGCCCAGCGAAGGCAACAGAGCAACTTGCCTGCCATCTTAAAATAGTGGAAAGATGGTTTGCGGACTGGCGCATTAAGATAAACGAGACCAAAAGCAGACATGTAACCTTCACACTGAACAGACAAACCTGCCCACCCTGTACCCTGAACAAAACATTTATCCCACAAGCAGACGTTGTAACATATCTCGGCGTTCACCTAGATAGACGCCTCACCTGGCGGCGACATATAGAATCTAAAAGGACTCATATGAAGCTTAAAGCAGCCAATCTTCACTGGCTTATTAACTACAACTCTCCCCTTAGTCTGGAATACAAAGTACTCCTCTACAATACCGTGCTGAAACCCATCTGGACATACGGCTGTGAACTATGGGGAAACGCCTCAAAAACCAACATTGAAATCATTCAGCGAGCTCAGTCCACGATTCTGCGAACTATCACTGGGGCACCATGGTACCTACGCAGCGAAAGCATCCATAGAGACCTCCACATAAACCTTGTCAATGAGGAAATTCAGAAGAAAAAAAGTAAACATCAAGCAAAGCTCACCGCACACGAAAATCCTCTCGCGAAGTCGCTTACGCGAGTCTACAGTCAGAGCCGACTGAAGCGCAAAGATTCTCCAGCCCAGCAAAGAAATCCTAGGGCCGTCTCTAACTAATACAATTACTTCATATTGTAATTAATATAAGTTATATAATAAGATTTGAATAATTATTGTTAGTCTCACAAAAAGAGAAGATACAATAAATAACGCAATAAGTCTAAAAAAAAAAAAAAAGTATATGTTCCTTAAAGGGTTCAGTAATAAAAATCCATTATCTAACTAGATAAGTAAGAAAGTAACTACTTTACACATGCGTTTACATGTGAGTTTGATTTGAAGGGATCGGTTATTAAATGCATGCATAATATTTTTTTTTTTAACAACTAAGCGACTCCTTATACCCTAGCAAATGAGTTCAGCGCTAAGAACGTCCGGCTTACGGTATTCCTTACGGTAGGAAAATTAAAAATCTTCCAAAGATACCACCTACCGTCCGTAGCTGGCATGCACGATTCATAACCCCCCTAGTAGAGTTATGACTACGTACTAAAAACAAAAACCTCCGTATGCTCTTCCGACCTTTGCAAGCTCACCGGGACTTCCAGTCAAGTTATTTCTTCGGGGAGCTGGATGTGGATCCTGGTTGTACTCCCTTCCTTGTTGATTGGCCTAGTGGCGCGCGTCCTTAATCGCTGGTGTCGCTGAGTATTTGTTCTCCTGCCATCGTATATCGTGTACTTCGCCTGTATTAGCCTTCGGCTCTGTTGGCCATCTCGTCGGTTCGGACCCGCTTCATCATATCTCTGATGATGTTATGTCCTCGCTCCCAAGAGTCGCTGTTCTCCATCATGGCCGCGATCAAGCACCCAGGGCTGAGCGGGGCACCGATCAATGGCTAGATCTAATGGCCCTATAGGCGATCCGATTGGTGATTTTCTTCCTTTGCCGTGCGACGGCACGCTGATAACGTCCTTTCCCTTCTGAATACTCCAAATGAGAAATTGTCTTTGGACAATTATTCTTATTTAAACACTTGCTTCTTGGTTTGGTTCGCTCAGCTGAACCATTACACGTTTCCACGATGAAGTAAAGGCTTGTTATAGCTGGGCTGTCTCCGTATTTACGATTTTTTATCGCGCTGCGTTTGTAAACACGTCCGTATTGATCAAAAGCTTTTAAAGCTCGCCACGTAATGGTTGTAAAATTCAATTTGACTAAATTTTCTACGCATACTTTCGGCGGATTCAATTGTATTGCAAACCCCTTTAAAATTGACAAACTAAGCGTGAAAATATTAAATTCGACGCAAAAAACTTAAGTTTAGCCTACAATAGTGGTACAAACTGTGAATAGCGATTCCTAGATCCACCATTAGTTACAAAAACACTCAAGCACAGTAATATAAGCTTGCTGCAAACAATTTTAATCGTGGCCCGCTGAACAGCGAAGGCTATCGTCCACTGTGCATTGGTGGAACACAAAGCAGCATGGTTTGACGACAGGTTAGCCAATACAGGGACTGAAGCCGACGCGACGCATTTGCTCTGGAAGGCCACACGCGCGATCACAAGACGTTGCCTAAGGAAAGCACCATTGCTGAACAGCAACGGGCATGGTTTCGAACTGATTTGGAGCAATCGGAAGCGTTTGCCTCGCCAGTCCGCATCAGGTTAAAAAGAGTCACGATCATACCGATATACCGACCCAACCGTTCGATCCTGGTGAGATAGCTAATGTTATTGCCCAGCAAAACTCTAAAAGAGCACAAGGGCATAATGCAATATGCAACGCCACTCTAAAGGACCTACCGAGCAGAGCAATCCGCTACATAACGATGGTTTTCAACGCTATTGTGAGGCTGCAGTACTTCCCTCCTCAGTGGAAGCTAGGAATTATCTCTATGATCCATAAATCTGGCAAGCCGGAGAAGGACCCTGGATCCTACCGGCCGATCAGTCTACTACCAGTTCGGTCTGGTCACTGCAAGGTGGAACAACTGAATCAAGTGGTCGAGCAAATTTCAACGACCTTCGACTGCGATGTACTGCAACGCTCTTTTTCTCGATATCCGGGAGGCGTTTGACCGTGTGTGGCATCCTGGTCTGCTCTTGAAAATCAAGAATACCCTGCCTGCGCCTTACTACTGTCTCCTGGCGTCCTACCTTGAAAATAGGAGATTTGCGGTTCAGTTCCACTCTGCGCTCTCAACAGAGTATAATGCGGCAGCTGGAGTACCCCAGGGAAGCCTCCTACTACCTGTATAGCTATGACATGCCGCGCCCGGCTGACGTTCTACGGAACGTCAATGTTGGCCACATTTGCCGACGACGTGTGCATAACGTACAGATCCAGGTGCGAGCAGGAGGCCACCATATTCAGAACTACGCAACCAGATTTGCCGACTGGGCTAGGAGGTTGAATATTGGCATAAATAGCAACAAGTCCACGAATGTGTGCTACACCCTCAAACGAAGAACGCCACTAGCAGTGCTCATTACGGACACCCCAGTGGAAAAGGTTGACTCAGCCAAATATAATACCTGGGAGTCATACTTGACCATCGGCTCACTGTCTCTAAGCAAGTGAGTGAAATGAGAATACGCATAAGGGCCGCGGCGTCAAAGCACTACTGGCTCATGGGCTCGCGTAGCAAAGTGTCGCCGACAAATAAGTTCACAATATACAACCAAATCATAGCTCCTGTTTGGAGGTATGCGTGCCAAATTTGGAGGTTATGCGTGTGACAGCCAAATCCGCAGAATCCAGAGCATTCAAAATAAGATGGCGAGAACGATCACTGGCTGCGAGTGGTATGTGAGGAACACCACCCTCCACCATGACCTATAGCTGCTCACGGTCTTTGAGACCATAAATTTCCACTCCAGCCGCTACAACGACCGACTGGAGCGCCATCGCAACCGACTCGCTAAGGTTCTTACCAGACCGCGACAGGCGACTTCCTAGGGACCTAATCCACCGGCTGCCAACGAGACGCAAGATGGTAATGAGCCAAACGATATACTCCCCATCGTCTTTCTTTTATATTTCTTAGTTTTTAATTATTGTCAGTTTGTTAAGTTAGTTTAAATGTAGTAATTATGGTAACGCTAAGCACACTTAGACGGCGAGACCTTCAGGCAGTATTAATAGATACCAAGGACACCAAGGAGTTCTAAGATCCCCTGTATGCCTTAATAAATAGTTATATATGTCGCAGATTATTTTCAACTTTTTTGGAAGATTAAATTCAAATTGTAACGAGCATTGCCGCCAGAGTGGCATGGCGACAGTCCTCTTATCGTTATCGTTTTCAATGTTCTTTCTCTCTGTTTTATCTCTCTTTATGTTTGAAGCGTGGTAGACAACTACTTCTAGTTGATACCCAACGTAGTCTGACCGCGAGTATGCGCAAAGGAGAGGGAGCGTATGTGGCGGAGACGTCTGTGTGAAAAGGAGGTACCGATTAAGTACCGTTGATCATGCATTAGTATTTTGTGCAAGAGCATGGTGAGATAACACTGTGTGATGGTATGTGTGTATGTAAAGGAATCGCATCGTCATGGTGCGTGGTAGGTATATGCATGGAGTTGATTTTCATCACTTGATGAAGGAAAGTAAAAGGAAACAGACATGCCACGCTCCCAACCAAATATCAGAAAACGTGACGCCATGGTCATGCAGAGGAGTGATTCAGAGTCCAAATCGGAATATAATCCACCAATATCTCCGACATATATAAAAAAAAAACTGTGTTAAATGTCGATGACATTTTGGCCAGATTAAATGGCACGTACTCAGACAAGACATCCCTACGCCTACTGAGGCAGGGATTAGAGATGGTCAGGCAAGGTGACCTACCCTTGATGTAGTACAACGACGAAGTCGAGAAAAAGTTGACGCTTGTTACCAACAAGATTTTGATGACACACGAACAAGAGGGCGCTGACCTGTTCAACCCTGAAGTTAGAGCCGATAGCCTGCATGCCTTCACTTCGGATCTCAAAAAGTCCATCAGAGCTGCGGTTTTCCCGACTCAACCCAAAGACTTCATATATGCCCTGGCTTAATTACATTAGGCCCGTAAAGAAGCTAAAAAATGTAATGGTGGTCGCCAGTCCTTTCTCCGTGAGCTCAATACATGGCTGCACCGAAATTAAACAAAAGTGCTTTTTAAAGGTTTTCAAGCACCCTTTCGACGCGATTATAGGCTTGGACCTGTTAACACAGGCCGGAGTAAAGTTAAACCTACCAGAGGACTCTCTGGAATATCACGGCGTTTGTGAAAAATTTCACTATTTCAGCTGCCCTAACGTAAACTTCACTGATGTGAATGACATTGTGTTACCTGCCTCCGTTAAAAAAGAGTTCAAGGACACAATTCTGAGAAGGAAAAGGGCATTCTCTACATCAAATGAAGTTCTCCCAACACCGCTATTACTGCCACGATTCGTACAGTGGACAGCGAACCGGTGTACTCAAGAGCTTACCCAAATGTCATGGGTGTTTCTGACTTCGTAAACAACTAAGTCAAGCAAATGTTAAAGGATGATATTATCAGGCCCTCAAGGTCATCTTTAACAGCCCGACCTGGGTTGTGGACAAAAAGCGCACCAAACAAGAGGTTGGCCATAGATTTCATGAAGCTCAGGATCGGGACCAAGTCCGATCCAGAAAACGTAAATGCCATTCAGGAGTACTGTAATATGTGCCTATGTTATATTGAGAGCATTTAAGTGTAACAGCATACAAACATATGGCAGCATTTTTTTTGCTATGTTTATGTTTATGTTTATGCAAGCAATAAGACCCGAGGCGGATGTAACACAATCAGCACACTTAAACTCCACAAAGTATAAGTGCATGATCAGCATTAGCACGCCGACCAAATGCATCATACATACGCACATACATAGCTCGCTCCAGAATAGATATATAAGACCGAATATATTAAACTTACGATTCAGATACTGTTAAGACATTGAACTGGCAGAACCATTTCTGCCAATCAATAATTATAAATTAACAAGAACCGAAATAAAATATAAGTCAGCCTGACGGCTGCGCTACCCAAAAGGATCTAAACTTTTTATTTGGAGGAACATTACATGGCGACCGTGACAGTCGTCCAACGCTGGACGAATTGACTGGACCAATTAAAGGAAGACTGGACTGGAAGAGGACCCATCAACTCTAAATGGAATTGCCAAGGAAAAATCTGAGTGAGTAGAGTTCTATTGAGTATGGGAAAACACCGTGGCGGTTTAAAAACTAAGCTGAATAAACGTATAGCCCACGTAAGGTGGCTAATATACGGTCAGCAAACGCCACCGGTTTGGTCGAAAGCTCTAAAGCTACATGCAGAGCTAGACCACTTGCTGCAATATCAGCAAGAATTAAAGACCCAAAAACTCGAGAAAACTCACTCAGATAATAGTAAAAATATAACGAAAATTAATGAAGTTCCAAAATACAAGTCATGTCCAGCACCAGCACCAGCACTAACAAAGCCAAAGAAGTCCTGCCCCCCTTGCTGCGAAGGAATTTGGAGTCCTCACTGCCTAGGGACTTGTGAGCAGCCATCAACGTCATCAGCGCCCAAGAAATAGACAGCAGCGAGGGAGTGTCAGCGTGCCACCCCCGGCGACGCCCAGCTGACACCAGATGAACATCAGCAGCAGTAGAAAATTAAATAAATAATAATAAATAATATATAAGAAAATAATATACAAAAATATATATAAGAAAATTGTAAGAAATATTGTAAAACGGAGCATATACTACTATGCCCTGTTAACCCAATTTGGCCCGTGAAGCCATAGCTAGAATCAGGCAGGAAATAATGTAAAATACAATTTTTTTTTACCAGCATTAAAAAAAAAAATTTTTTTTAATTAGTAATTCCAAATGTAATGTCTATAGAGACAAATAGAATAAGTAAAACTAAAAATATAAATATATATAAAGAAGATTCTCTACCAGAATATAAAATTAGTATACCCAAAATGGGTCTAATAGACACTAAAACTGTGGACTCTACGGCCAATGTCATAAATAAAGTTGAAGTCCAAAATGCAGACTTGTTCTGGATAATCATAATACTAATTGTAATTGCACTAATTATGGTATCCAATGCATTAATAAAAATATACAAATTGCACAACAAGTGTCTTAAGAAACGATACCATAGCACTGCTAACGGTTTAGATAATATTTAAGGAAGATTTTGAATAAACTTAATTATGAATAAAAATATGAAACAATTTTAAAAAAAAAGTACAAACGTAATATTGACTTTATCTAGAATAGAATAAAAAAATACAAATGCCTAAATTCGAAAGTATAGGTATACCACAGCATGGACTGGGAAAAGCTTATTGATCAGATAAAAGAATCAAAAGAAAATTTCAGAAAATCTTATAAATGCTTAACGCAAAATAGATCAATACAAGCTGTAACTATAAATAAAAATGCCCAAATATTGGTAAATAGTTACAATGAAGTCAGAGAACTGATACAACAGAATAGAAAGAATTTGGACAGTAAACAATGTGCTAAAGTTTCGGAACTACTGGTGGCATTAAGAGAAAAATTAATATTAATAAAAAATAAATTCAGCCTCCAGATAGAAATTCCGACAATAGTAAACACTCCATTAACAATAAATTTTAATGAAGAAAGCACTGACTCAGACGAAGAAAATACAACTGTAGTCGAGGAAGACATTAAAGAGGAAGATCTTCACGATCTTACTTTACCAGCAAAATTAATGCTGAAGGACGAAGATAACACAAATAACGCAGCTGACTCCGAAAATAACTTAACCATGGCAGAGCAAGCAGCAGCCATTAGGTCTTATATTAAGGAAGTCGCTTCCACAGTGCCAGAATTTGATGGGCAAAAGATCCATCTACAAAGATTCATTAAGGCAATCAAATTGGTAGACCTTGCTAAGGGACCATTTGAAGACATTGCAGTTGAGGTCATTAAGTCAAAAATAGTTGGCACAATTTTGAACTCAGTTGACAATGAAACGACAATTCCAGCAATTATAAACAAATTGCAGAAAGTAGTTGTCGGTGAAACATCCAGTAATGTCAAGGCAAAACTATCAACAGTTCAGCAGAGAGGTAAAACTGCAATGCAATTTACCGCTGAAGTTGATAGACTGAGAAAGCTATTAGAAGCTTCCTTTGTCGATGAGGGTATACCTCTCGAACATGCCACTGGTCTAAGTACTAAAGAGGCAATTGACACAATGATAAATCGTGCTGAGCACGAAAGTATCAAAACAGTACTGGAAGCAGGGACTTGCACCACTATGGATGCAGCGATAAGCGCATACATAAGAACGAGTGCAAGAGTTACCGGTGACATCAATAAAGTGATGTACTTTAGAGGTAACAGATCCACCAGAGGATACGGAAATCCCAATAGAGGTGGTAACCGCGGTAGAGGCTTCAATAACAATAGTAATAGAGGCAACTACTATAATGGTTACCAAAATAACAGTTACCAAAATAACGGTTACCAAAATAACGGTTACCGGAATAACGGTTATAATAACCGCTATAATGGCCATAACAGAGGCCATAATAATGGGAACAGAAACCGTAGCAACAATCAGAATAATAATGCAAATGTACGAGTAATCCAAGATCAGGGAAACTCGCAACAGCCTTTAGGTACTCAGTAGAAGAAGATCGAAGAGTATACAGCATCAATTATAATCTCAACATATTTTCTACATTCATTCATGCCGAAACAGGCGTAAAACTAGTTTTTCTTCTTGATACAGGTGCAGATATCTAGTTTTTCTTCTTGATACAGGTGCAGATATCTCTATTATCAAAGAGAACTCTGACAAATTTTCTAATATTCAAATAACTAACAAAATAAACATTCAAGGCATAAGCCAACAGAAAATTCAGTCTCTAGGACAGACTTTTATTGAGATACAGACAGGTAAATACATTATCCCACACGACTTTCATTTAGTAGATAAAAATTTTCCCATACTGTGTGATGGAATAATAGGAATAGATTTCATTAAAAAATATAATTGCCAAATCGATTTAAATACAGAAGAAGATTGGTTTATAATTAGACCAAATAATTTGAAATTTCCAATCTACATTCCCATAACATATAGCTCTGGTATTAACACAACGTTATTACCAGCAAGATCCCAAGTTTTCCGAAGATTAACAGTCTCATCAACAGATGATAACATTTTAATTCCAAACCAGGAAATTAAAACTGGTATTTATGTTGCAAATACGATCACAACATCAAGTAATACAGTTGTCCGAATTTTAAACACAACCGATTCCGACCAATTAGTCAATATGGACACTTTAAAATATGAGCCACTTTCGAACTACAATGTAGTTCAGGCAAATAGTGAAAACAGAAATAAAACTGTATTATCTCAATTAAAGAAAAATTTCCCCGACTTGTTTAAATCACAATTAGAAACTATATGCAGCGAATATATAGATATATTTGCATTAGAATCAGAACCAATAACGGTTAATAATTTTTATAAACAACAGTTGAGATTAAAAGATGATGAGCCGGTATACACAAGAAATTATAGAAGTCCTCATAGTCATGTAGAAGAAATGCAAGCCCAGGTTCAGAAATTAATAAAAGATAAAATAGTCGAACCATCCGTTTCACAGTACAATAGCCCTTTGCTATTAGTACCCAAAAAGTCAAGCCCAAATTCAGATAAAAAGAAATGGAGATTAGTAGTAGACTATCGCCAAATTAATAAGAAACTTTTAGCTGACAAATTTCCACTACCGAGAATAGATGATATTTTGGACCAACTTGGTCGAGCAAAATACTTTTGCTGTTTAGACTTAATGTCAGGTTTCCATCAAATCGAGCTGGATGAAGGCTCGAGAGATATAACATCTTTCTCAACCAACAATGGCTCATATCGTTTCACGCGATTGCCATTTGGCTTAAAAATAGCGCCTAATTCATTCCAAAGAATGATGACTATAGCATTCTCCGGAATAGAACCGTCTCAGGCATTCCTTTATATGGATGACTTAATAGTCATAGGTTGTTCCGAAAAACATATGCTTAAAAACCTCACTGAAGTTTTTGGTAAATGCAGGGAATACAACCTAAAGTTACATCCTGAAAAATGTTCATTTTTCATGCATGAAGTCACATTCTTAGGACATAAATGCACAGACAAAGGAATTTTGCCGGATGACAAAAAATATGATGTCATTCAGAACTATCCAGTTCCACATAATGCGGACAGCGCTAGACGTTTTGTAGCATTTTGTAATTACTACAGACGTTTTATCAAAAATTTCGCCGACTATTCGCGGCACATAACAAGATTATGTAAAAAGAATGTTCCATTCGAGTGGACAGATGAATGTCAAAATGCATTCATACATTTAAAATCTCAGCTAATTAACCCAACACTCTTGCAGTACCCAGACTTCAGAAAAGAATTTTGCATAACAACAGATGCAAGCAAGCAAGCGTGTGGCGCAGTTTTAACTCAAAACCATAATGGCCACCAACTCCCAGTTGCTTATGCATCAAGAGCTTTTACAAAAGGTGAAAGCAATAAGAGTACAACGGAACAAGAGTTATCAGCAATTCATTGGGCAATAGTACATTTTAGACCATACATTTATGGAAAACACTTCACTGTGAAAACAGACCATAGACCATTGACATATTTATTCTCGATGGTGAACCCCAGTTCTAAATTAACAAGAATAAGGCTTGAACTAGAGGAATATAATTTTACAGTAGAGTATCTAAAGGGCAAAGACAATCATGTAGCTGATGCGTTATCAAGAATAACCATCAAAGAGCTAAAAGAAACAACTGGAAATATATTAAAAGTCACTACAAGATTTCAAAGTAGACAAAAATCCTGCGCAGGAAAAGAACAATTGGATTTGCACGAACAAACCAAAGAAAAAGCTTCAGAGCCCAACGTATACGAAGTCATAACAAATGACGAGGTACGAAAAGTAGTGACACTGCAATTGAATGACACGATATGTTTATTTAAACATGGAAAGAAAATCATTGCAAGATATGATGTTGGTGATCTGTATACTAATGGAACTCTTGATTTAGATCAATTCTTCCAAAGGCTTGAATTGCAAGCCGGTATATATGATATCAGCCAAATCAAAATGGCACCGTGGAAGAAAATCTTTGAACACGTTTCAATAGATGAATTTAAAAATATGGGCAATAAAATATTAAAGAATTTAAAAGTAGCGCTACTTATCCCGGTGACCCAAATAAATAATGAAAAAGAAAAAGAAGCTATATTGTCTACATTACATGATGATCCAATACAAGGAGGGCATACAGGCATTATAAAAACCTTGGCCAAGGTTAGAAGACATTATTACTGGAAAAATATGAGTAAATACATAAAAGAGTACGTAAGGTAATGTCAAAAATGCCAAAAAGCAAAAACAACAAAGCACACAAGGACCCCAATGACTATAACTGAAACACCAGAACATGCTTTCGATAGAGTTGTTGTGGACACAATTGGTCCACTACCTAAGTCAGAAAATGGTAACGAGTACGCAGTCACTCTCATATGTGATTTAACCAAGTACTTAGTTGCCATACCAATAGCAAATAAAAGCGCAAAAACAGTCGCAAAAGCTATATTTGAATCTTTTATTCTAAAGTACGGTCCAATGAAGACGTTCATAACGGACATGGGAACGGAGTATAAGAATTCAATAATTACTGACCTGTGTAAATATTTGAAAATAAAAAATATAACATCAACAGCTCATCACCACCAGACAGTTGGAGTAGTAGAAAGAAGTCATAGAACTTTAAACGAGTATATACGATCCTACATATCGGCGGACAAAACCGATTCGGCTTCAATATTTCGTATACTGCTTCAACACGACCCCATCTATGGTACATAATTACTGTCCATACAAATTAGTTTTCGGTAGAACAAGTAATTTACCAAAACATTTTAACAAACCACATAGCATAGAACCAATATATAATATAGATGATTACGCTAAGGAGAGTAAATATAGGTTAGAAGTAGCATATGCGCGAGCAAGAAAACTGCTTGAAGCGCATAAAGAGAAAAATAAGGGAATCTATGACTTAAAAGTAAAAGACATAGAGTTAGAAGTAGGAGATAAAGTTTTACTAAGAAATGAGGTAGGTCATAAATTAGACTTTAAATACACAGGGTCCTATAAGATAGAAAGCATAGGAGATAATAACAATAATACGCTACTTCCTGATAAAAACAAAAAACAAATAGTTCATAAAGATAGATTAAAGAAATTTCATTCATGATTGATTTTAAACTTATATTTTTCTTAATCATTTATACAAAATTTTCCACTATGCATATTTTTATTTTCGCATTAAAAAAAAAAAAAAAAAAAAATTACACAAAAAAAAAATATAAAAATTGGCATTTAATAATTAAAATAACTTCACTAGGTTACGTTATTTTTCAAAAGGAGGGAGATGTAATATGTGCCTATGTTATATTGAGAGCATTTAAGTGTAACAGCATACAAACATATAGCAGCATTTTTTTTGCTATGTTTATGTTTATGTTTATGCAAGCAATAAGACCCGAGGCGGATGTAACACAATCAGCACACTTAAACTCCACAAAGTATAAGTGCATGATCAGCATTAGCACGCCGACCAAATGCATCATACATACGCACATACATAGCTCGCTCCAGAATAGATATATAAGACCGAATATATTAAACTTACGATTCAGATACTGTTAAGACATTGAACTGGCAGAACCATTTCTGCCAATCAATAATTATAAATTAACAAGAACCGAAATAAAATATAAGTCAGCCTGACGGCTGCGCTACCCAAAAGGATCTAAACTTTTTATTTGGAGGAACATTACAGTACCCTGACCCAAATAGCGTCTACTGTGTTAGATCTTTTCTTGGTTTAGCCACCTACTACAGAGTCTTCATTAAAGACTTTGCCGTCATAGCTCATCCGATAACAGATATCCTTAAAAGGGAGAATGGTTCGGTGAGTAGGCACTCTAAGAAGATCCGTGTCGAGTTTAATGAAACTCAACGTAACGCATTCCAAAGACTTCGTAACATTCTGACATCCGAAGATGTCATACTCAAGTACCCCAACTTCAAGAAGCCTGTTGACCTCACCATAGATGCGCCGTCAAGTGGCATCGGCGAAGTCCTATCCCAAGAGGGCAGGCCAATAACCATGATATCTCGTACCCTTAAACAGCCTGAGCAGAACTATGCCACAAACGAAAGGAAATTGTTAGCCATTCTGTGGGCCCTAGGCAAATTACAGAATTTTCTGTACGGCTCCAGGGAAATCCATATATTTACCTACCACCAACCAATTTACCTACCTCACGTTCGGTGTTGACGATAGGAACACGAACGCCAAGAAAAAAAGGTCTTATATAGACCAGCATATGGTAATGGCGAAGTGTTCTACAAACCAGACGCTTCGACTATTCATAGCGTGCTCTCTCAGCGTGACCTACACAGTCTAAGCCACAGATAAACCGCTAAATTGCTTCAGGCACCAGATCATTGTGGAGGCAGCACGGTTTCCGCTCAAGCGAAACCTAGTGCTGTTTCGAAGTAAAACTCGCCACTTGATCAGTTTTACTGACAACAGTCACCTATTAAAAGCCCTGAAAGAAGTCGTTAATCATAATGTCGTGAACGCTATTCATTGCGACTTGGCTACTCTAGCAAGTTTCCAACACGACCTTATAAAGCACTTCCCAACCACACAATTCCGTCATTGCAAAAATGTCGTGTTAGATATAACCGATAAGAACGAGCAGTAGGAATCGTCACTGCAGAGCACAACCGTGCGCACGCAGGAAAATATTAAACAAGTCCTTCCTGACTATTATTTTCCTAAAATGGGGAGTTTAAAAAAAGAAGTGGTAGCTAATTGTAGGGTCTGCACCCAAGCAAAGTATTACAGGTACCCCAGGGAGCAAGAGCTCCATTGCACATTGACATATTCTGAACCGACAGGAAGCTATTCCTAACATGCATTGACATATTCTCTAAGTTTGCAATAGTGCAACCAGTGATATCCAGAACAATAGTGGATATCTCCTGATGCAGATTATTAACCTTTTTCCCAATATCAAAACGGTCTATTGCGACAATGAGCCCGCATTCAACTCAGAAACTGTCACTTCAATGCTCAAGAACAGTTTCGGTATTGACGTGGTGAATGCGCCGCCGCACCACAGCTCTTCCAATGACCAAGTTGAACGGTTCCACAGTTCCACGGTTGGCAGAAATCGCCAAATGCTTGAAGTTGAACAAAAAGACAAATGGCACAGTAGAACTAATCTTGGAAGCAACGGTGGAATATAATAAAACCGTGCACTCAGTACCTCGTGAGAGGCCAATTGAGGTTGTTCACTCAGGGGCCCACGAGCGTGGCCTAAAATCAAGGATAGATTGGTAAAAGCCCAGCAAGACAGCATCGGGAGATGCAATCCAACCAGACAAAACCGTGTGTTTGAGGTTGGAGAACAGGTCGTTGTAAAGAACAACAAGAGGTTAGAAAACCCCGTTATGCACGGAACAAAAAGTGCAAGCAGTCCTGGGAACGTCTATGCTCATTAAAGGGAGGGTGGTGCATAAGGACAACCTCAAGTAGGCGTTCCTTTTACAGTTAGTTAGTAAGTTAAGTTAAGGAAAACCCGAGCTCTGTAGTATCACCATATCTTTAATTTCCAGGTTCGCCCTCACGATGTTCATTTCTCTGGCAGTAGCGAATGCCCGGATCACCGACTCTTCGCATGCCGATTACATTCCCGTGGCAGTTGGGGAAGTACTGGTATTTGAATAACGTGGCCTCTTGAAACATTCAAGCAACCTTTCCGAGTTCGCCATTATGATAGACGAAACAGAGAAACTGTCCGAGTCCTTTCCCCAGTCGCATATGCGCAAGTTACTCGAGGTTGATACAGATCGCCTGAGAACTTTGTTGTCCGTCCTTAAGGTAAACCATAGGATTGCCAGGAGCCTAGATTTCTTAGGTACAGCCTTAAAGGTGGTGGCTGGTACTCCTGATGCCTCCGATTTCCCCAAGATCAAGATAACAGGGACCCAGCTAGTGGAGTCTAACTCTAGGCAGATATCCATCAACTCAGAAACCTAAACACAAAGAAATATATTAATCGACTCCATTAAAAAGGTGATTAATGCCCGAAAAAACGACTTGGTTGACACACCACTTTTATACAAAGCACTTTTGGCAAGAAAAAGAATGCTATCTACAGAAATCCAAAATTTGATTCTTACCATTACATTGGCCAAATCGAGCATAGTAAATCCCACAATACTTGATCATGCCGATCTGAAATCTCTCGTCGAACAAGACACTCCCATAGTAAGCTTATTAGAATCCTCTAGAATCAAGGTCCTCCAGTCCGCAAACATTATTCATATACTAAGAGCCTACCCAAGAGTTAAGTTCAGATGCAAGAAGGTCGCCATCTACCCTGTCTCTCATCAACACATCATCTTACGCCTCGACGAGGACAGACTGACAGAATGTGAGGATAACATCTTTGCAGTCACTGGATGCACCGATACCACACACCACACGTTCTGCGAACGATCCCGGCGCGAATCATGCGCGCGTTCGCTCCATGCGGGAAACCCTGCACTCAACCTTGAGTACAGGGTTTCCCGCATAGAGGCCTGCTTTAGCACAGATGGCGGACCGGAAGTGCTGATCGAGGAAACGCACCTGGTGACTTTCGAGTAAACGGCAACCATCAACGGCTCCGAGTTTAGGAACTTACGGAAGGCGCTAAGCAACCAACCGGGAATTATCAGGTCGACCACGACCCTGTGCTCAGCATCCCTCTACTTCACCGAATGAACAACGAAAACTTACACTCCACACAAAGAAAAAGGTTGAATCCGCAGGCTCGCCTAGGCTAGCTGGTATCATCCTCAACATCGGTCTTATTGGCTCTCTCTTACTTTATCTGGCATTAAGAAGGAGACGAGCCTCCAAGGACATATAGCGGACTATCGACAAGTTTAGCTTGACCGAGGACGGTCAAAAACCTGAGGGGGGTGGGGGGTTAGATAACAACTAAGCGACTTTCTTATATCCTAGCAAATAAGTAGCTCTGTGTAAACAACGCTGATGCACCAGAGTTGAGTTCAGCGCTCTGCGCTAAGAACGTCCGGCTGCAGAAAGCTGACACTTCTTAGTTGATGTGTTATGCTGCGCCGCAAGGAATGCTGAGTCAGCTTGCCGCTCATGTCTTGGTGGCGTGATACACTGTCGCGTAATGTAGACTTAAGTTTTAATATTGTGACTTCTTCAGCTCTTGCTCAGCATTTGATTAAAATCACTGCATTGCTCCGGCGCACAGCCGTAATTACTTTGATATTATTGACAACACATTGCTACGCCACAAGGCTAGTAATATTAATTAAAGGGGGCGAAGTAAACTCAAAAAAAACATTATGGACAGTATTTCCATGTGCAAATCGATGCTAACCGCAACAAAATCGACCCGTTTCTGGAGCGGATTATGACTGGCAATGAAAAATGGGTCACTGACAAAAACATCGGTCGAAGGTCGAGGAAGCGGCCCAAACGGTGGCCAAGACAGGATTGACGGCCAGGAAGGTTTTGCTGTGTGGTTGGTGGGATTGGCAAGAAATCATCTACTACGAGCTGTTTCCTTATGATCAAATGGTCCATTCGGCCCTCTACTGCTAATAACTTGCTTAATGGCAGCACTCATCCAGAAGAGGACATCTTTGATCAACAGAGGCCGAATTAATCAGGACAACGCCAGGCCACACACGACTTTGGTGACGCGCCAGAAGCTACGGGAGCTCGGATGGGAGGTCCTAATGCACCCACCTTATAGTCCGGACCTGGCACCAAGTGATTACCATCTTTTCCTATCCATGGCAAAAGCGCTTAATGGTGACACATTGGCCTCAAGACAGTTTTTTTGCCAATAGAGACGCAGATGGGTACAATGAAGTTGGCATCTCTTTGGCAACAAATTTACGACCAAACCGAATCAATATATTGAATTATTATTATTATAGATATTATTATTCTAGAATCAATGCAAAGAACATTGATTATCTAATTTTTGAATCTAGAAACACCATCTAAATCGCTATACAACACAGTATTCCTAGGAAAAAAAAAACATTTTTTTGTCTAGACTAAGCCTGTATATATTAGGTCAAGTTCGGTTTTTATTATTTTTTCAATATATAAAATATATATAATAGAATTGAACATGTTTACCATATATAAAAAAACATCAAAGGGATCGGACCAACAACCAATAATAAACAATGGAGTTTATGACCGACCCCTTCAAAAACAAATGCATTTGAGAGGGCCACAAATGTTGTTGAAACATGTAAATTAGGGTGTCCCGTCAATGTAGAAGAACAAATTTTTTTTCCTATTGTATTGCAAGAGGTATCAAAATTTGCGTAATTAAATACAGATCCCAAAACTGATAAAAAAAATTAATTTATCAATCATCCTGAGGGCTCTACCGGTCGTAGAAGTTTTAAAAATTTAAGATTTTTCAAATCTTGCAAACAACAATTTAAAACTTTTTGATTTTAGAAATAAGAGAAAATAGTGCAAGAACTCATTTCTTTTATCTCGTTCAGCTCCTCCTTCGATGCCCTTTTTATCTCGTCAATCGTAGCGTAACGTCGTCCTTTCATAGGCCTTTTCAGTTTAGGGAACAAGAAAAAGTCACAGGGGCCCAGATCTGGGGAATACGGTGGCTGCGCATCATTAGTGTGTTGTTTTTGTCCAAAAAGTCGCGCACAAGCAACGATGTGTGAGCAGGGGCGTTATCGTGGTGCAAAAGCCAATTTTTGTTCGTCCACAAATCCGGGCGTTTCTGACGGATTGCTTCGCGCAAATTGCGCATAACCTGTGGGTAATATTCCTTATTGACCGTTGTACTAAGAGCTAAGAGCTCATAATGCACCCCCCCCCCCCCTGAAATTGAAGAATACTGTCAGTAAAACTTTCACATTCGACCGAACTTGGCGCGCTTTTTTCGGTTTTGGTTCGTGCGGCAGCTTCCATTGAGATGAATGAGCTTTGGTTTCCACGTCAAAACCATAATCCCACGATTCGTCACCAGTTATGACTCTCTGGAGCAAATGTGGGTCGTCGCGGACAAAGTCCAACATCTCTTTAGCAATGTTCATGCGATGCTGTTTTTGGTCGCAATTGAACAATTACCTGCTGTCAACTAAGTGAACATTCAAAATGGCCGAGCTTGTCGGCATAAGTGACACCAATGAGTACCAACATAGCGCCACAAAAAATCTAAATTTGATTATATTTAACCCGCAAAAATTTAAAATTCGCGATACTTTTTGAACACACCTCGGAATTATTAACTTTACTTGTATTTCAAATGTATGAACAATTTGGGACCCAAATCCTATAAGTTTTGAATTATATAGCAATAGCAATAAGTTGTTAAATTTAAAATAATATCCCACAACGTAAATTAATTTAATTTATTTAACAACAATCTAACAATGATCTGCTAAATATAAATATTAATACAATATAACTATTCTAAGAGGTATTCTAAGATTTTTAATTTATTAAAATTAAGGGAGAGTTCAGGGGACATAGTATGAGATGAGAGATTATAGCTTTTAAAAATAAGTCGAAAGGGATCGTGTTCAGCGCGGTTACCTATCTGCCAATGGGTAACCATAGGGGTCGGAAGGACCTAGTTTTTCCTATTAGGGATGCAAAAATATACTTGGAAGGTGTTTGGAATCAACCATACAATGGATAAGCATATGTAGAAACATGACCCCAGCACGGGTTCGGCGCTCCTTCAGGGGAGGTAACTTCAACAATTTAAGCCTGCAACGGTACGGCGGGAGATGATTGTCAGGATCCCAGTCCAAGTTTCTTTAGTGCAAATAACAGGAACTGCTTTTGCACCGACTCAATGCAATTTTGGTGAGAACAGTATTAGGGACTCCAAACGCACGATCAGGATCAAGTAATGGGTGAACTAGGGTGATTTGAAGGGATTTGGTGGTGAAAAGATCGCTAAATTCTTCAGACCATCGCTTAATAAAGGCTAAAGAAAGGCAATTCCTCTGGCTTTATTCACTGTCACAGAAATGTGATCATTAAACTTAAGTTTATGATTAAAAAGAACTCCAAGATCATTGATTGTGGAAAGAGAGAGTAAGATACAATAAGCGGTACACTGCGATGGAATGTCATAAGTTTGCATTTGGAGCACCACGAAAAGAGTTTAACTAGGTCTAGTTGCAGAGACCTGTGCAGGAAATGTTCCGAGAAGGAATAGCATAACTTGACATCATCAGCATACATAAGCGTGGAGGCATTTTTTTTTTAATTGTATTTATTTACATAACAGTCCAATGTTACTTTTTATAATAACTTATACTGCAGAGATTCATAATTTCTAGTGAGTATTTACATATGTACATACCATACTTAAACCTAATTAGGGAGTCTAGAGGCATGCATTAATTTAATCAATTCATTTATATATCTTCTTGGCAGATCTTTTGGGTGAATGCGCTGGAGCCTCCTTTTCGTCCTCAGTCCCATTACACGTCTCCTCGTCAAGAGTTTTCGAGCCAACTGCTTTGGGTGGTTTCCCAATTTATTTACGTACGTGGTTGCTTGTTTGTTTATGACATCGCCAATCCTTGGTACCTTCAGCTCTTGTTCAATGTCTTTATTGCGGATGTACCAAGCCGCTCCAGATAGTTTACGCAAGATTTGCGACTGCGCCACACGAATTTTGTTGAGGTGCGACTTTGCGGCGATGCCATACACTTGGATGACATATTTCCAAATAGGAGCCAAGATAACCTGATAAATTTTGGCCTTGTTGGAAATTGAAAGTTTGTTTCTAGACCTAAGGAGCCAAGCCTTTGTTTTGAGCCGCCAAGTTACATCCGTTACATGGCGTTGAAATGTAAGTCGCTTATCCAGAGTGACACCGAGGTATTTGTGGGCGTTCGATTGTGTGAGGAGCTCTCCATGCAGAAACACACCTGGTGATGTTTCTTTTTTCAGGGTGTACGTCACGGAGACACACTTTTCCGGATTGACTGCGATGTTCCAGCGTAGGGCCCAGTTCTCAAATTTTTTTAGATAAAGCTGAAGCGTTAACTCAAGTAACTCTGGCCAGAACAGCAGTGTCATCAGCAACGGTGGCAACTAGCAGGTCATTGCGATCTGTAAGCGACATGTTGTCAGCTGAGGGCATGTCGTGCGTATACAGGCTATATAGTGTTGGACCTAACACACTTCCCTGGGGTACACCTGCTCTGACTCTTTTTGTTTGGGAGGACAGTCCGTCGTGTACTACTTTAAAGGATCGCTTGTGTACGAAGCTTTTTATTATCAAAAAGAGCTGAGGATTTAATACGCTTTTAAGCTTGTGCAGAAGTCCTTCATGCCACACTCCGTCGAAAGCCTGCTGGATGTCCAGAAAAGCTCCAACGACGTACTCCTTTCCATGAACACCTTCCAGCACGAAGATCACTACGCGGTGTAGATGTTCAGGTGTGCCATGCCTGAGTCTAAAACGAAACTGAAACTTTGGAATAGCTTATTGGACCTTTCGGGATTCGAGCAATCTTCTCAGGATGCACCTCTCAAGTAATTTACCAAATGCTGGAAGCAGGCTTATTGGGCGATAGGAGTCTAATTCCTCTGCTGGCTTCCCATTTTTATGGAGCATAATGATATTCGCCTTCTTCCAGGTACTTGGGAAGTGTCCCAGTCGAAGAGCAGAGTTGAAAATCAGTACAAGGAATAACAAAGCTCAGTGGGGCATCGGCTTAATGGAGCGGTTGTCGATGTGATCCTCACCAGGAGCCTTGTTGTTGCGAAGGGATCAACTTCCGTGAGTTTAATAGGCTTTACAGGAAGAGCCATCTGCAATGGGGCTTCTAGGGATTCAGCAACCAGTTGTATTCGCCTTGGCGATGCTGTCTCTAATGGCTGGAATCTTTCCTCCAGTTTTCTGTCAAACGCTTCAGCTCTGCCCTGAGGTGATTTTGTCCAAGTGCCATCTTGGTTACGAACTGGAAACTTTGGAGCAACTTGTATCTTGAATCTCTTCGTGAGCTTCCAGAGCGCGAATTTTGAGTTTTCATCGGCAGTAGCTTTCCCGAGGAACGCGTCAGTTGCTTCTCTTTTCAGGTTGGACAGTACTTTTCTCACCCGATTTTATATCCTTCGGTACAATCTATCAATTATTAGGTCAATGGTCCTGATGAACTCACGCCGGAGACGTTTCTTGAGAGTTAAGAGTCCTACTGCTTCCGGAGAGAGAGCGACGCTGCTATGCAAGTTGCGTAGGTGAACTGCGCCGCCAGGAGCTGCAATTTGAGCTGCATCTTTGATCTTCTTCATAAAAGTTTCAACCGCTTTCTCGATATCGTCTGCTGTATTTATCTCTGTATTGAGGTTGAAGGTATTGTTAAGTTCGTACTGAATCAGCCTTATATTGGCACCAGGTGGAACGAGCATCCTAATAGGGTTCTATGAGGTGACGTTGTTAGTGACGCGATCAGCGGCAAGTGATCGGTAGATAGACTGTTAGCTATACCTTTGTACAAGAAGAAGCCGATACATGAAGGTACATTCCTCGTGTTATACGGGTAGTGAGTGGGTCTGCCTGTAGCCAGAACTTGAGTTCAGCTGCCGGAGATAACATTGTGAAGTGCTGTGCCTCGAGCATTCGCTCTTATACTACCCCAGAGGCGATGCTTAGCGTTAAAATCACCTCCAATGATAAACTTTTGAGCATGTTGACCAAGTAGATTATCAAACTCAGAAGAATTCCAGGGCAAGCCTGGAGGAAGGTACACAGCTGACACCGTAATTTCGCCCAAATTAGTGGAAATTTTTACCGTCGCCATTTGTAGGTGATTCCTTCCTCGAATGCAGGTGATAGTGCACTAATCCCTGCCTGATTAGGATACAAGCTCCTCCTCTGGGGACGACCTCCTGGGTGATCTGCTCCATAGCAGCTGTAACCTATCATATTGAGGTAGGATCCGTCGTGTAGGAGTATCTCTGAATTAAGCATAACATCAATTTCGTGCTTGCTGAGAAACACTTTGAGCTCATTAGCATTTGGGATAATGCTACGAGCGTTCCAGGCTCCACAATTCACAAACCATTACTTGCGCTGCGTCAACGACTTAGAAACTCTGAGCTCTTTGATCTCCTCAAATACCTCAGCGATGTTTTTTATAGACCAGCAATGGTCTGCTGCATTGAGATGATGATTTGTGTGAGGGAGCCACCAATTACCGTTTGGTTCGGATATTGAGGTTCGTTACAGGAGCAAACGCAGCATTCGGAAAAGTCTGGAACCTTATATTTGAGAAAGCATTTCGCTGTTGGGAGTATTTTCCATCAGGTCGTGTGCTCTGTTGTTCAGTTTTAGTCACATCTGCATACGATAGGCCCTGCCGCACGATTGAGGATGGAATATCTTGTTGCTTGATGTTGCGCATGGGTTGTGGATGTTCTACGCGGATCATGGGAGTAATATTGATTCCAGTTTTTCGGCTTTTGAGTCTCTGGACGTAAATTTTGCAGCCCTTCTGAGTTGCCTCATGTTTTCCTTGACAATAAACGCAGTCCAGGTCAACATAGGTTCTTGCCTGGCATTGACTGGAACCAGTCCAATGAGGCAAACTGCATCTACCACATCTGGGCTCCTTAGTGCAATAGTTTTTGGTGTGATCAAAGCCAAAACATCGGTAACATTGACGCAAACTAACATTTTTTCTCGGCACTTCCACTCTGACTCTTTGACGGCCAACTTTATTTATTTTTAGAGCTTCTCTGTTATTAGTAGCCTTTTTGATGTCTATAAACCAAACGTTCTGGCCAGAAGCCTTGCCTGGATCCGGTTCAGAGGAGTCAACATTCTGTGACTTCACCTTTAGATTATAGGTATTATCCACAGCGTGACCTTGGGAGGTGAACGCATTTAAAATTTGTTCAACTGGGGTAGAAGCAGCCAAGTTGCAAACCACAACCCTGTAGGCTCTGTCTTCCGGGAGGCAGAAGTGAATGTATTGGAGATTTACTTCCGATAGTTTTGTAGTGATAGCTCTGTGGGCATCAGAGTCACGGGGTATATGCGCAAGTTGCAAAATATGCAGATTCTTCTTCTGCAACGGTATCGACCTGGAGAATGCCCATACTATTTTCGCCTTCTTGACAGTCATCTTTGTTTGCAAGGTAGGATTACATGGGCTCTTTTTTTCGAACTATTCGGTGAGGTTGGTAGGCTTCTCTTCTTGGATGGAACTTTTTGGCAAGAGACTGAAGCCGGGTGGAATGTGAGTGTATTACTATTTTTTTCAATTTGCGGTAATAGGCGACTATTTCCAACTGTTTTCTGGATAGGTTTGTTTAATTGGCTTGGGCCAATAACAGGCTCCCTGCCAGTTGTTCTAGGCGGGGGCATGCTCTGAAAGGAGCATCCTGTTCGTGGTACCTCTCGTAACTCTGCTTTATTGCACCCACCGACTTCCGACATCTCGGAATCGATCGCTTTTTTTCCTCTATTTGCTCGATGAAATAATTAAATTTGATTATTTTTCCAAAAACTTTTTTTTTTTGTCGGAAAATATTTAATGAAAACAAAATCGAACTGATCAATTTCTCAATTCGACTGAGGCATAACTAATCACATTGTAAAGATCGTTTACAAAGAGTATAAACAAAAGTGGTCCTAGATGACTACCCTGCGGGACACCCGATGAGACATGGATGACCTTCGATTTGGCAGATGTAAATAGGACACGCTCAGTTGGATCTGAGAGGTAGGAAGCAATCCACATAAGAATATTCGGTGGAAAACAAATAAGCGAGAGTTTCCGTAGCAAGAGCTGACGATTAACTGAATCAAATGCTAAAGTCAGTATAAATTACATCAGTTTGCAAGCGATGTTGAAAACCTCGGTTGATTCTGGACGAAAATTCAAGTAGATTAGTTTTTGTCGAGCGAAGTTTGACAAAACCATGTTGTGATGGTGAGATTATGCTCTTTCATACAAGTTGCAGCTGCGATGTAATGAGTTTCTCAAAAGCTTGGGAATCGCAGAAAGCTTTGCAATGCCGCGGTAGTTCGCAATGGAAGCCTTAGAGCGTTTTTTATGAATATGTATAAAGTATTATTCATTCCATAATTTCGGTAGGGATGTTAGCTCCAAAGATAGGTTAAATAGTATAATGAGATGTAAGGTAAGAAGATCGGAGCACCTTCTGAGGATGCAGATAGGTACATTTTCTGGGCCTGGTAAAAATGTGACTTTGATTGATAAAAGAGTCGTAAACACATCGTGACAATGGAATTTAGAAAGATATATGTTATTTATGTATGGTAAACGATATGGATAATTGGCGGAGGAATCAAATAAATCAGATGAGTAGGTTGATTGGAAAAATGACGCAAAAAGATTAGCAATACCGAGATGTGAAGAGTCGGAAGTATAATTATATGAGAGGGAATGGGGAAAAGATTGGATTTACGTTTAGAGTTTACAAAAGAAAAAAAAACTCGGATCATTTCGAAAATTGAGTTTCCTTTTTTTAAATATAATTTTTATATAGTTGATTTTTAAGGTCAATAAAGTGGTTGCGGATAAGAAGGTAGTTTGAAAGATGTGACAAGGTTAGAGACTTTAAAGACTTTTTGTAAGCTCTAGATTTCCTTTTTTAAGGAGAGAGTGGTGTTTATTAAACCATGGAGATTTTGACGTTGATAGAGTCAATGTTTCAGGGCAGATTTATTTATGGCGTTATGAATTACTTCTTAAAAAAAGTCGGTAGATTCATCGATATTGATGAAATTAGGAAGATAACTCCAGTCAGTATTAGTCAGTTGATTTCTTAGGTCACAATAATCGGTTTTTTTAAAGTACTTTTAACGATACTGCGCGCTATTACTGGGGGGACTTCAGGAGAGTCAATAATTAGCGAAACTAAGAGTGCTGGATGGTGAGAGTCCTCAGTAGTAGATAAGAAGGAGACCTTGCTATTGTAGCAGAGCAGGAAGTATTTGATAAAATGAGATCAATCGACCTACCACGGGAGTTCCTTATAGGGTTAAGTTGGAAAACGGCAGAGTCGCCTAAGCCATCAAGGAAGTCATATAAATGATTGCATCACACAAAGGAGAAATTTAGGAACAAGTAATGAAATGGTCAATGGACTCAAAATGATTTTTACCGTCTAAAAATTCAATTTCGAAAGGATTAGTGATAGTGATACGTACCACTACGTTTTTTTAAGTTTCTTCGGGTACAATAATTTTCTTAGGAGATTTGGTAAGGTAGGAACAGGGTAGAGACTGCAAGAATCAAATAACATCTTTGCTTTGGACGACCTCGAACTTTTTTTTCTTATTGTTTGGGACGGTAAGTAAGGAATGTCTGCTATCATATTTAATTAAGATGGCCACGTCACCCCATCTGTTCACAGTCAGAACATATTTATTACAGTTGGGATTTTAAATTGAGAATGAGTTAGCCAACCATGTATCTTTAATAAGGAAAAAACTAATGTTATTCTTGAGAAAAAGGTTAAATAGATCATCTTTCTTATTTCTTACAACTTTGCCATTGCACGTCACCACTTAACCAAACAGTATATTTAAAATTTTCAAGCTGTCAAGATTATCACTTTAATTGTACAGCGGGACTTTTATAAGCCTGCGGCAGTTTTGTTTTGGGTAAGCGTGATTTGCTTGCATTTTTCTTTGTTTAATTTTTTCGCCATTAAGGTTTTTCCTCTTTTACATGATGACAGGCTAATTATTTGATGTTCTTATGGGGCATCTAGAGCGGCTTTGCAAAGATCAATGTTATCAGCTTTCTAGTACCTTAAGTAGTTCATATTGGACTCTTCTTGTATCTGTCCTACTTTCGCTCTCTAACTCTTAACCAACCCTATGGTGCAGGGGTTTCAGGTACAATATGTGTACTGGTTTTTAAATTGTTTCTACAATTTAGTAATATAGTGTCTGTTCTGTCAACTCGTGCAACAAACCGATTTCCGCCTCCCATCCTGTTGTCTAGATGAAAATGTTGTATATGCTGTATACGATCTCACATGCGACAGAGTAAGAATGAGTTCAGAGAATTGTTTTGAGGTTTACTCAAAATCAAGGATCAACTATTTGCGATTGAATGCAGTTCATCAGCCTTCAGATGTTGAATAAGTCTCACAAGCTTAAAGCGCTTTTTGGGATGACATATATGCAAGGACAGTTCGTTTGCCTGATCAGCCAACAACTAAGCAAACGCTTATATCTCTTGCAACCTCAAGAGCAGAAGTTTTTAAAAAATTTTTTGAGCCCGAATTTAACACACCATTTAACACCAAAACCCCCACAGGTCAATCCACCCTCCAAACACATTTTTTTACAGCTAGGCTCTGACACCTCTGAAATTGATATTTTAACTTACAGAAAAGATAAATCGAAGGCTGTAATAAAATTGGATGATACTACGAAATTCAAATATTCATACTCGAGGCTTACGTCATCTTCAACATATTTGTTCGTTTGTCGATGCTTGACTTCTAGCCAGAGGACATATTCGTACAAGAACATTAGCCAAGAACAGATAGGGACGACACTTTTTGACCGACCTCTACAAAAAGGAGGTGGATTTTCAATCTTTGTGGACTCCGACTTTGCTTCTGAAGTTTTAGAGTTGCCATATTCTGGTGATTTTAAATTCCTCTGTGTTAAAATCTTTTTGTCTGCTCAATCTCTATTTACATGTACTACTTATCCTAATGTACCATCATTATCCAAACCGCCTACGTACTAGCATAACTTGTCGCTAGTCAGATGTCCGATACTCGATCTTGATCTGGAAACTTTAATCTACTGGAACTCACTTGGTCAAACACTGAGAACCCGGCACCTTTATCCCTTTCAACATAGGGTGTGCTGAAAATTAACCACGTATGAAAATCGGAAATTGCTTGTGATCCTGATGGAATCACCATTTCCATAGCCATGCCACATTTGACCACAGAAGATTTATATTATCGAAACCGTACTTCCATCAAACTTAAGTCGCCTTTTTTAGTTGATAAAACCCTTTGGTTTCGTAAGGCTGACTTTCAGAGACTAAGTAACATAATTTATGTGTTTAAAAATATTCTTTAAAATTCCTAACCTTTTTTTGACTCATGCTACCAATTTTAGAGGCATATTTAAATTGTCAGCAATTTCAAAGCGTTTTAAAGAATTGGTCACGGTACATTAACAACCCTCTGCTGTTCAATTATGTATCCACGCCATGTTTTTTAAAGCTTTTGAAGCTGACGTCGTTTATTACAGATGTCATCTACACTGACTTCAGCAAAGCATTTGACTCTGTTAATCATTCACTCATTTTGAATATCCCCCGGCATTAGCCAACTTTCGTAAAAGCGGTAAAAGCCCCGGTAGCTAAAAACTCATCTATAAACCCAATTAATTGGGGACTAAACTGGACAGTTTAATCACACAAAAAACCCCGACATCAAAGGTGCGGGGATAGGAAAAAATAGAGAGAGTAGCTTATTTACATCTTTAATCCGTTCAAAACTGGAATTCGGATCATGTATCGTTAGCCCTCGGGGTTCTTCAATAACGCAAAGACTCTGTACAAAAGTACTTTTTGAGTTACGCTCTTTGAGTACTAAACTGGGATGCAAATCTTCAACTTCTATCTTATATTAGCATACTCTTACTAATTAACTTACCATCTCTAACAAGCCGTAGAAACATTGTGGGTGTTCTACTCCCACACAACCTTCTTGATGTTAGTGTAGGCAACCAGTATTTTACTAATACGAGTAAAAATTTAATCTTAATAATAGACGAATTAAAAATTGTAGTCGTCTGTTCCTAAGCATTTGTAGTTAAGCAAATGTATTAAATATCGCTCCATCACCATAAATCTTTTTGAATTGTCCAACTTATCTCATCTGCGGTATTATTATGATAGTCAACTTCTTGCACCTCTCTGGAAAATTGCAAATTAAACGCGTAAGAGATTGATGATTGTACCATCGGTACAGTAAGGAAACTCGAAATGAATTAGATTCTTATTTTTCGGTTCGAGTCCAGTCTTCTTTTGAGTTCCTTATGAGTAAAACCGCTTTAGTTGGTATGGACTTTGGTAGGCTTTTCAGAGTGAGTTCCCTAAACATGACTTATATAGTTGCACTATGTATCAGCGAGAGAAATTCCGCGCTATTCCGCGGTTCCAGTTTGTCGAGTTACGTCCATGGATCTTTCAGGCTTTTGGGAATAATTGCATAATTGTAAACGCTATAAAATAAGTCTATCATGTGATCTTATAAAAGCGGAAAGCTTATTCTAAGAAACTTAAGCATCTTTACGTAAAACGAAATGGAGTATGTTAAGCATATTGAAATAAAGATGCTTGATTGATGTCAAAGAGTCACAGAAAAAACCAAATATATTTTATTAAATAGCATAGAACACTTACGGTTAGCCCCCTGGTATGCCCTGAAAATTAAGATTCTATAGAGTTTAACGCGTTGCAATTACGAAAAAAGAAATATGCAATTCTTTCAGCAGTACATGAGCGTCAGATGACGTAGCTCGAGAAAGCGCCCACAGATGATTTCTGTCCAGGCTATGTGCGAATGGGCAAAATACTCTCCCTTACTGTTACCTCTGCAAAATAGGAATTGTCACCCAGGATACAACCTGCGTCCAGAAAAGATAAGATCCAAACGGTCACCAACCTTTTTGGTCATCAACCATTAAACTATGGTTGTTGGGACAAGTAATCCCACGGATCAGGGATAACCGATCAGAAGTTGGGACTCAGACGCAGACGGACACGTAGCGTTTGCAAAGAGTTAAAGGATTAGAAGATTCCTGAGCAGCAGACCGAAACCCGCCTATATCACAGGAATAAGAGCAGGTGGGACCAGGAACAACACCCTTCAAGGAACTAAGTCGACCCTCTAGGATCTCAGTAAAGAGATCGCCTAGCTGGTGCATATGCTAGAGGAAAGGAAAGGAAGATCAATACACAAGCCGGGTACAAAGGGGTGATCAAAAAAACGGGACCGAAAAATGTACGGAGGTGCGCTGCCTTAGCTCCAAAGTAGAAGGCGAGACCAGGCACATTAGTGATCACGGCTATGGTCAAGTTGAGCTACACAGACATCCTATGTAAAGCAGGATAGATGGCTTCAGAGACTAGGAGAAACGGTGGAACGCATAAGAAAGACGCAAAGCTCTTTCCATAGTTTGGGCATAAGGACAGTGGAGGAAACCCGAAATTCGGGATTTATAAGGATTCAGGGAAAGGCACAGACCAGGTGACCGAAAGCGGTAAATATCCGTTTTTCGACGCGTCCTCGCCAACAGGAGATGAAGTGCACCCAGCTAAACCTCAATAAATGTGAAGCAGCCCATGCATGCATTTCCCTAAATGTCCCAATCTCGGAACCTTATAGAAACATTCCAGGGAACGGTTGCAAATGGGAATAGCTTCAAGGGAGCGGCCCTGAGGTCATCGGGGATCGCCCCACAGGACGAAATGGCGAAAATAAATGGGACCACCGATGAAAGAGGAAGATCGCCACTGGTCAATGGAGGAGACTTGAATGCCTGGTTTCCGGAGTGGGAAAGACAAGTGGCCTTTTTTTCTAGCAAAGTGCCTTCTGGAACACCACGCGATCCTGGCTAATCGTGGCTAAAAACTAACCTACAGCACTTGGGTGTATTATAGAAATCACCTAGTAAGCAGCTCACTAAATGGAATGGAATCCCAAGACAGCACGACCAAAATAGAAGGTCTGGTTTTTGAAACGGAAGCCGTTCTCTGTGTCCCTATAGATGGGCGAGCCAATGCCGCCTACTACCCGGTAGCCACAACTGCGGCATCTTGAATCGCTGGAGGCCATAAGGAAGTCGGGTAGGTATAAGGCTATGGTCATTTGGCAGGTTTGATTGAACTCGGCTTCCAAAGGAAGATGGACGTACAGTCTAGTCCATATCATTGAGGTATGGTTAAAGAGCGACAAAGGCAAGAAAATTGGAACAGGCTAATAGTATTGAGCTCCTACTCATAGACTAGAAAACACAAATAAATATCTTATAGTTTAGTTACAGCGTAAGCGATACAAGAAATAAACCTCTGTATTCATTGCATTAAAGGCTCTTGATATAAGCGATATGAAATAGATATGAATAAGCGAATTATTTCATGATAATTGCTGCGTTTTCTCCTGTAACAAACGCAGGCGAACCTCAACATCCTAACCAAACGGTAATTGGTGGCTCCCTCACACAAATCATCATCCCAATGCAGCAGACCATTGCTGGTCTACAAAAAAACATCGCTGAGGTATTTGAAGAGATCAAAGAACTCAGAGGCTCTAAGTCGTTGACGCATCGCAAGTAATGGTTTGCGAATTGTGGAGCCTGGAACGCTCGTAGCATTATCCCAAATGCTAATGAGCTCAAAGTGTTTCTCAGCAAGCACGAAATTGATGTTATGCTTAATTCAGAGATACTCCTACACGACGGATCCTACCTCAATATGATAGGTTACAGCTGCTATGGAGCAGATCACCCAGGAGGTCGTCCCCAGAGGAGGAGCTTGTATCCTAATCAGGCAGGGATTAGTGCACTATCACCTGCATTCGAGGAAGGAATCACCTACAAATGGTGACGGTAAAAATTACCACTAATTTGGGCGAAATTACGGTGTCAGCTGTGTACCTTCCTCCAGGCTTGCCCTGGAATTCTTCTGAGTTTGATAATCTCCTTGGTCAACATGCTCAAAAGTTTATCATTGGAGGTGATTTTAACGCTAAGCATCGCCTCTGGGGTAGTATAAGAGCGAATGCTCGAGGCACAGCACTTCACAATGTTATCTCCGGCAGCTGAACTCAAGTTCTGGCTACAGGCAGACCCACTCACTACCCGTATAACACGAGGAATGTACCTTCATGTATCGGCTTCTTCTTGTACAAAGGTATAGCTAACAGTCTATCTACCGATCACTTGCCGCTGATCGCGTCACTAACAACGTCACCTCATAGAACCCTATTAGGATGCTCGTTCCACCTGGTGCCAATATAAGGCTGATTCAGTACGAACTTAACAATACCTTCAACCTCAATACAGAGATAAATACAGCAGACGATATCGAGAAAGCGGTTGAAACTTTTATGAAGAAGATCAAAGATGCAGCTCAAATTGCAGCTCCTGGCGGCGCAGTTCACCTACGCAACTTGCATAGCAGCGTCGCTCTCTCTCCGGAAGCAGTAGGACTCTTAACTCTCAAGAAACGTCTCCGGCGTGAGTTCATCAGGACCATTGACCTAATAATTGATAGATTGTACCGAAGGATATAAAATCGGGTGAGAAAAGTACTGTCCAACCTGAAAAAAAAAGCAACTGACGCGTTCCTCGGGAAAGCTACTGCCGATGAAAACTCAAAATTCGCGCTCTGGAAGCTCACGAAGAGATTCAAGATACAAGTTGCTCCAAAGTTTCCAGTTCGTAACCAAGATGGCACTTGGACAAAATCACCTCAGGGCAGAGCTGAAGCGTTTGACAGAAAACTGGAGGAAAGATTCCAGCCATTAGAGACAGCATCGCCAAGGCGAATACAACTGGTTGCTGAATCCCTAGAAGCCCCATTGCAGATGGCTCTTCCTGTAAAGCCTATTAAACTCACGGAAGTTGATATCAAATCCCTTCGCAACAACAAGGCTCCTGGTGAGGATCACATCGACAACCGCTCCATTAAGCCGATGCCCCACTGAGCTTTGTTATTCCTTGTACTGATTTTCAACTCTGCTCTTCGACTGGGACACTTCCCAAGCACCTGGAAGAAGGCGAATATCATTATGCTCCATAAAAATGGGAAGCCAGCAGAGCAATTAGACTCTTATCGCCCAATAAGCCTGCTTCCAGCATTTGGCTAATTACTTGAGAGGTGCATCCTAAGAAGATTGCTCGAATCCCGAAAGGTCCAGAAAGCTATCCCAAAGTTTCAGTTTGGTTTTAGACTCAGGCATGGCACACCTGAACAGCTACACCGCGTAGTGAACTTCGTGCTGGAAGGTTTCCATGGAAAGGAGTACGTCGTTGGAGCTTTTCTGGACATCCAGCTGCCTTGAGACAGAGTGTGGCATGAAGGACTTCTGCACAAGCTTAAAAGCCTATTAAATCCTCATCTCTTTTTGATAATAAAAAGCTTCCTACACGAGCGATCCTTTAAAGTAATACACGACGGACTGTCCTCCCAAACAAAAAGAGTCAGAGCAGGTGTACCCCAGGGAAGTGTGTTAGGTCCAACCCTATATAGCCTGTATACGCACGACATGCCCTCAGCTGACAAAATGTCGCTTACAGATCCCAATGACCTGCTAGTTGCTACCTTTGCTGATGACACTGCAGTCCTGGCCAGAGATACTTGCGTCTATACAGCCACTGATACGCTTCAGCTTTATCTAAAAAATTTGAGAACTGGACCCTACGCTGGAACATCGCAGTCAATCCGGAAAAGTGTGTCTCCGTGACGTACACCCTGAAAAAAGAAACATCACCAGGTGTGTTTCTGCATGGAGAGCTCCTCACACAATCGAACGCCCACAAATACCTCGGTGTCACTCTGGATAAGCGACTTACATTTCAACGCCATGTAACGGATGTAACTTGGCGGCTCAAAACAAAGGCTTGGCTCCTTAGGTCTAGAAACAAACTTTCAATTTCCAACAAGGCCAAAATTTATCAGGTTATCTTGGCTCCTATTTGGAAATATGTCATCCAAGTGTATGGCATCGCCGCAAAGTCGCACCTCAACAAAATTCGTGTGGCGCAGTCGCAAATCTTGCGTAAACTATCTGGAGCGGCTTGGTACATCCGCAATAAAGACATTGAACAAGAGCTGAAGGTACCAAGGATTGGCGATGTCATAAACAAACAAGCAACCACGTACGTAAATAAATTGGGAAACCACCCAAAGCAGTTGGCTCGAAAACTCTTGACGAGGAGACGTGTAATGGGACTGAGGACGAAAAGGAGGCTCCAGCGCATTCACCCAAAAGATCTGCCAAGAAGATATATAAATGAATTGATTAAATTAATGCATGCCTCTAGACTCCCTAATTAGGTTTAAGTATGGTATGTACATATGTAAATACTCACTAGAAATTATGAATCTCTGCAGTATAAGTTATTATAAAAAGTAACATTGGACTGCAATTTAAATAAATACAATTTCAATAAAAAAAAAAAACATCACAATACAGGGTGCGTTATGAAAGTAATGCGCATGGTTTCATTGTCACGTAACTACCTGTCGTAGCACGCTCGGACCTGTCTGAAAATTTGGGGCGGAGTCTCTCCTTTCCAACGCGCTCGGTCTCAGTTCGCTCTGAGCAATAGAAGTGGTAGGACGTGTCGTAGAGCGAAATCATTTTTTCTGTTGTGTCACGGTGCGATGGAACGTTGGCTGGAACAGCGGTACGCCATAAAGTTTTGTGTGCGACTTGGCAAAAATGCATCGGAAACTTATCAAATGCTTCGAGAGGCCTTTAAGGAGGAGTGCATTTCGAGATCTCAGTGTGGAAGGTGGCACAAGGCCTTCAAGGAGGGTCGAGAGGAGGTCACCGACGATCCACGTTCCGGACGTCCAACAACAGCACGAATTGATGAAATCGTTCGCCGTTTGCGAGAAACTGTGATTCACCAACTTCTTGACCCAGAAGAAGATCTCAGTTGTGCCCCAGCCTCCTTACAGCCCTGACTTAGCTCCGTGCGACTTTTTTTGTTCCCCTTACTGAAGAGAGAGCTAAAGGGAAAACACTGGGAGTCGGTCGAGAACATCCAAGCTCGCGCAACAAGGTTCCTGAAAGGCATTTCTGTCGAGGAGTTTCAGGGTGCTTTCCAGGCGTGGCGTACACGTCTCCGCAAGTGTATTGACGCAGGAGGGGACTATTTTGAAAAATTTTAATAATTTGTACTGATTGGATCAACAAATATATTTTTCTTAGAAAATGCGCATTACTTTCATAACGCACCCTGTACCTTAGTATTGGATATGTATTTATGTGTAAAGCTACTACTATATCGACCTCAGACACAACGGGTCCAATAAATATATTGCCCACCTATATTTAATAATACAAAAGACCAATACCTCGATTTTCTAAAATCACTGGGAAATCGGTATTTGGCAGGAGGTGACTATTATGCCAAACACATAACATGGGGGTCCAGACTTACCACTGCAAAGGGAAGTCGACTGTATGAAGCAAAAAGAAACAATAATAGCCGTGCTCTAATCACAGGAGAGCCGACTTACTGGCCAACTGACACCAATAAACTACCGGATTTATTTGACTTCTGCATTACAAGAAATACAACATGCGAGAACCTAATAATAAAATCATACCTAGACCTCGCTTCCGGCCATTCCCCAATATTAATTAAATTACATGGGGGTCTAGAAGAAAACAATAATGACTCCCCTTTATTTAACCACAAAACAAATTGGAATGTGATTCACGACATTTTGGAACAGAACATGGAAATAAATATCTCTCTAAGGACAAACAACGAACTGAACTCTGCAATAACATATTTAAATGACAACATCATATATGCAGCAACGCAATCGACACCATCTATGAAAATTGCATTAAAGAAAACTCACGCTTCTATTAAAAACAAAATCAGGCAAAAGCGTATGGCAAAGGACTAGGCATCCAGAAGATAAAAACAAACTTAATAGAGCAACAGTCGAGATCAAGAGAATTTTTAGGGAACACACAGATAACCGGCTTCAATACTACCTTAGCAAACTTGGAGCTTCCTTATCTACAAATTATACTCTGTGGAAAGCGACAAAAAAATTGACGAAATCAACTATACACAAGCCGCCTATAAAAACAAAAAACAACACATGGGCGACATCAAACAAAGAAAAAGCAGACACTTATGCTGAACACTTTAAAACATCATTTACCAATGACATGGACAACGGCAATTCTAAGCTTCCAACACAAATCACCAACTTAAATTGTGCAATTAAAACTATAAAAAAGGCAAAAATGCTCACATAAAATAAATTAAAAACAAGAAATCCCCGGGATATGATTTAATCGGAGGAAAAGTTCTTAAAGAACTACCAGACGCTATAATCACCTATATTAGAAACTTGTTTAACGGAATCCTTCGATTGCAATACTTTCCCATAACTTGGAAGGTAGGCCAAATTAAAGCAATTCCAAAACCAAATAAAAACGCTGTACTTACTGTACTGTAAGCTCGTATACACCAATCACCTTATTACCTGTCCTCTCAAAAGTATTTGAAAAAGTCCCATTTAATAGAAACGAATTTCGACAAAAAGAAGTTTTGCTATGCTGTGTACTTGGAAATTGCTAAAGCATTTGACAAAGTATGGCACAAAGGACTGCTGCATAAGCTAAGAAATACACTACCATATAACCTAAATACCATCCTTCAAAGCTATATTACGGACAGATATTTCTATATTAAATACAACAATGAATGCTCAAATATTATGCCAGTGTCAGCGGGTGTTTCCCAAGGTAGTGTGCTTGGGCCCATCTTATACCTGATTTATACCTCCGATATTCGAGCGCCAACTACCCCTGGATCAATGATTGCGACGTTCGCAGACGATACTGTGTTAATGTCGTCAAGCGCGTGTGAAAGAAAACAGTTGCAAGTTGTAGTTACACTACAACAAATCATGACACAAACAGTATCCTGGTTTGAGAGATGGGGTATTGATATAAATATACTCAACAAGTAATATACACAAAACGACAACCCAAAAACTTCGCAATTAAAATCAATGACAATCAAATATTATGACACCCATATGCCAGGTACCTTGGATAAACTATTGACTCAAAACTAACATGGAAACAGCACATTCTAAATAAACGAAATGAAATAAAAACAAACTTCGGCAACTCAACTGGCTAATAAGAAAACATTCAAAACTAGAATTGCGTAATGAAATTGCAATATACAAGGCGATAATAAAACCAATATGGACGTATGGAATAGAACTCTGGGGAACTGCCAGTAAATGCCACTTAGAGCTAATTCAGCAAACGCAATCGAAAATGCTCAGAATAATCACAAAAGCCGAATGGTACATTAGAAACGAAGACATCCATAATGATTTAAACATAGGGACAGTCAACGAAACTATTAAAAAACAAGTAAGGAGGCACCAGTCGAGTATCCCGAATGCAAAATACCCTGTACCCTTAGACATGCTTACAATTTATTTATTTAGTATCAATAAATAAATGAAACAATATTCTATTAAAAAAGAAAATAAGTTTCGTGTGTCATAAAGCCATACACATTTCGCTGCCAACGTCGCAGTCGGCGTCGCGCAATGCGTATTTTGCTGCGCTTTTGCTTCCCTTGCCATAGATTTTGCATGTGGCATACCTTCCGTGTTTCTTATCCGATTTGGTTTAAATTAAAAAATTAGATAGCTTTTATAAGCACCTACGCATATGCCGAATTGCACAGCATTAGGTTAATAATTGTGGGCGTGGCAGTTTTTTGCGATTTGCGGGTAGCGGCGGGTGATATCAAAATAAAACAACAAACATGTACTGCGTATGTTAATTACCTATCCAACGATATATGGCACATGTCTGTAGCTTTTGTAGTTTCTGAGATCTAGGCGTTGATACGGACAGACAGACGGACGAACGGACAGACGGACATGGCTATATCGACTCGGCTGTTGATTCTGATCAAGAATATATATACTTTATGGGGTCGGAGATGCTTCCTTCTGCCTGTTACATACATTTGCACCATATTATGATACCCTTTTCACCCATTTTCAATGGGTACAGGGTATAAAAACAGCAAAAAACACACAAATAAACTCTTAGCCACCAAAACTCAAACTTGAGACAAATACTGATGACAGAGTTGGAACCAAAAAGATTAAAACGCAGAACTCCAACAGAATTAAATTATTAAATTATTTATGTATTAGCGTATCCTTGCAATGGAAAAGGCCGCTACTTTTTTCTTTCTTCACTACTATTCAACCAACAGATTGTAATTTAAAGAAAATTAAAAAAAATATATATATATGTAAAGCAAAAGATTTGCCAGTAACCAAAAAAAAACGCTTCTAAACGCTTCTGTTCAAGGCAAAAAACTTCGAAATGAGTACAAAATTAACTTCGGACTTCTTGACGACAAAGATCCTAAACATGCCAAGTTGCCTCCCATCTACTTACGTGAAACAATAAGCAACGAGGTGGTAAAGACAATTAGTCACCTCATCGGTGAGCATTCGTTTTACGTATATAAGGATGATACAACAGTGAAGAAATGCAGTAACGGCGAGTTAACCATACTACCAACTGCAGCAGATGCTCAATATACCACCATAAAATAAAGTCTGCAGTTTCGGAAAAAAACGCCCACTCATGTACAACAATATAACAGTTATCAATATTCTCCAGTACCCTCCGTTAAGGGAGCAAAGACACCCAAGCACATAAACGCCATACTCGGCCACAATATTTAGGTATGGCTCTGATCAAATCATCTGAGCCAGCACTTAAAAAATTAAGATTCAACAGATCGAAGAACGGTTTAAAAATGGGAAATGTTATATAAATACTGATAGCCTCTTTGCAACAAAGCCTCATGAACTTTATGACTTCATGCACGAGTACATATTATATATTCTTAATCAGGCTGATAGACGTATGTTTGTTGATCTGCCTGTCCCTCTGTTTATTTATAAATAAACTAGCCGCTAAGTTTTGAAGATATGGATTCAAACTTTGCCCACACCTTTTAGTCCTTGCACACACATTTCTGTCCTTTACCATTTGTTTTTCCCCCTCACTCACTAGTATAGCTCAAAAAGGAACTTTGTTTTCGGTGTTAAATTTAATTATTTTTCGAAATTTTGTGTTTTGTTATTCCAATTTTTTTTTTACGACCAGTCCGCACTTGGGATTTGGTGGACTGCGCATTTATAACGGGAAATAATAATGTACGCGTAATGATGCCAGATAAGGAGTCCTACACAGCCCTGCGCCAGTACCCTTTGGCACATAACAAAAGGCACCGCACCTTCCAACCAAAGGACGAGAGAGCATACAGGGCGATAATGAAGGAACTTTACCACTCTACAGACCAGACTGAAATTAAAGAAGAACTCCACAAATACGATCATACTGTGAGGGATCTGCACAATCCCATTGGCAGGAAATCCAAGCAACCACTGGGCATCGTGTTTGTTAATCTCGAACCAGCGAGCAACAACACCGAGGTTTACCAAATAAAGAGGATTTGCAGGTCAGTCGTCACCGTAGAGCCCCCACTGAAGGTCAACGACGTTTCACAATGTTTCAGATGCCAAGGGTTCGGATACACCCAGCGCTACTGCTTCCTGGAACATCGCTGCGCGAAATGTGGTGATTCTCACAACTTTAGGGCATGTACCAAAAAAGATGACGAGAAAGCATGCTGTTTACATTGCCAAGCTGATCAGACCAGATACTAACTATCATCAATGCAACTATCATCATCGAGTTACAGGGACGTACTTCTAGGAAACCAAGCGACACAGCCAACGAATCCCAAACAAACCAGCTTGAAACGATGCTTGCCCGCATGGAACGAACGATTGAGAGTATGATGGAAAAGTTGATCTCGCAGATGTTTTCGCAGATGTTCTCACAGATGATGCAGTTTATAGCTCCCATCCTCAACAGAAAGTAATGCAAATAAGTCTTTAAATAGTTTTTTGGAACGCAAACGGCCTGCAGAGGAGCAAATCCGAAGTAGAGCATCTCATAGAGGATCTCATCGATATTCTTCTAGTTTCGGAATTCCACTTTTTTCCCAGATCCTTTTTTAATATTAGCGGGTACGAACTGTTACATGCCAATCATCCATCTGGCAGAGCGCGCGGAGGAGCAGCTATGCTCATCAGGAGTGGCATTCAGTACACGGAACTATCGCGTATCGGAAGGAATAAGCACAGTGCGCCGTGACCAGGATTTCTAGCCCACAGGGAGATATCACCATTGGTGCGGTTTACTTCCCACCCAGACACTCAATAACCGAGACCCACCTTCAGGACTTCTTCGAGTCCCTTGGACCTCGCTTTATAGCAGCCAAAGACTTTAACGCCAAACACTCCTGGTGGGGGTCCCGCAGAAACAACCCCAAAGGCAAAAAGCTATATAAGTACCTGCAGCGCAAAAGTCTTGACTGCCATTCCACTGGAGAGCCCACACACGGGCCTACCGACATTTTAAAGCAGCCGGATCTGCTGGTCTTCGCCGTCTCCAAGGGCATAGGACACTCTAAGATAACATGCTCAAGCTACGATTAACTGCTATCCGACCACAGCGCAGTAAACTTGCTCCTAAACATTCCCGTCCTCAGAAAATCCCCGCCTAAAAGACTCACCGGGAAACAAACAGATGCCCCCAAGTTTACGTTCTGGATGCCTTCATCCCTGTACCCAGATCCCCCTGTTTCCACACCAAGCAACATAGATGCGGCCATCGAAAAACTAACTAAAGAGATGCACAATGCTGTTGAGTTTGCGAATCCACCTCCTCCGACTACCCCGAGAATACCTGAAAGAGACGTGCACTTATGGTCTCCTGAAATCGCGGCCCTCGTGGCCGAAAAAAGGCGCCTCAGAAGAGTCTGGTTTTCATCGCGCAACCCCAGGGACAAGACAGCACTTATTCGTGCCACCAAGGAACTGAACGAGAAGCTAACCATCCTACGGCAGGACTCCTTCCATAGATTCCTTAAGGAGCTGGAACCTGGAGACCCGCAGCACAATCTGTGGAATTTTACGAGGCACATAAAAAGACTTGCGAAGAAGATATCACCCGTGCGCAAAGTAGACAGTTCCTGGTGTCGGACTAAGGTCGAAAGGGCAGAAGCCTTTGCTGTCCATTTACATAGTGCATTCTCACCTTTCGACAAATGCACTTGCGGTGAGAGAGCTGCAACCATAAGGTTCGTAGACAGCCCAAGTGCTTCGGGCCCGCGAATACAGCCCATCGAACCAGAGGATATTGCGCAGGAGATCGCCTACCTAAAAAATGACAAGTCACCAGGTCCTGACTGAATCGATGCAACAGCACTGAAAATGTGGCCCCTAATCTGTTCCCAAAGGCTGGCTAACATCTTTAACAGCTGCCTCCGTCACGGGTACTTCCCGAAAGAGTGGAAGCGTGCTTAAGTAATTGTCCTCCTCTTGCCTGGAAAACCTGAAGCCAATCTAGCCTCGTATCGTCCGATTAGTTGGCTGCCAATCCTGTCTATAATACTTGAAAGAGTATTTTTGCGTAGAGTACTGCAAGTACTGGACGAGGCCGGACCAGTTTGGCTTCAGACGCTTCCATGGAACATCTGAGCAATGCCACCGGCTTGTTGAGAGCAGACTTGAGGCCTTCGAAAAGAAAAAGTACTGCTGCGCCGTTATGCTGGATGTCAAACACGCGTTTGACAGAGTCTGGCACCCTGGACTCCTTTTCAAAATTAAATTCTACTTTCCAAGTTCCCACTTCCCCTTCTTCAAGTCGTAAAGTAGTACAGAGAATTCCGAGTGAGATGCGGATCATCAATCAGCACGCCTAGGCCTATAAGAGCAGGAGTACCTTAAGGCCGTGTTCTTGGACCCATCTTGTAGACACTGCAAACAGCGGACCTTTCCATCACCCCCCTCGGAACCTTATAGTAGCCACATATGCCGATGACAGCGCCTTCCCAGCCTCCGCCATAGATCCCCAGAAAGCATCAGCCATCATACCGAGACAACTGGATGCTCTCGATCCATGGCGGAAACGATGGAACATCGTGGTCAACGCGGAGAAATCCTCCCACACAACCTTCGCACTACGTAGGGGGGATTGCCCCCCCGTCACACTCAACGGGGAAACCATCCCTATGAATAACACTCCCAAATATCTAGGGCTGACCCTGGACCGCAGGCTCACATGGCGCCCTCACCTGACCAACAAGAGAAATCAGGCCAACCTACGACTTAAGCAACTGCACTGGCTCCTGGGGAGAAGGTCCAAGCTCAAAGAAAAACTCAAACTACTTATTTACAAAGTAGTGCTGAAGCCAATCTGGACATATAGGATTCAGTTGTGGGGCACGGCAAGTTGTTCTAACCGCATCAGAATCTAGCGGTTTCATGCCTGAAAACAGTTTCTAACGCCCATCCGTACCACGAAAACTCAATAATCCATAAATAGCTTGGAATTCCATGGGTAGCAGAGGAGATCACCCGTCTCAGCGAAAGATACACAAAAAGACTGGACAACCACCCCAACCACCTGGCCATCAACCTCCTAGATAATAGCCAATCGCTAAGACGCCTGAAGAGGAAACACCCGCTTCACCTCCCCCGCCAATGGACACCTAAGTCAACCGTATTAGAAATACATTACATGTACCTCCCTTAAGTCAATGTCACCCCCAAACCATTTAATGATTGTCCTCTCGGATAAAAGATAAAATTCCTTTTTCTTATGGGGATCTGCGATATATCAATGCCAGAACTTTGGTGTTTTTGGGAGTGGAATTATGGGATTTTGTTAAAAATAAATTTTTTTAAGGAATTGGTATAATTCTGAAGTTATTTTGAGAAAATCGAAATAAATTTGTTAATCTTAAAAGGTGCTTCATAGTCTTAGAGATAAAACTCACCAAAAGATGGATGCCGGCAAAATGTATAAATGCCAAAATTTTTTATTCGATGGCAGTGCCTCGCAGGTATGGCCCGAGTACCACTTTACAACTTTAAACGCGTTTTTCTTGAAATTACTTTTTTTAACTGGTCGAAGACATAACTCAAACAAATCTTCACCGATTCTTACGAAATTTTGACAGTTTATTTGAAATACCGTTCTCAGAAGGCGTACGTAGGATTTTGTTAGATTACATAGTTTTTTTAATCAACAATTGTATATCGTTTTTATAGTGAAAATTGTAACTTTTTGTTTAAACGTGCAGCATTTCGCGAAAAAATAACATATCGAAAAAATCCTACGTACGTTTCTTGCTGTTGTTATACATTCCCACGAAAAATTTTGTATTTGTACCATGAAACCTATATTATTAAACCTATTTAAAAGATTTTGAACAATTCCTTTGTTGAGTCAAAATAAATTCATATGCCCATATGCCCATTTTTTTGCGCTCTAGACCGGCTTCCCCCCTTAAGAATCGTACTACTATAAAATTATTTTTTTAATAGTTAACTTAAAACTTACGTTTTTCCATTCAAGGGGAATAAAAAATATCCAATAAGCACACACAGATGTGACCATAAAAATTAGAAGGTATTTGATGTATTCCATATGCATGCCTTTCACCAATTCAATATACAGGATCAAAAGAAGGTCCATTTGAGTCTAAAAATAGATGCGATCCAATCTTACCTACTTATTATTATTCTTTTGTAAATTTTTAAATCCGAGTAAATAACATTTAGTTGCATTTTTTACATTCAGAATAAATAAGTTATAATTAACATAAGTTATAGGTTATATCGCCTAACATGTTGTTTTTTTATTTATTTATTTTATGTGATATCAATGTGTTAGACGCTAGGGTCTTCGACTATAGTTATTTTAAGTAGTGCTTTGATTTATGATTAGGTTTCTTTTTGAGTAATTACAACTATGATTAGATTACGTTGTATATTTGTGTTTCTTTGAAAAAATCCTATGATTTTAATATTACTGCAAAGGGATTTCAAAGGCAATCGGTGGCTTAAGAGGTTTGTGCTTGGCGTTTTGTATTGTTGGGCATAGGTCCAGGATATGTTAGAGGGGGGACAGTTGCGTGCAGTGTTGGGGTCGAGGTTTGAGGGTCCGAGGTGGAATCTGGCGAATTTAATTTGGTCCAGTCTGTTTATTTCTTGTTGCATTATATTCGGGAGTGTTGATGCACGGGTGTGCTGTTGTTGGTTTTTGTTTCCAATTTTGCCTGCAAACTCGTTTGTAATAATTTTAGTATGTCCAGGGATCAACAAAACTTTTATTTTTCTCATTTTTAATATTAGCTGTAATCTGTATTTGTTGTATTTATGTTTGGGTTGTGGATTGCTCTGATAGGTCCCTGTGAGTCAGATCAGATTATGAATTTTCATCTATTCATAGCAATTTTTATGACCTCGAGGATCCCCATGATTTTGTTACCCTGTACCCATTAAAAATGGGTGAAAAGGGTATCATAATATGGTGCAAATGTATGTAACAGGCAGAAGGAAGCATCTCTGACCCCATAAAGTATATACATTCTTGATCAGCATCAACAGACGAGTCGATATAGCCATGTTCGTCTGTTCGTCCGTCGGTACGTCTGTCCGTCCGTCTGTCCGTCCGTCTGTCCGTCCGTCTGTCCGTCCGTCTGTCTGTCCATATCAACGCCTAGATCTCAGAAACTACAAGAGCTACAGATATGTGCCAAATAATGTCATCCAGAACAGGCACAATTCTTCTCAGAAGTATTTGCTTGAATACCTTGGAGAACATCGCTGGCTAACTAATGGGACAGTATGACGATGCGCGACCTTCCGGTTTGTTGGCTTAGCGTTAAAATTACTTCCGCACATTTCCATTGACTTGGGAAACATTCCAGTCTGATCATGTTATTATAAATATTCTTCTACGTGAGCAAACCGATGCATTTCGGTGGAAGATTTCTAATTTTTTTTGAACAGATTTTGTCTATCCTGGTGATTTTTGGGTATTAAGCGTCTTTACATCCTCTTCTACCTCTTTGAAGGTTGCTTGGTTTATTGGGAAACCCATCTGTCTGGGAGGTTCAAGAAAGTGGTGTACCCCATTTACTAAGACAGGATCATTTTCCGGATTTGGATTAAAGACCGAGCTTAAATGTTCTACAAACGCCTCAGCCATCTCGTTAATGGCCTTACATCGTTGCCCTCTGCTGTCAACCATTGTGGTTGTTCTTCTGATTGGTCTTTTAAGATATCACGTTGCTTTCCACAGGCTGTAGTCAAGATCGTACGTATATGGGTCAGGGTTTTTTAAGTATACGCCTTTTACTTCATTTTTAATTTTCCATAGTCTGGTGTTTAAATCTTTTGCTACCCCGTTGAATATTATTTTTCCTACTGGTCTTCGAAGTTTTCTTTTTTAACTACTTGTGCTCTTAGAGGTAGAAAAGGCTGCCTGATTTTATTTTCGTTTGGTGGTGATTACTACATGTGTACAGCTGCTTGAATTGAGTTAATGAATGCCTCAATCACCAGATCAATTTCATCCCCTTTAGCGATACATCTAGTCAAGACTGGCTTGACGACCGAATCAGGCTGGTTTTTAAAAACAATTAATGTTCGTTTTTACGTTATTTATTGTGTTTATTTATATTATCTTATATATAAAAATGAAACGCAAAATGTGTTGGTAACCGCATAACTCAACAACGCCTGGACCAATTTGGCCAAATCTTTTTTTAAAATGTTCGTTAAAGTTCAAGGATGGTTTTTACGGAAAGAAAAATTAGAATTATTGCTGTAAAACCCCTAAAAATAGCCCTCTTCTTTTTCCCATACAAATCATTTGTAACTAAAACGTAGTCAATCGTAGTAATCTACTGAGTTTGCTTTTGACACTGATTAATTTAAAATCGGATCAGTAATTTGTTGCGGAACATAAACCAGCCACGTCTGGGTAATGGTCCCCGGCTTGCGGTGAAGAAATTATTGAACAACGTCATCAAAGCCACAATTTTGAAAGGGAAGTACAAAGGCGAAGATGTTTTAATCCCACGCATCCCTATGATACCGAACGATATGCCATTCAGCTTTAAGCGTTTACAGTTTCCAGTGCGGCTTGCATTTGCAATGTCAATAAATAAATCACAAGGGTAGTCGCTAAGTGTATGTGGAAACAAGCTAGAAAATCCGTGTTTTTCACATGGTCAATTGTATGTTGCCTGTTCCCGTGTTGGAAAACCATCAGATTTGTTTATCTATGCGCCAGGTAATCAAACAAAAAACATCGTATACCACAAAGCACTACAATGATAATAATCTATAATATAAAAATGAATCGCAAAATGTATGTTATATGCGCACATATTGGGTATCTACTGTATACAATTAGAGCCGAATATTTTGTTAAAACATAACGTCAAAGTAAACGGTTCAGCCCAAGGGAAAGCGTAGGAAGATCACTGACCTCAGCTGAACCGTTACTACAAAAGTAGATAATCACATGCGCTCAGAGAACACTCTCTCTATACGCTAAAATAAGAAATATATATGAAAACCGCTCCGCTGCTGGCGTCACGGCAGTGCAACTTTGCGGTTTTAGGCTAAGCGAACCTTTATAAGCAGATATTAAGAACAGTCGAAGAATCAATTTCGGTGCGGGACCTTCCCTGCTCCCTGATAATTAGTTGCACTTTTTCTGGGTCAGGACTCTACTATTATATAACGACCGCCCTTAATCACGTGGCCACTTAAACCCGTGGCTATTACAGCATACTTAATGAATTAAATATTCTGTTGCACACCCTTCGTCAAAGTAATTTTTAGCGTATAAACGTGGAGAATCGAATAAAAAGTGCAGCGCCCTGAACTATTACGCCTACCGCTTATTGATTCGAAATAATGAGAGTTATATTTTTAAATTAATTAAAATTTGCCACAGGGAAGCGTGGCAGGGTGAAGCTAGTTGTATATATCAAAGAACACTTCACTTTCATAGCGAACGGACTTTTTTTTTTCTTGCGATTTTTCGATTTTGTTATTTTCTTGCAAAGAAGTTTAGTTTAAGTAAAGATTGAAAAATAAGATTTTCAAATTCAATATTTATTTTTTTCTTAAATAATAATATAAAAATATTATTTATTAAATAATTAAATAATAAAAATATGAGCCAGAACGACACTCGCGCTCAGCGACAACGAGAGCAATATGCCGCCGGCTCTCAATTCAACGTAACAACGCATACTTTTCTTATGTCTCCGCGACAACTGAAAATGCAGACAACGAGCGGCCAATAACCCATAACCCAACGAACCTTCTTGTACCAACAAATCAAGAAAGAGCGCGCTCTTGTTCCCCCGCACTTCTAGCTCCGACACAAGCCCCGCTATCTGAAACAACAACAATCGGAGCAATACCGACAGCCCGCTCCACTTCGCCGTTGGCTGCACCTGCTCACGCTCTTACTGAGCGAAAACAAAAACAAAAGCGCAAGAGCCAAAAAAAATTATCCCTAAAAATTCCGATACAGAAAACAAGCCGAAAAATAAACGCGACAATACTACCTTGATCAACAATAAAGCGCCCGCAAATGACAACAGATTCGCTTTGCTGGCAGATACCAATGAGGACGTGTCACTGAAATCCGTCGATGACGAACCAAAGAAAATAAAGCCTCCCCCAATTTACATCCGCGAGAAGACCACAAACGGTTTGGTAAATTCTTTGATTGGCCTTATTGGAAAAGATAGCTTTTATATAATACCCCTCGTAAGAGATACTATTAATGAAATCAAGCTTCAAACGAAAACGGAGGAAAACTAAAGAAAAGTCACAAACTATCTTACTGCAAACAAAACATACTTTTACACCTACCAGCTTAAAAGTAGCAAGGGTCTACAAGTAGTACTCAAGGGCATTGAGCCTGATGTAAAGCCCGAAGAGATAGCTGAGGCGCTAAAGGAAAGGGGATTTTACGCCAAAAGCGTACACAATATCAAAAACAGAAACAGGCAGCAGCAACCACTCTTTAAGATTGAGCTTGAACCAGAATAGAAGCATCTAAAAAAAACGAGTTTCATTCAATTTATAAACTCCAGCTCCTTCTGCAGCATAGGATTACAGTAGAAGAGCCGCATAAACGTAACGTTCCTGTACAATATATGAAATGCCAAGAATACGGCGATACGAGATCGTATTGCACACTTCGCCAAGTGTGTGTAGTCTGTGGAGATCTCCACGTCTCCACACACTGCCAAGCTAATAAAGAAAATGCAAGCGCGAAAAAGTGGGGTAACTGTGGGGGTAATCACACAGCAAACTACAGAGGCTGTCCATTTTACAAAGAGCTGAAACCCCGTCTCCACAAAAGAATGAACACGGCACGTGACACCACGCTGACACCATCGGAAACAAATCCAGAAGTACCTTTTTCGAGACCAACAAGTATTGTTCCCTGGTCTATACCAAGCAATAACAAGATAAGTTTTGCAAACGTTTTAAAATAAGGTATGACGCCTCCAACTCAAAACTCTTAAACCTCACATGAAGAACAAACAAAATTGGACACACAACAAAACTATAGGCCATCTGAGCAGCAAGAAACGAAAACTGAAGCTATGATGCAAGCCTTACAACAGAGCATGATAGAATTCATGACATTTATGCGAACCACCATTCAAGACATGATGTGTAATCAATACCTTTTGATACAAATGCTTGTCTCCCAACAATTAAAATAAATAATGGCTACCGATGGTAGAGCACCCGGTGGGACCGGCTTTTCAATTAGGAACCGTATGAAGCACCACTTTTACAAAGAGTTTGCTGAAATTCATCTCAGGCCACATCTATCAATATACAGCTGTGGGACAACACGCACCTCACACTAGCGGCCGTATACCAACTTACAGGCTGTGTGAAAAACAAACTGGCTCAGGTATAAAAAATATATAAGTTCACACTAAAAAGTTCACTAAAAATAGCCACACAGAAGCTGACCAAAGCTCAGAAACAAGAAGAAGAATACGCTCTGAGCCGATATATAGAGCAACTTTCACCAACAGGTACTAAACATCACTGTGGAGAGTCCACCCAACTCTTCGTCCACCGACTGAAACCGTTTTGCCACCAGAAACACACTACTAGCACATTTGCGCTACCGTCTTCAACCACAAACTGCCACCAGCAACACACCCCAATTGTGTTTCGTCCAAAAGAAATATCTAACATAATTAAAGACAATCTCAGCCCGAAAAAATCCCCCGGCTACGATCTTATTACCCCGGAAATGATCATCAAGCTGCCACATTCTGCAGTTCGCTACCTAACGCAGCTCTTTAATACTCAAAAAACTTGGCTACTTTCCACAACGATGGAAGAGATCATTATAATGATTCCGAAGCCTGGTAAGGACCACACAGTTCATCATCCTACAGACCAATAAGTCTACTCTCATGTATATCGAAACTATTCGAAAAATGTCTGCTAGCAACACAATTCCAGCCCATCAATTTGCCTTTCACGAAAGCCACGGAACCATTGAACAGGTGAATTGAATTATAACGGAGATAAGAACTGCCTTTGAATATCGAGAATATTGTACAGCCGTATTTCTAGACGTATCACTGCATTCGACAGAGTCTGGCTAGACGGCCTAATGTTTAAAGTTAAAACAGCTTTACTCGAAAGCACACACTAACTTCTAAAGTCATACCTATATGACAGAAAGTTTGCAGTGCGGTGCACCACTGCCACTTCCACTGACCACGAAATTAAGGCTGGAGTCCCCTAAGGCAGCGTTGTTTGGCCTACTTTATACCTCATCTATACTGCTGACATTCCTACAAATAGTCGCCTAACAGTGTCCACGTTTGCCGACGATACAGCTATCCTTAGCCGTTCAAGGTCCCCAATCCAAGCTACAGCACAGCTGGCATTGTACCTCACAGATATTGAGAAGTGGCTCTCTGACTGGCGAATAAAAGTAAACGAGAAAAAATGCAAGTGATATTTAAGCTAAACAGACAAGATTGCCCACCACTTTTGTTGAACAACATACATACATAACATAAAAAAACCCATCTTAAACTCAAAGCCATTAACTTACACTGGCTCATCGACGCTGGCTCTCCGCTCAGCCTGGACCACAAGGTTTTACTCTATAATGCTGTATTGAATCCCATCTGGACCTATGGCACACAGCTATGGGGCAACGCCAGCAACAGCAATATTTACATCATATAGCGAGCACAATCAAAGATTCTGAGAACCATCACTGGGGCACCGTGGTACGTTTGGAACGAAAACATCCAAAGAGACTTAAATATTCCACCAGTCATCAATGCAATCACAGAACTTTCGGAAAAATATCATAGCAAGCTTTCCTCACACCCCAACCACCTAGCGAGAAATCTAACCCAGCTCAGCAATCGTTCCCGTCTCCGACAAAAGCACCTACCAACCCAGCAAAGAAATTTTTAGGGACGTCTAATCTCAGAACAGTTGGAAAAAATAAAACAACTGTTTATAATAAATTTGTAATAAATAAGATTTTTAAACTTATTGTTACTTCCTATTCAAAAAGATATAATAAATAAAAGCAAAGTTAAAAAAAAAAAATTAATAGGAAATTTTCTTGCAAAATCAAACCGGCGTTTGTTAAGAAATTAATTATTTAAATCTAATACTTAAAACGATTCCCTTCGCACTCGCGTCTGCGAGGTACCGTATTTGGTTTATTTAAATTATTTTATTTTTATTTACCCAAGTAAGGTACTTTGCCCTATTTCTATTCCCTTTTCTTACATGTACTCCAATTTCTACTTTTGCAAATACTGACTCTTTCTTGGTTCGCGCTTTTTTTTTTATTTCCTCTCCCTTGTATCCCGCTCTTACTAGCAAGTACAGTGGTTTCAGGCTACTAGTTTTTGTGTAAATAAATCTTTTGTATAAATATATTTTTATATAATTTTAAATTTTACTTGGTTTCATACAAAATCCCTTAACATGGAATTTTATAGCATATGCGCTATAAAATCGCTATAAAAAGCCGATTTCCGCGTCCCAGCCTAGCATCCCCTTTTGGCTGTGTGAAAACGTAGTACATACGAAATGTGCCGGTTTCACCGCCCCCGTTTCGGATGCAATCTCTAGAGACGCTGGTTTCCACTTTTGCTGCAGTGGATGTCGCGCGGTTCAAAAAGAAATGCGAACGTTCGTGCGGCAAACTAAAAACGGTTTCAAAGAGTTGATCGGTGGTTTCCGTAAAATCACCGACCAATTCTCTGCGCTGGATTCCCAATTTAGCAGCCTACTGCTGCTAAATGAATCTTCAAACCATAAAAAACTGATATCGCTATTCAGCCTGATCAGCCGACGACCATGCAGTCGCTCATAACTTTTACCACCCCAAGAGCTGGAGTTGGAAATACATGTGGTTTCCAAATTTGACTCCATAAAGGAGCATAACTCGTCTGAATTACCTTAAAAATCCTTACAGGTGATTCTCCCCTCTAAGCACATATTTATTTCACGGCTGGCCCCTGACACCATAGAGATTGATATCTCGGCATGTATCCAAGCCAAATCTAAGGCCGTTGTTAGAGTGGAAGACATTAAGAAATTTAAATATATGTGGGAGTTAAACACACAAAGCCTAAAAACCCGGCATCGTCTTCGTCTTCCATACCTAAACTTTCATCCTCAAAAAACTAACAACATCTATCACTCTTACCTATCAAAATACTAGGGGGCTTCGGAGTAAGCTCCCTAAACTGTATTCTGATTGTTGATCTTTTACATCCCAGATTGTAGTCTTCACAGAGACCTAGTTAAAGCCGGAAATTTGAAGCTCCGAAGTTTTTCCCGACAGATACACCACTTACAGACGGAACCGACCACTAGGAAGGGGAGGAGGAGTCCTAATCTCTGTGGACTCCGATTTCGCTTCTGAAGAGGTTAAGTTACCGAATCCTGGTGACATTGAATTCTTAGGTGTGAAAATCACTATGTTGCTTCAATCCCTGTTCATCACATGCTCATATTTACCACTTTCTTCAGAACCACCTATATACTGGCACCACTTATCTGCCATTCAGCTGGTTTATAATCGCATGTCCGACAGTGACCTTATAGTGACTCTAGGAGGCTTCAATTTACCTGAACTTATCTGGTCAAACATCGAGAATTCACACTCTTTAACACTCTCAACACATCATGATTTTACTGAGGGTATGTGGGTTAAAAATTTAACTTAGCTATCATCTAAAATCAATACCTATTTTAATTTATACGAATTGTATTTAGTAAAATATGAACACACAAAATGTAAAAATGCAAAACGAAATTCGAGAGCAACGTCAACGTAAACAAGACGAGCGTCGGCTCTCTTCAATCAAAAACAACGCGTGTTTCTCATTCGTTTCTACGGATACGCTCAAGCCCTCCCAAGACCAGAGGGTCAAGCTCTCCGTCGTTGCCAAGCACAGTTCCAAAATCTTGGAGCGAAGAGTACACACATACTCCGCTAACCATTGTAGGAAAGCCTACTCTCTTAAGCCAAGCTGCAGTAACAACCAGCACGGTTGCCTCTCTCACAACTGCAAACGCATCGACAACAACAACAACCGCAACAGTCTCTTCATCAAACGATTCTGCCAACGACCTCACCGGCATTGCAAGCATTGCATTGCATTGCAAGCAAAACAACTAACATCTACAAATACCGATTTATGTGAGACAAAGAGCAATCCAAGAGGCCGCCCGAATTCGGTCATGCAGACTGGTATGGATTGCTACGTTTTTGTAAAACGTGAACGGATTTTGCAACGCACAACAGGTAATAGAGCCAAAATAAATTGTGGTAGCGAAACAAAAACTACTACTACCAACAATAAAAACATGTTTGCACTGCTAGCAGAAAACGGAAGCGAGGAAGCTAATAAAATGACAGATAGTGTATCTCAAAAACCAAAGCCTCCACCAATATAAATCCGAGAGTTTACTACGAACGGAATTCAAAAAACTATTTACTATTACAACTAATTACAGGGGATGCCCTGTCTACAAAGATCTTAAAAGTCGCATGAACAAACGAATTGCTTCGGCTCGTAGTACTAATAACACCCAAAAATGTATAGTACCCTCCCAATCGTTTCCTGACACTTTCTTCTCCAACGCCAAAATGTCATCCCTTCCTCCAGTAAGCACCATACCGGGTGTTTCATTTGCCAGTGCCCTAAAATCGGGAACGGAAGGTCCTGCGTCAACAACAGCGTGCTCAAAAGCGCCGCAACCTCGAGCCGTGCCAGACGACCTGCAACAACCCAGAAGTGTCATCGAAAAAATGATGTTATCATTCCAAGCAACGATGGCGGAATTTATGTAGTTCATGAGAACAACAATGCAAGATCTTACGCGTGACTTAGTACAAGTACTTGCATCTCAACATTCAACATAAAAAAATGACCTCCCTTCGTATATGTTTATGAAATGCGAATGGCGTCTCCCGCCACAAACTTCATCTCGCTAGGTTCTTGAAAGATAAAGAAGTTGATATTATGTTGCTCTCAGAGACCCGTCTAAACAGCAAGTACAATTTTCAAATAAATGGCTACGTGTTCTACGCTATTTATCACCGCGATGGAAAAGCACACGGAGGAACCGGAATCTGATCACAGTAGTCGCATTTACCATAACTTCCTTAATCGTTTTGAGAAAAACTACCTACAAGCTAAATCTGTGGTGGTTCATTCTAATGGCGGTAATAGAACTCTGACCGCCGTCTACTGTCCGCCTCGTTTCTCAATTACTGAGAATCAATTTATGGAATTCTTTTGCACCCTTGGGGATCAATTTTTTGCTGAGGGCGACTACAACGCCAAACATACACACTGGGGATCCCGTTTAGTAAATCCCAAAGTTAAACAGCTATATACTGCAATTATCAATCCGATATTCCGATGATTTTGCGATTGTAAGAAAAATTCCCACAGTGCTTTTTAACGCTGTAACACTTGAAGATCTCTTATCTGACCACTCACCCGTACTCTTCAACATTTTTCGCAGCCAGAAATAAAAGAAAGGCCGCGTCAGCTTATGAAAAATATTTCAGCACACACTTAGAACTCAATCCTATGCTTGACACAAATTCAGATATTGAAAGATCTGTAAAAACATTTGAGTCGATAATAACAAAAGCTGCTAGTGCTGAAACACCTCAAATGACTTCTAAGCAACACTTAAAATATGGGACTACGAACAGGCAAATCGAGAACTTAGTGCTAGAAAAACGAAGTCTCCGACGAGAGTGGCAAACCCACAGATCACCAGCCACAAAGCAACGGCTGAAGACGGCAACACGCGCCCTACCGAAAGCTCTTAAGAATGAGAAGGATAAAGAACATCGCCGGTATATTGAGAAACTATCGCCGATAAACACAAGGCAGTCATTGTGGAAGGCAAATCTTTGCCTAAGTATGCCTATGAAGCAGAGATGCCTATTCGGGATAACCCTGGGAAATGGTCCCGTAGTTATGCAGAAAAGGCAAAAGTATTTGCTGCTCATCTATAAAAGGTGTTTCAGCCGAACCCACCAACAAATGGCTTTACGCTCCCGCACGTCTCCGATGGACAACATACTGATCCACTGAATTTTCCGCCGAACGAAATTGAAAAGAACAACTGAATCCAAAAAAAACACCTGGCCATGACTTAATATCTCCAAAACTGATTATGGAGCTACCAAACTGTGCTGTACGACATATCAGCACATTGGTCAATGCCATAACTAAAAACAATTATTTTCCCAACCAATGGAAAAAATCCACCATAATTATGATTCCAAAGCCAGGAAAAGATAGAACGCAGCCATCGTCCTACAGACCAATAAGTCTACTTTCATGCATCTCTAAGCTCTTTGAAAAATTACTCATCATTCGAATACAAGCACATCTGCAAACTCGTAACACAGTTCCATAGCATCAATTTGGATTCCGTCAAAATCATGGAAAAATTGAACAAGTAAACAGAATAACAACATAGATCAGAACTTCTTTTGAGCACAAGGAATATTGCACAGCCGTATTCCTCGACTTCGCCCAAGCATTCGACCGAGTGTGTATGGAGGGCCTTATGTCTAAAATAAAAACACACCCACCAAATACACACAAGCTGCTTGAATTATATCTTTTCAAAAGAAAATTTCCTGTAAGGTGCAATGCGAATAACTCCGAGGACTATGTCATCGAAGCGGGAGTCCCTCAGGGTAGCGTTCTTGGTCCGACACTGTATCTTCTATACACAGCTGACATCCCTACAAGTGATCAAACACTATCAACTTTTGCTGATGACACGGCAATTCTTAACCGATCGAAATGCCCTCTGCAAGCATCAGCGCACCTGGCTGGTCACCCAACTGTTGTGGAGAATTGGCTGGCTAACTGGCGTATTGCAATCAACGAGCAGAAATGCAAACATGCCACATTTACGCTTAATAGGCGTAGCTGTCCCCAATTAACTCTAAATAACGTCCAAATTCCACGAAGTGATTCAGCCATTTACCCCGGAGTCCATCTAGACAGAAGATTAACTTGGCGTAAGCACATTGAAGCCAAGAAAACGCATTTGAAGCTGAAAGCTAGTAGGTTTCACTGGCTTATCAACTTACGCTCTCCACCAAGTTTGGACTATAAGGTGCTGTTATAGTATACAACACAGTTTTAAAACCAATATTGACATATGGATGTCAACTATGGGTCAATGCATGCAACATTGAAATAATACAACGAGCACCATCAAAAATTCTGCGAACAATAACTGGTGCGCCTTGGTACATCCGGAACGCGATCATCCACCAGGACCTACGGTTTCCAGATGTAAAAACAGAAATTCAACAGCAGAAGGATATTTATCCTTCTGGTATTTACCTAAAGCGACTTGCAACGCATTGGTCAAATCACTTATAGAAGTAAATAATCACACGCGCCTCCAACGTAACGATTCACCCGCCCAGATGCCAAGACCTAGGGCCATTTAGTTTAATAATAACTAATAATAATTAATAGTTTAATTCATAACTAAGTGAGTAGATTAAAATTTGTAAGCTTATTGTTAGCCTGTATATACCAAGAGAAGATTCAATAAATAAATAAATAAATAAATAAATAAAAAAAATACTAAGCGTAAGCAGATACCTGCTTACCCTCTCCCCGTCCCCCTCTAATTTCGTTTGAAAATGTATCTGCGACTAATGATCAGAGTATTGCTGATCTATTCACAACTTTCTTTCAAACAACGTACTCATTTCCTACAATTATGGATCAGCCTTATTCATACAACATTCAATCAGCCAATCTTATTTTCAGACCAACTTTCTCCGAAACCAGTCTATTTGTCAAGTCCTGATGGTGTTCCTGGCTGTGTACTGAAAAACTGCGCAAAGCCATTGTACAGACCTCTTCTAAAACTTTTCTCTTTGTCTCTGGAAACTTCGATTTTTCCCCAAATGTGGAAGGAATCCTTCATAATTCCAGTACACAAAAAAAGGAAAAAAAAACGGATGCTACAAACTATAGAGGAATCTCTAAATTGTCAGCAATTCCAAAGCTTTTTAAAAAATGGTAACACCTCATCTTCAGCATCTCTGTAGTTCAATTATTTCTCCATTTCAGCATGGTTTCATAAAGCGTCGATCCACCACCACAAACCTTTTGGAATTAACTTCCCCAATTATAGATGGCTTCCGTAAAGGCTTTGAAACAGATCTCATCTATACGGACTTTAGTAAAGCATTTGATACTGTCAACCACTCACTCCATTTCAGTAAACTTAGTATATTAGGATTTCCCTCAGACCTTTTCACGTGGATTTCTAACTACTTAGCTGTTCTTTTTAAGGATGTACACTCTCGCCTTGTTATTGCTACATCGGGAGTCCCCTAAAGAAGCCATCTTGGGCCACTACTTTTCACTATCTTTATTAACGACCTACCCCCTGCTTTAACGAACTCTCTGGTTCTTATGTATGCAGACGAAGTTAAGCTTTGTCTTCAATATACATCCCCTTCTGCCCAATATAAACTTCAGTCGGATTTCTCTTAAAGCTTAATAGGTCAAAATGTAAGCCTGACCAGGCCACGTACTTTCTCTGATAGATTTTCTTTGATAGATTAACCCAGGTTTATGATTTTGGTGTCCTATTAGATGCAATAAACAATAAACTTAAATTTTTCGACCATAATTCTACGATGGTTATCAAAGCCAAGGGCGTGCTTGGCTTCATTAAAAGATGGTCAAAGGAATTCAATGACGCTTATATTGCTAAAACATTATACGTATCTTTAGTACGTCCAATCCTGGAGTACGGGTCATGCATCTGGAGCCCTCAGTATGGGGTTAATCAAGATCGCATTGAATCCGTTTAAAAGGATGATGATGTTTGCTGTTAGGGGAGTCAATTGTAATGCAAATCTTCACCTCCCATCTTATTCTAACAGACTCCTTCTAATTAATTTACCTTCCCTAACCAATCGTAGAAAGATGCTGGGGGTCGTTTTCCTTCATAAAATAGACAGCCAGCCTCTACTAACACGACTACCATTTAACATTCCAAATGGACGGACTAGAAATTTTAGTCTCCTGCTCCTAAGTTGTTGCAGATCTACATATGTCCACCATAAGCCTTCCAGGGTTTTATGTTCTGACTACAATGACTTATACTGATTTACTTCACTCTGCACGTCCACTTCTATCAAATTCTCAATTCTCAACTACCTTTTAGAGCAACAAACAAAGTCTCCTTTTTTGTCGTCTTCTAAACTTTATTTTCTCGGGTCTATCCCCGCGATCCGAGCCGTACAACAAATGGCAGTGCCCCTCGGTCGGTTGGGCGGGAGGTGGGCTGTATGTTATGCAGTGGGAGCCTCGCGAAAAAAAAATATTATTCGTTTATACTGTTTGACCATAAATCACAATGATCGGTGAGTGATCAGAGCTGAAATCAAAATTCTCCTCTATTTTAAAAATGATTTGTGGAAGATCAGAATAGATAATAAAATCCAGCAGATCAGAAATTTTTCTAGGGGCAACTGGCCAGTACGTTGGCTTTCTAATAGATAAAGTTGAGTACATACAGTTGGTTTTGCATATATATAGATCAGCACCTTTTTGGTTTACCAACTTTGACCCCCACCTTTGGTGTTTGGCATTATAGACGCTCCGGCAATAAATCATCCGCCTATTGCTTGAAAGAGAAAGTTGAAGTTGTTTAGCTTGCAAGGATATCTTGGTGGTAAGTACACTGCAGCTACGGAGAAATTTAAATGCATACATTGTATTTGAATGGATGCAGCTTGCATGTTCGTTGTTCTGATGCTTTATAATGTTTTTTTTATACCCTGTACCCATTGAAAATGGGTGAAAAGGGTATCATAATATGGTGCAAATGTATGTAACAGGCAGAAGGAAGCATCTCCGACACCATAAAGTATATATATTCTTGATCAGCATCAACAGCCGAGTCGATATAGCCATGTCCGTCTGTCCGTCCGTCTGTCCGTCCGTCTGTCCGTCCGTCTGTCCGTCTGTTTGTCCGTATCAACGCCTAGATCTCAGAAATTACAAAAGCTACAGACATGTGCCGTTGGATAGGTAATTAACATACGCAGTACAAGTTTGTTGTTTTATTTTGATATCACCCCCCGCTACCCCGCAAATCGCAAAAAACTGCCACGCCCACAATTATTAACCTAATGCTGTGCAATTCGGCATATGCGATGGTGCTTATAAAAGCTATCTAATTTTTTTGAATTTGAACCAAATCGGATAAGAAACACGGAAGGTATGCCACATGCAAAATCTATGGCAAGGGAAGCAGAAGCGCAGCAAAATACGCATTGCGCGATGCCGACTGTGACGTTGACAGCGAAATGTGTATGGCTTTATGACACACGAAACTTATTTTCTTTTTTAATAGAATATTGTATCATTTATTTATTGATACTAAATAAATAAATTGTAAGCATGTCTAAGGGTACAGGGTATTTTGCAGTCGGGAAACTCGACTGCTGCTCCCTTACTTGTTTATGGTTAGGAGCGAATTTGTCAATCGTGTCTGCCAAAAGGGCAAAAGGGTTAGCATCTCTGGATGTACTGGGTCCAAGTTCTACGACTGAAACGCAAGGCAGTGAATGTTTTCCAAAGAATTTATGCCGCAGATTCAGCAAATTTTGTTTTAGATTTTAGTTGTAAGTGTGTTGGCTTGTGTAGTTGATATAAATTTTGGTTGTGGATTTCCTATGTGTTGTTTTGACTTCTCTTTTTACGAGCGTTTAGGCTTTTCTGCAGGATATAATATTTTCTTAGATAATGTGTCTTTAAAGTGTTTTCCATATTTGTTGTTTTATTTTTTGTAGCTCCGATAGGTTTTTGTTCCACCAAATAACTTTTTGTGGTCTTTGTTAATGTGTTAATGGAAATGATCACTTCTGCAAAACTTCCTTTTAGTAACTGGAGTTAATGAGGGCGAGTAGAAACTTAGGTCGATGTGGATGAAGGTGTTGTGTATGGTAAAGTGTGTTGGTGACTTGTTATTTAAATGAATGAGTTATGATAAACTTTGGTATAGCTTTACCTCTTGCGTTAAATATGGGGGTCTCCAGTTTTGATGCTAGCTGTTAAATTCTGTTATCGTTACTATTTACTTGCTAGTTTTTAAGATGTTTTTCAGGTTGTTGCGTGAGAAGTTTTTGTTGTGTGAGGTGTATAAAACTAGATTGAGTGTTCGTTTTGATTAAATTTTCAGTGCTGTTGGTTCTACGTATTTGTTGATGTTTAATTGGGTATATTGAGTTAATTTATGGATTAAGCGGGCTACCCGTCCAAATTTGTTAGATGTAATGTTTGTCAGTATGTACATTGGATTGGTGTCGGTAGATTGTATGATGATGCAGAGGTTCTCGGGAATATTTTCACCTTAAGTTCTTTGCTATTTGTGAGCGTTTTGAATATCTTGGCTTTGTTGAGAAGATATCTATAGGTAACTGGTGGTGTGTAGGTGGTGGTAGTTGTGGTGGCTTAGAAGTGTGTTAACACTTGAGGCAATTCATTTTGATTTTGTTTTTATAAAAGGGATGGCAAGTGTCATTATTTACGATGTGTTGTGTGTTTTAAATAATGTTCTGGTATGTGCGAATCTGAGGCAGTTAACACCTCGAATCGAATTCATAATTTTTCAGGTAAGGTAAGAATAATTATTCTAGTCTCAGTTAAGTTATATTTTTTTTTTATTATTTCTGGAGCTTTAATTAGTTTTTGCGCTTTTAATTTTTCTAAAATACCATTTTCACCAATATGTTCGTTGGAAAATATGTATTTAGGGATTCGTTAAATTTAAGGATTTGTGTTCTTCAACACGGACCGGACAATTTTGGAAAGTTTTTGGTTTTTACAAGAAGGCCGGATCCACTGTGCCGTTGCAGGCGATGCCATCGACCTTCTTAATCAGAAATGGATTTACAAATACATAGTTTTTGTTACCTGCACGGGTAATTATGATGAATTTTGGTTCTCTTGCAGACTTGTTAGTCGTAGGCGTAGGCAAAGTCGGATGGACGTGACATTTCCGCGAGGGTTCGGGACCTACGAATGTAGGTTAACTAATTTTGTTTTGTTTTTATTTTTGTTGTTATATATTGTCTTCGCTCGAATGGATTTGCCTTGAACGGCTACTCCCCCTTGGACCACGAAGGAAAGGAAAGACTCTTCCGGTAATAGTAGCTCGTTTTATTCTTACCGCAGTGTGCCCACCAAACCCTCGTGTAGTAATGGGACATCGACATCGGAAACATCGAAACATCGATCTTTTTCTTTCGAGGTCGATGTTTTAAACCTGGATGTTTTAGTTTCGATGTTTTTGAGGTATCGATGATTTTTCCCGATGTTTGGATCGATGTTTACATATTTTTCATCTGTTTCAATTTTCTCGCTTCGAAATACTTGGGTGAGTTGGCTGTTTTATATAACTGTGAACCAATAATTTCATGGCAGTAGAAAACCGAAAGAACAAAGTGTTGAGCCAATAGGAACTCTCTATTAGATAGAATTCCATTGAACAGAAAGTTTCTATTGGCTTAACGTTTTCTGTTTCCCGCTTTTCTGCTACCATGAGATTGAACCGTTAGTGAAAGCTTTTAGCCAACGGCGAAAAAATTTAAATTTTATTGTATGTTCTGCGTTTTTTAAGAGAATTTATTATTGTTTAAAAATAAAATTAATAAAAAAAGAGTTCTCAATACACTTTTAACGATATTGTTTTTCTTTTAAAAAATATATTTATAAATAATCAAAAGGAAAAAAATGAAAAACATCGAAACATCGATGTTTTTTCTTCGATACATCAATGACATCGATGTCACGAATTTTCGATGTCGATGTTTTACAACATCGATGATTTTGCTTCGATGTCCCATCACTACTCTCGTGCGACAATGCACGCTAAGTTTTTCGCGGATTGCGATGGCGGCAAACAGTGTGCCCGCACACATTAATCCACCAAATCTTATCACTATCAGGAAAATACTGACTACGCCTATCGATTACATCGTTCGATCCGCGACATACATGTCTTCTTCCGCATCGATACTCGAACAGTGCGGACGTGTTTATTTTCTGTGTTCCGAAAATATACAAAATACTCCAAGTGAAATGTGAATAGCTACTAACAATTTATCACAAAAATTTAGCAAAAAGAGGCTCATTGCGATGTGTAATCTCTTATAGAAGTAGTTATGCAAAGCTTTTGCCCAGTTTTTGAAAAACTATTATATTTCAAAGAAAATTAGAAAAAAAACCAAGCCCCAAACTTTCACAATGAATCCAAGCGATATTCGCACTCAACGCCAATAAGAGCAAGACAAACGTCGTCTCTCATCTCATCGACGAAACAACGGGTATTTCTCGTAAGTGTCTTCGCAACCCGCGGAAGTGCACGAAATAAATGCAAACGTCGATCGACCACGGTCAATCATCCCCACCCCGACACATGAACTTTCGCCAACAAGGAACAAGAGAGCACATTCTTGCTCACCGGCGATCCCAACGATATGCCAAAGAGAACCTCTCCCACGGCAACCGAAACATCGACCTCATTAATCACTACACTCGCAACAACAACAAATACTGCAACGGTATCAATCGTTCGCACGATGGCTACTGCAACGCTTGCTGAATCAGCAACAATACCAAAAACAATGCAAACTGGGTTGGATCGCTACATCCAAATTAAAAAAAAATTGAGCCCACAAAAAAATTCTATGGCAGGAAATAAAATAAAAATTAATCGGCACACTCTAAGCCCGCGAACTGAGACCCAGAAGTCCAACAGGTTTGTAATACTGGCAGATATTGATATGGATCTACCCCGCAGCACTGACGAAGGGGATAAAAAAAAGCCAAAGCCCCCACCTATATACATCCGAGAGAAAAGCTCGAATAATCTGGTTAACAATATATTTAAACTCGTTGGAAAAGACAATTTACACATAATACCATAAAAAATGGCTGCATCCACGAATCCAAGGTCCAGGTAAAAACTGAAGAGAACTTTTGGACTCTTACACACTGCGTAAGAAAAAATAACAAAAACTACTACACGTACCAACTAAAAAGTAGTGAGGGTCTCCAAGTGGTTCTCAAGGGTATAGAACCTGACGTAACACCCTCAGAGATCGCGCAGGCATTAAACGATAAGGGTTTCAAGGCGAAAACTGTCTTTAACATACTGAACAAAGATAGAAAACCGAAACCACTTATTAAAGTCGAGCTGGAACCTGACACAAAAGCTATCAGGAAAAATAAAGTGCATTCTATATAGAAGCTACAGTTTCTTCTGCATCGTAGAATTACTGTAGAAAAACCACACATGCGCAAAGGCCCCGTCGGATGTACTAATTGATACTAATGTGACCATACCAAACGATACTGCATATTGCGTTCCGTTTGTGTCGTCTGTGGAGAGCTTCATAACTCGGCTCATTGCATGACCAACAAAAGTGATCCCAGCTGTAACCACGCAGCAAACTATAGAGGCTGTTTAATATACAAAGACCTCAAAAGCCGGATAAATCACCAAGTAACGTCTGCCCGCCTCCATAACGCACAAAATACCAATCAAAAACATCACCAGAAATCTTTGTCGCAACAGCAAAGAGGTCCTCAATTGGTTATGCAACCACCTCCCATATTGTGACCTTCGCAAACGTCCTAAAATCGGGACTAACAGAACCAAGCTCTTCGACAACAACTCTGTATGCTGCCAAAACTAATCTAACACCGAATCCCCCATCATCGACGCAACCACAAAGTAGCTTTAAAACTTTGATGCATACTCTGCAGCAGCAGATGATCGAATTCATGACCTTCATGAAACCATGCAAGACCTTATGCGGAACCAAAATATCTTCATGGAGATGCTTGTATCCCAAAACTCCAAATAATCAATGGTTGCTCTATGAATATCATTGTGGAACGCCAATGGCGTTTCACGGCATATACTTGAGATAATTCAATTCCTGCATGACAATCATATTGATGTCCTGCTTCTATCTGAAACACATGTCACTTCTAGGAACAACTTTCAAATAAGTGGCTTTTTATTCTACGGAACAAATCATCCAGATAAAAAAGCACTTGGCGGAACCGGTATCCTGATTAGAAACCGCAATAAACACCACTACCAACAATTCGAACAACAATTTCTTTACTTCTTCAACACCCTAGGGGAGCATTACATTTCTGCAAGTGACCCATAAAGGTTAACAGTTGTATAACGCCATTATAACAGAATGCTTGACTACGTCTCTTTAGGTAGACCATCATACCGGCTTACCGACCCAAACAAAATCTTGACTTGATCGACTTCGCAATAACTAAAAATATCCCTCGAAACCTTATCAGTGCCTTATCTCTACCGGATCTATCATCTGACCACTCTTAAAGACCTCTTAAATCTCAACCTTCTTCAACGCCCTGAGACTACTAAGGCTAACAGATTAACATCAAAGAGAACAATCTGGGTAAAATATAGAAAATACATAAGTTCACAAATTGAGCTGAACCCATTGAGCTGATGCCGAGATGGAATCAGCAGCAAATATCCTGGAGAGTGTTTTAGTTACAGCCGGCAGAATCCCAAGACCTCAAATAGAGAGCGCACCTAGCATATACAGGATGACAAAAGCAGACATCGCACAGCTCGTTTTTTAAAAATAACGCATGCGACAGGAGTGGCAAGCTCATAGATCGCCAATCGCAAAGCAAAGATTCAAAAATGCCTCACGAAACGTCTCCAATGCGCTGAAGGAAGAAGCTAAAACGCCCAACTTCGCTACATAGAGCAACTTTCAATTTTAGGCACCGAAAATTCACTATGGAAAGCCCATCCCAGTTTAACCACACCGGCAGAAATGATATCACTTTTAGAGAATATCACTAGTGGTTGGGCCCGCTACCACATTTGAAACGCATCTTCAACGTGTGTTTTACCCGAACCCTGCTACAAGCTCGTTTGCATTACCCTCGGTAACAGGCGACGACCAAGCACCACATGAGCCAATCGAGTTTTAAGCGAATGAAAAATCTAAACTCATCAAGGATAAATTAAATCCAAAAAAGTCCCCAGGATGTGATTTAATAACTCCAAAGATGATTATCGAGCTTCCATACTATGCTGTATGCACTATTTCCTTGCTTTTAATGCTATCAAAATCTCGGATACTATCCAGAGAAATAAAAATTGTTATATAATTATATAATTGTTATATAATTGTTGTATTATTGTCTAAAACTATTTGAAAAATGTCTGATGACCCGAATAACGCCTACTTGAGGACTCGCAATCTTATTCCAGCGCATCAGTTCGGTTTTCGAGAGAAACATGGAACCATTGAACAAGTCGATCGAATAACATCAGAAATACGATCTGCTTTCGAAAAACGGCCAGATGGATTAATGTTCAAAATTAAAACAATGCTTCCTCAAAACACCCACAAACTCCTGAAGTCGTATCTCTACAACAGAACCTTTGCAGTGAGATGCAATTCTGACATGTCCGACGGCATGTTAAAAAAAAAAAAATATATATATATATGTTATATATATGTATATGTGTGGGAACGAAATACTCCCGATTTGCTAGATCTACTATTAGATGGTAGAAAGAGTATCGGTGGCTTACACGCCAGGAGAGAAATAAAAAAATGTGTTTTAAAAAGATTTTATTACGAATAAGACTTTTTTAGACTATAGGAGCTTCCGAAAATACAACCGTTAATACCGGTAATATTAAACAACTGTATAAACATGTAAATGATCACTTTTATGTTCTAAAACGTTCATGTGTTATATTTATTTAAAGTCTTTTTACACTTTCCACTAGGATCGGTTAACTACATCCGATATTTGTTACATATCTTTATTATGATTTATTTATCATTGCGAAAGAACGCAACGCAAAAAACATATTAAATTTAAGCACGTATTTTATGTTTGTACCGACAAAAAAACTTCGACCACTTTTGGGCATTAAATTGTACCAAATGGTTCAAGTCGATTTGTATAAAATTATTCATATAAATATATAATTTATAATTTAATTTATATGAAAATTTAAAATAACTTCGTTACTTTTAATTGTTAAAAGAAACTTAATTGATGTATAAGGCACAAATATGTATTTAATTTACCCTTCAACTAAAAATTAAAATTTATATATAAATATTAATATATATATATATATTATTTAAAATGACCTATGTTCATACTTAAAAAGACGCGATGGTAAAAGTTGGAAATTTTACGCACAAATGAAACTACTAAATGGGAAAAGTGGACTGTTTCGCTAAATTATTCTGCTGAAATTCGATATAACAGGGCCGTATTGATACTATACATTTTTAGGGCGCAAACTGTTTTTGGCTTTTCCAATTATTAAATACAACCCGTTTATCCTGAAAATATGGTTTGTTGTAAATTTTGCCTTTCTAAGCTATTCTTAACAAGCAAGAAAAGCTAACTCGGAAATAGCCGAAAATTGTTTAACTTTGCAGATAAATAGCATTTTCTATTAGAAACGGATTTACCAAATATGGGATAAAGTTGGCTGGTTCTTATGGAAACTTCAAAATCAGGACCGTTTTTGAACAGCAAAAACATGGATGTAACGGAATTGTCGTTCGTTCAGTTATGTGCCAGCTCTAGTTGAACAATCCGGACGAAATTTGGATGAATTTAAATAGGAAATAAAGGAAAGGTGTTCGCTAAGTGTGAAGTCGATAGCTTTTAAATTTGAAGAATAGTTTGTAAAGAAACAGGTAGGCTGACAGAGAGACGGAACGATATCGCTTATATCAACTTATTGGGTTCAAATAAGCTCAATTAAAATAAGGGAATGTAGAATTAGAAAATTGATCAAAGAGAATTGCAAAATGCATTTAGTTAGCTTAAACGTGAATGCAATTAGGTCGGCCCAATAGCAAGAGTTCTTGACAACAAAACAGAATATGCTGCGTTCGATTTGAAGAAAAAAATTAGTTTAAGAAATTCGGCTTAAAACCTAAAGTAGAATGGGATAATGACTTTACCAAATACTTTACTAAAGTCAATATTACGTCTGCCTGGGGGTTTAAGCTATATGCAAGCTTCACATTTTTATTAAACAGGCGAACAAGTTGTAAAAAAAACTTTATAAATCGATGGAATACTTCGATGACGAAAAAAAATTAGAAATACGTTAACGTTAGTCTTTGATAGCTTTACACAAATAATAGTCTAAGTGTCAAATCGCAGCTTCGAGGCGTCCGAACGACATCAGAATCATAGTTGTGTTTCCAAAGACATTCCTGAAGAGATCGATTGTAAGGTTAGCTGTTTGACACGGAGCGCCCTCTTGTTGAATAAACGATAACGGAGATTCCCAATGATGATGCACCAAACAAACATTCTCTCTGGATGAATTGGCTTCTCTTTGAGAAGGTCTATGTTTTACGTTTTCCAGAAGCGGCAATTTTCTTTGTTTAAGTGTCCGGTATTATATAAAAATGCCTTTTCTGACAAATCAAAAGATACATTAAATTTACCAATGCTAAAATAACCTTTGGCTAAAACCTGTATATTATTATACTCTTATTATATGTGACTTTACTTGTTTACAATGGTTATAATATGTGGGTGGTTAGAGATGGCGATCGACTGTAAGAATCGAAGGAGATAAAAAATCTGCGCGCGCACGAGAATGAGAAGCGCCAAAGAGTGAAAACGTCAAAAAAAATAACAAGTTGCCGAAAAATAGAATATACGCGGCGTATTAATTAACAATTCTTATTAACCCCAATTCTACAATATATTAGCCCAATATTCTACAAAATCTGCCTACGCGGACCCGAGGCTTAACTACGCCAACGCGGCTAGGAAGGCAACTAGTGAGATCAACTCCCCCACGCTACCTGGGGCCAAGCACGAAAATCAGCTATGAGCCGATTGAAGGACATGATCTAGAGAATGATGGAGAGATAAGACAAATGACTTAAATGATTACAGCATTAAGCATTGAACATGTACAAGTATATATTAAAATGTAAAAAGAATATAAAAGGATCGGACCAACAACCAATATATTCAACATACATTTTATGACCGATTCCTTCAAAACAAACGCACATGTAAACGCATGCGTAAGGTGACACTGCCATGCACTTGAAAGGGTCACAAAACAATTAGGCCGCCAGCTCACATAACACCGCATTGAAGTAGTTGGGGGCATAAATATATAAATAGTTTAAAAGGGCTCTTGTTAGTACATAAGAACCTAATTGTAAGATTTTTGGGTTTCTTCGGATGTTGAAGCATATGAATAAAACAGTTTCTAAACCGAACTCATTGGAGTCAGACCTATTCTTTGGGGCTCCTCTTAACAAATTTCTATGAAATCGAAACTAGATATTACCATATGGAACGCTAACGGTCTGATCAATAGCAGGCTCGACGTCGAGCTCTACTGTAAGTCCAATTTACAGCGACTTCAACGTCAAACTCCCATGGTGGGGCCCAATAACTAAAAACCCAAAGTCCACACTCTGCACAAGCAGATTCTGTCCTCAGATGCAACCTCTACTTCCATGACTCTCGCACCCATGTATTGGCCATCCTGAATACTGCTATCTCGGGCGGCCTGGATTTTGCAAGGATACAAGTAAGAGAAGTCGAAGATCTCTTCTCTGACCGCAGCGCCTTCGATATATCGGTCTACGCCTCAGCCATTCGGAAACACGCGTGCAAGAAACTGATCCACAAAACCCCCAACATCGGTAAATACCAATCCTGGCTGACCAACACCTCCAACCGCAACTCAACTCTAAACTCTCCTGACGACATCCATGCTACCGTCAAGGAACTCACCACCCAAATACGGAACACAGCGGCATATGCAGCACCCAGACTCTCTAATCGTCAGAGAGACTGTAGTCGTGATATTAATATGTGGAACCTCCAAGTAACCGAGATGAAAGTAGAGAAACGGCGCGTCTGGTTCCTTACCAGGAACCCAAGACAGAAGACCACTCTGAACAGGGTACTAAGAGAGACTCTAGCGGGCATCAGAAAGGAGGCCCATCATAACTTTGTCGAACAGCTGGCGCCGAGCGGCACTCATCACAACGTGTGGCATGTAACCAAACACATTAAGTGCCCATTTTATGGTAGCTGGTGCAGATCCGAGACGCAGAAAGCCAATGTGTTTGCCGACCGTCTGGAAAGCGTCTTCGCACCTTTGAGCCACTGCTTTCCTGATGAAACAATCGAGACATTTAGACTTCTGGAGGAACCAGCAAAGCCGCTGGGCCAATATCCCCGGATAAGGAAGAAGAGACTTGAAAATTTATTGCTGCGATGAGCAACAACAAGGCACCAGGCGATAATGGTATCGTTGCTATTGCACTACTCCCACCACCAAGCACAAAGCTCACCACCCTATTATTCAATAAATGGCTCTCAGTTGGATACTTCCCGGCATATTGGAATATTCCTTTTTATCGTCCGATAAACTTACTGCCAATGCTTTCAAAGACTCCGGAAATATTTACTGGACCTCCGTCCAGAAACAGTCATAGTTCACGCCCTTGAACTAAAAAGGCGGGGGTGATTCAAGTGGTGTCCGATACGACGCTGTTTTTAGCAAAGCAATTTCGGATAGAAGCGTCTTCAAATGGTTCTAAAAGGTGAAATTCAGAAGTTCCAGTCCTTTTTAAACATCGCGGCTTCTAGTGCATCTGTCTGAAATTTGTATCCCTCAATTGTGTATTCTTCAGCATCGAACAAAGAGCCAATATTAAGTTTTGTTTTAAACTTGGTAAAACTTTCACAGGGCAGTCTTTTTAGTGGCAGTCTTCAGAGGAGCCGAGGCCGAAATAACCCGCCAAGAGAAGTCAAAAATCAAGTCAATGTTGATTTGTTTTTATGATTCCAAGGGCATTATTCATAAAGAATTCATCGCAACTGGCCAAACAGTTATCGCGGTGATTTCTACACTTACGACAGATTTTTTGACCAAAAATCGCATTCATATCATCAACCATTCACCCTATTCGACTAATATGGCACCCTGCAATTTTTATTTGTTCGGAAGACTACATTTGGCTATGAAAGGAAACCGCTATGCTGGCGTTGATGCCACACAAAAGGCGACAACCGCCATCCTCAACGGTACACCGATAAACCAATAAAAATGTCATTCGATAACCTTCTTGACCGTGCAAAACGTTGTTTTTAGGCAGAATTTAAGGCGACCAATAAATTAAAAAAAAAAACAAGTAAGGGAGCAGCAGTCGAGTTTCCCGACTTCAAAATACCCTGTACCATTAGACATGCTTACAATTTATTTATTTAGTATCAATAAATAAATGAAACAATATTCTATTAAAAAAGAAAGCCATACACATTTCGCTGCCAACGTCGCAGTCGGCGTCGCGCAATGCGTATTTTGCTGCGCTTCTGCTTCCCTTGCCATAGATTTTGCATGTGGCATACCTTCCGTGTTTCTTATCCGATTTGGTTCAAATTAAAAAATTAGATAGCTTTTATAAGCACCAACGCATATGCCGAATTGCACAGCATTAGGTTAATAATTGTGGGCGTGGCAGTTTTTTGCGATTTGCGGGTAGCGGCGGGTGATATCAAAATAAAACAACAAACATGTACTGCGTATGTTAATTACCTATCCAACGATATATGGCACATGTCTGTAGCTTTTGTAGTTTCTGAGATCTAGGCGTTGATACGGACAGACAGACGGACGAACGGACAGACGGACATGGCTATATCGACTCGGCTGTTGATTCTGATCAAGAATATATATACTTTATGGGGTCGGAGATGCTTCCTTCTGCCTGTTACATACATTTGCACCATATTATGATACCCTTTTCACCCATTTTCAATGGGTACAGGGTATAAAAAATATATATACATATGTATATAATTAGATGAACCGTTAGACATGGTAAAATATTTGTCCAAATTTGATGGGATTGCTACTCCGATGGGGAACCCGTATTTTCTAAGATTACCCCTTACCCAAAGGGCGTATCTGATTTTGACAACTCATAAGTTAAACAACTTTTCGTAGCCGGAATCATCAGAACAACCCTGTGTAGTTTGTGCATAAAAAGAGGTCATAATGAAAGTGGAAACACGAAAAAAATTGTCGTTATCAATTTTAGGGAACTAAATCAATTTGACGGTAAATACCGTATATCCCATCTCTAAGATACTTGCAAATATGGAAGAGGCTCAGTATTTTAGAAATAATAGAGTTAAATATCTTGGAAAAGTTATGTTGGAGTCAGTTTCTAAATGTTTTCTCAAAAGTCAAATTTTAAATTGTTTGTTTTTTTCGCATTCGATACTGGAACAGTGCGGACGTGTTTATTTTCTGTGCTCCGAAAATATACAAAATACTCAAAGTGAAATGTTAATAACTACTGTCGTCGCTCGAGTGGAGTAGCCTTCAACGTCTACCCCCCTTGGATCCCGTAGCTCTTTTTATTCTATGATCGTTTTTTAAGGTTATTCAGTATAAATTATTTTGATCTTATCTTACCGCAGTTTGCCCTCCAAACTCTCATGCGACCATGCACGCGAAGTATTTTGCGGCTTGCGATCCCATCACTATTACAAAAAATACTGACCACGCCCCGACCCTGTGAATAACTGATTCACTCAAATCCAGAACTGCAAGTTTGGAGACGGGTCGCATCATTGTCCTCGATAGGCCGTTGTCGCTCACGCACACCTTGGCGCGCCTGACGACTTCATCTGCTTCGCTGTAGACCACGATGCCAATGCACCACTCTCATCGGGGCAAGGCGGAATCGCAGACGAAGTCCATATCACCCTGGTGCATGGGCTCAGTTTTTCGGCACCACTTCTCGCGGGGCACAAACGTAGGCAGGTACTCCATGACCCACCTCCTCTAGAAACGGTCAGCATGCGAGCAATCCTCCACTGCTTTCTTGTAGCTCCGCATCCCATCTAGGCGTATCCGGCAGATTGGCTACTCCCTTGAGTAAGTCATTTGGCGTCAACGGCGCCTCCTGTTCCGCATCCACAGGCACATGGGTAAGCGGACGCGAATTCACAATATTCTCCGCCTCAAGGAGACTCTCCAATATATGGACCTTCAGCGCAACTTCCTTCAGGATATGATGCAGTACTCTCTTGACGCACTGCACCATGCGTTCCCATACTCCGCCCTCAGACAGATTCACTGGGCAATTGAAAACCCATTCTATGCTTCTGCTTGACAACTTACTCTGAATCTTCTCCATCTCGAACACGTCACCAAAGCGTCTGGCTTCCCTGTCAGTTCCCACGAAGTTCTTGCCGTTGTCGCTGCGCAGTCTATGTATTGGACCTTTACGGCAGACGAAGTTCCTGATCGCAATTATGCAGGAATCCGTCGACAGGTCATGCGCCAGCTCCAGATAAATCGCCCTTGTCGTCAAGCACGTGAACAAGGCGACCCAAAGCTACTCCTTGTGACGGGACACAGTCCCCAACAGTGGCCCAAAGTAATCCAATCCAGTGTACTTAAATGGCCATCCACCCGCATTCAATCTGTCCTCTGGATGGGGTCCCAATACCGACGGCATCGGCCGCACTCGCTGCAACTTGCACTCGTTGCACGATGAGATCACTTTCCGAATCACTCGCCTCATCTTCGTTACCCAGAATCTCAATCGTATCTCAGCGATCGTAGCATCCACATTTTGATGCTTCATCCTGGCGTAGAAATGTCGTGTACATTCTACTGCAGTAAGGCCATATTCCTCGAGATCGCTTCTCTGTTTGCGGCATACGCGCGCAAACCGTTGGAGCCAGGCTATGATCCTCACCAGGCGATTGAAGCTCGAGAATCTCTGAAACTGAATAACAAAATCGTTTGCCACGACTAATGCAAACTCACTGGGCATCTCTTCTTCATCAGGGGAATCTGAAACACGCTCTTTCCAGTTCTTTACAGTTCATTCCTCAGGCCCCATCCAGCTGGCTGCTGGCTGTCTCAAATATGCAGGTCCTCTTAACCACCTTGAATCCTGGCTAGATCGACTCCCCTCTGCGACCGCGTCGCATCATCCGCCGCATTGTCGGGTGTAGGCACCCATCTCCATTGAGAAACCTTTGACGACTCCAGAATCTCCGCCACTCGGTTGCCAACGAACTGCTTATACCGGCGGTGAGTGCTGCCGATCCATCTTAGCACCGTCTTTGAGTCCGTCCATAACACCAGGTCCGTGATGGCCACACTGTGCTCCTCCTTTACAGTGTTCATCAGCCTGATTCCGAGAACTGCCTGCAGCTCCAGTCATAGGATCGTGGCGCACTTCGTCTTTGCACATACGAAGCTCACCAGCACGTCGTCGTCTTCGTATGTGACCCTCCAATAGACCACCACCGCGAATGCTGCCTGACTAGCATCCACGAAGACCTGCAATTCTATGGCCCGGACTGCTCCATGCCCAAAATAATGGCGAGGACATCGGAACTGTCCCACGACGTCCATCTCTTTGCGCCAAGTCGAAAATGCTTTGCTTAACTCCTCTGGTAGTGGTTCGTCCCACTGGATCTTTTGCCTCCAAATCTCTCGCAGCAGCAGCTTCGCTGTAATCATGAGGCAGCACAGGAATCCCAGGGGATCAAACGTCGACATCACCAGGCTCAAATATTCCCTCTTCGTAGGTGTTCAATCTCCACTCAGAACGCTGCTTGGAACGCGATGATACTGCACGTTGAATCTGAAGTCAACCGTTGCTACCTGCCAACGCATTCCGAGGATCTTTTGCTCACTCGTTCAGGTCCTAAAGCCGTCTCCACGGTGGGTGAGCTGGATGAAAACTGGCATAACTCGAATCCAGCATCCGCATGTATCTCCTTCACTCGGGTAGGTACGCTGATAGCCGCGCTTTCCGTAGCGAAACTGTCCACATAGTCATCGACATAATGGTAGTCGGTGATAGCCTTGACTGCTCTCGGATCCGAATCCCGAAACTTCAGGGCCTTCACGTAATGTGCAGTGCTCGGCGAGCATGCTGCTCCAAACGTCATTACGCTCATCTCATAGACATCCGGATCTCTCTCGTCGTCGCCATCTCTCCAAAGGAATCGTTGGGAACATCTGTCCTCGGGTCGGACAGCACTTGGTGGAACATCTCCTTGATGTCACCGCAGACTCCGACTGCTCCCTCTCTGAAATGAAAGAGCACAGGTGGCAAAAGCTTAAAGTGCTGAGGCCCTTTGTCCAGCTCCGAATTCAGCGAGATTCCTCCAACTTTGGCTGCAGCATCAAACACAAGCCGTACCTTGCCGGGTTTGTTGGGGTTTTCAACACCAAAATTTGGCAAATACCATATCCGGTCGCTCCTCACCGCGACCTCATCCGGCTGCAGCCTCCTTGCGTATCCTTTAGACGCACCTTTATTCCTGCGCCAACGGCTCATTGCGCTTCAATTTCTTCTCTACGTTGACCAGCCTCTTGTACGCCATCTCACAGCTCTGTGGCAGCACAACGTGGTCGTCCTTCCAGAGCAATCCCGTCTGGTAGCGATGCCCCACTCTCACCGTGGTGTCTTCAAGCATCCTTTGTGCCTGCACATTGTCGCTGCGACCTGTGGCGCAGGCTTCACTCCAAAGTTCTACGTTACGAAGTAGTCCTCCACCATCTGTTCCATCGCGTCATCCACTGACACGGCAAGTAGGCAGAACCTCGGTGATGGCGTAGTCGATTGCCCACTTACAGGCCCAAACACAACCCAGCCCAGCTCGGTTGCGGCCGCGTACGGTCCCTCTCTAGCGAACCGCCTCGTTCTAAGAGGCAATCCGAGATGTCCGTGATCCAGGCCGATGAGCAGCTTCGGAACCACGTTGCTGTAGAGCTTCATCGGCAGACGCGCATCCCTATGAGATTTCCAACTCCCCTTATCTTTAAACTCACCACGTTGGTAGGCTATCTGGTTGCCCTACCTCCAAACCATTGGATATTTAGCTGACGACGCTCTCCTTGCACTCCAAGATCTCTTTGCAGCTCGTCATCGATCATCGTGACGAAGGATCCGTCATCTAGGAGAGCATACGTATCCACTTTCCGACCAGCTCCGTACAGCGTAACGGGCAGTATACGGAGCAGAAGGCGGCCTTCTTCGGCGTCGACGCAGATCAAATTCCTCTACATGGGCGCTCCCGCTTCACGCGGAGCTCCTCTCTCCAGGCTGTTTCTGAGAACGGCTGGCTGCTGGTTCCCCTCTTGGTCCCTGTGACCATCTCGTAGCGAAGACATCCTGGCCGGGCTGCGTCTGGGAACTGCTGGCTGCTGGTTCCTTCCGTGACGTGTGAAACCACCTCGCTGCTGTGGCCTTCGCTCCTCGTCCGCGCCATGTAGCAGACCAGATTCATCTTTCGGCATCCATTGATATGGCACTCGCCTTGCATATAGCATCTAGCGATGTGCCCGCCTCGTAGGCATGTAAAGCAGAGTCGGTGGCTCTTCACAATCCTCCACCTTATCGGCGGCGAAGCTCTAACGAATTCTCTGCCACTCGTGATTCCATATTGTCCTCCACAGATGTTGACCTCCATGCCGATTATCCTATTGATCGCATTCGTTATAGTCAATGCTCGCATGCAGAACTCGACGCCTCGGCTCCTTTCCCTAGACATCCAAAACCGTGCAAACCACGTTTGCGTACTCCTGTAGCCACGCGCTGAAGTGGGCAACAGTGGAAAACTGCACAATCGTTGCAGCATTCCTGGCCCAGTCCACTCGCTTGCTCGTAGGAGGCAGTCCGGAAGCTTCCTTGGCCCATATGCTTGCTGGATTCCATTCGGCGTCATCGCGGCGTAGGATCCAACAAGTGGCGATGCTGTTGCCACATTGTGGACGCTCACTCCCGGTAGCACGAATCCATGCGCTGGCTGCGCAGTGCTTGTTGCACGCAGTGGTTCCACAAATTGGTTACTAGTTGTTAGCAATGGCGGTCCACTTCAAGATGGTGGCAGCGTGCAGGCCGCACCGCTCGCACCGTCACCGTTGGCGGTGCTCACACTTTGCAGGGCTTTAAAATCGTCGCCGCCGTGATATTCACCCACGGACGGGTTCGTGCTCCACTGGCTGCTGATCCGCCGGCTGCGGCCGTCGATGCTTTGCGCTCCTTGTGCCTCGTGACCGCTGGCTGCGCTCACAAATCCTCCTCGCTAGCCGTCTAAACCGTCACTCCAGATCCTGGCAACTCTTTAACTGGCCTCTAAGCCGTCATTCCAGCGCAAGTTGCCCTTGCAGTCTCCCTCGGACTGCGAATAAAAGATGTCACAAATCCTTCTCGCTGGCCATCTAAACCGTCACTTCAGCTCCTAGCAACTCTTTACCTGGCCGTCTAAGCCGTCATTCCAGCGCAAGTTTCCCTTGTAGTCTTCTTCGGACTGCGAATAAAAGATGTCACAAATCCTCCTCGCTGGCCGTCTAAACCGTCACTGCAGCTCCTAGCAACTCTTTAACTGGCCGTCTAAGCCGTCATTACAGCGCAAGTTGCCTTGCAGTCTCCCTCGGACTGCGAATAAAAGATGTCGTCGCTCGAGTGGAGTTGCCTTCAACGGCTACCCCCCTTGGATCCGGAAGGAAAGGAAAGACTCTTCCGGCAGTAGTAGATCGTTTTATTCTATGATCGTTTTTTAAGGTTATTCAGTATAAATTATTTTAATCTTATCTAACCGCAGTTTGCCCTCCAAACTTTCGTGCGACAATGCACGCTAAGTTTTTTGCGGCTTGCGATGGCGATTACACCGATCGATCCGCGACAACTACCAAAAATGTAACACAAAAATTTTGCGAAAAGAGGCTCATTGCGATGTATAATCGCCTATAGAAGTAGTTATGCAAACTCCTAGCTTTTGAACAACTTTTATATTTCAAAGAAGCAAATTAGCAAACAAAAACCAAGCCCCAAACTTTCGCAACGAATCAAAACGACATTCGCGCTCAACGCCAACAAGAGCAAGACAAACGTCGTCTCTCATCGATATGAAACAACGCGTATTTTTCATATGTGTCTTCGCAACCCGCGGTAGTGCACGAAATAAATGCAATCGTCGAAAGGCCACGGTCAATCACCCCCAAACCGAAACATAAACTTAAGCCAACAACGAACGAGAAAGCTCGTTCTTGCTCACCGGCGATCACAACGATGTGCCAAACGCACATGTAAACGCATGCGTAAGGTGACACTGCCATGCACTTGAAAGGGTCACAAAACAATTAGGCCGCCAGCTCACATAACACCGCATTGAAGTAGTTGGGGGCATAAATATATAAATAGTTTAAAAGGGCTCTTGTTAGTACATAAGAACCTAATTGTAAGATTTTTGGGTTTCTTCGGATGTTGAAGCATATGAATAAAACAGTTTCTAAACCGAACTCATTGGAGTCAGACCTATTCTTTGGGGCTCCTCTTAACAAATTTCTATGAAATCGAAACTAGATATTACCATATGGAACGCTAACGATCTGATCAATAGCAGGCTCGACGTCGAGCTCTACTGTAAGTCCAATTTACAGCGACTTCAACGTCAAACTCCCATGGTGGGGCCCAATAACTAAAAACCCAAAGTCCACACTCTGCACAAGCAGATTCTGTCCTCAGATGCAACCTCTACTTCCATGACTCTCGCACCCATGTATTGGCCATCCTGAATACTGCTATCTCGGGCGGCCTGGATTTTGCAAGGATACAAGTAAGAGAAGTCGAAGATCTCTTCTCTGACCACAGCGCCTTCGATATATCGGTCTACGCCTCAGCCATTCGGAAACACGCGTGCAAGAAACTGATCCACAAAACCCCCAACATCGGTAAATACCAATCCTGGCTGACCAACACCTCCAACCGCAACTCAACTCTAAACTCTCCTGACGACATCCATGCTACCGTCAAGGAACTCACCACCCAAATACGGAACACAGCGGCATATGCAGCACCCAGACTCTCTAATCGTCAGAGAGACTGTAGTCTTGATATTAATATGTGGAACCTCCAAGTAACCGAGATGAAAGTAGAGAAACGGCGCGTCTGGTTCCTTACCAGGAACCCAAGACACAAGACCACTCTGAACAGGGTACTAAGAGAGACTCTAGCGGGCATCAGAAAGGAGGCCCATCATAACTTTGTCGAACAGCTGGCGCCGAGCGGCACTCATCACAACGTGTGGCATGTAACCAAACACATTAAGTGCCCATTTTATGGTAGCTGGTGCAGATCCGAGACGCAGAAAGCCAATGTGTTTGCCGACCGTCTGGAAAGCGTCTTCGCACCTTTGAGCTACTGCTTTCCTGATGAAACAATCGAGACATTTAGACTTCTGGAGGAACCAGCAAAGCCGCTGGGCCAATATCCCCGGATAAGGAAGAAGAGACTTGAAAATTTATTGCTGCGATGAGCAACAACAAGGCACCAGGCGATAATGGTATCGTTGCTATTGCACTACTCCCACCACCAAGCACAAAGCTCACCACCCTAATATTCAATAAATGGCTCTCAGTTGGATACTTCCCGGCATATTGGAATATTCCTTTTTATCGTCCGATAAACTTACTGCCAATGCTTTCAAAGACTCCGGAACTATTTACTGGACCTCCGTCCAGAAACAGTCATAGTTCACGCCCTTGAACTAAAAAGGCGGGGGTGAGTCAAGTGGTGTCCGATACGACGCTGTTTTTAGCTTTTTTGTTTTTTTTTTTCTATTAAAATTGTATTTATTTACATTGCAGTCTACTGTTACTATTTATAGTAGCTTCTACTGCAGAGATTCATAATTTCTATCGAGTATTTACATATTTACATACTTAAACCTAATTAGTGAGTCTATAGGCATTATTTAATTTAATTAATTAATTTATATATCTTCTTGGCAGATCTGTTGGGTGAATGTTGGGAGCCTCCTTCTCGCCCTCAGTCCCATTACTTGTCTCCTCTTCAAGAGTTTTCGAGCCAACTGATTAGGGTGGTTTCCCAATTTATTTATGTACGCGATTGCTTCCTTATTTATGACATCGCCAATCCTTGGTACCCTCAGCTCCGTTTCAATGTCTTTGTTGCGGATGTACCAAGCCGCTCCAGATAGTTTACGCAAAATTTGCGACTGCGCCACACGAATTTTGTTGAGGTGCGACTTTGCGGCGATGTCATATACTTGGATGCTATATCTCCAAATAGGAGCCAATACAACCTTATAAATTTTGGCCTTGTTTGAAATTGAAAGTTTGTTTCCAGGCCTAAGGAGCCAAGCCATGCTGTTCGCCTTTGTTTTGAGCCGCCGAGTTACATCCGTTACATGGCGTTGAAATGTAAGTCGCTTATCCTGAGTGACACCGAGGTATTTGTGGGCGTTCGATTGTGTGAGGAGCTCTCCATGCAGAAACACACCTGGTGATGTGTCTTTTCTCAGAGTGTACGTCACAGAAACACACTTTTCCGGATTGACTGCGATGTTCCAGCGTAGGGCCCAGTTATCAAATTTTTTTAGGTAAAGCTGAAGCGTATCGGTGGCTGTATAGACGCAAGTATCTCTGGCCAGGACTGCAGTGTCATCAGCAAAGGTGGCAACTAGCAGGTCATTGGGATCTGTAAGCGACATTTTGTCAGCTGAGGGCATGTCGTGCGTATACAGGCTATATAGTGTTGGACCTAACACACTTCCCTGGGGTACACCTGCTCTGACTCTTTTTGTTTGGGAGGACAGTCCGTCGTGTACTAGTTTAAAGGATCGCTCGTGTAGGAAGCTTTTTATTATCAAAAAGAGATGAGGATTTAATGGCTTTTAAGCTTGTGCAGAAGTCCTTCATGCCACACTCTGTCGAAAGCCTGCTGGATGTCCAGAAAAGCTCCAACGACGTACTCCTTTCCATGGAAACCTTCCAGCACAAACTTCACTACGTGGTGTAGCTTTTCAGGTGTGCCATGCCTGAGTCTAAAACCAAACTGAAACTTCGGGATAGCTTTCTGGACCTTTCGAGATTCGAGCAATCTTCTCAGGATGCATCTCTCAAGTAATTAGCCAAATGCTGGAAGCAGGCTTATTGGGCGATAAGAGTCTAATTCCTCAGCTGGCTTCCCATTTTTATGGAGCATAATGATATTCGCCTTCTTCCAGGCGCTTGGGAAGTGTCCCAGTCGAAAAGCAGAGTTGAAAATCAGTACAAGGAATAACAAAGCTCAATGGGGCATCAGCTCAATGGAGCGGTTGTCGATGTGATCCTCACCAGGAGCCTTGTTGTTGCGAAGGGATTTAATATCATCTTCCAATTCCGTGAGTTTAATAGACTTTACAGGAAGAGCCATCTGCAATGGGGCTTCTAGGGATTCAGCAACCAGTTGTATTCGTCTTGGCGATGCTGTCTCGAACGGCTGGAATCTTTCCTCCAAAGCAATTTCGGATAGAAGCGTCTCGAAATGATTCTACAAGGTAAAATTCAAAACCATTCACCCTATTCGACTAATATGGCACCCTGCAATTTTTATTTGTTCGGAAGACTACATTTGGCTATGAAAGGAAACCGCTATGCTGGCGTTGATGCCACACAAAAGGCGACAACCGCCATCCTCAACGGTACACCGATAAACCAATAAAAATGTCATTCGATAACCTTCTTGACCGTGCAAAACGTTGTTTTTAGGCAGAATTTAAGGCGACCAATAAATTAAAAAAAAAAAAAAAAACAAATAATATTCGTTTTTTAATAAAAGGCCTGGAACTGTTTAATTGCACCTTGTATGATATTCCTTCAAGTTATCCCGCATTGCCGATTCCTGACCGATTCTAGATGGGAATCTAGACCACACCGGAACTTGCTGCTTTAATCCAGCGGTCCCACGGTAATTCCGGTAACCAAGGCGGCCAATTTATGCAGCTGGCTATGCAGCGGATATAAAAGTACAAGGTTAACATTCTGCCGCCATGCTGTCAAATTTGCTCATCGCTGCCGACGTCGGTCCTGCTGTTCAGCTCTCTTGGAGAATATGTTAAGATTAGTTAGTTCTTAACATACTCGAAAAAAGTCCAAACCGATTCCAGATTACTATAAAATCCAAAAAAAAAATAAAGATAAATAAAATTCTATAATATACTTGTAGTATAAAATCAAATAAACGGGATAAATTCCGAATAAAAAAGTTTAACGACAATTACTGACAATAAAATCTTTGATGGAAATCATCTAAGTGAACTTTTATTTAAAAATATTAAAATGTTCAGACTTAACATTTTTCTGATTGAGAATAAACAACTCTGCAAAGAAAAATTTAAATAATTTAATAAATAAATTAATAAAAAAAAAGTATAATGAGAATACAAGATTTTTCCTATCAATTAATGAAAAAAAATTACTTTGAATTATAATTTTAAAGCTCTTGGAAAATCTATGTAAAGTTTTGAGGGAAAAGCAATATTCTCTCAGTGGAGAGATAACAAGTCACATCCAGATAGTAGCGTGTACGAGCGATTATCATCAGAAGCCGAAAATACGGGAAGAACTTTTAAAGACCTACAAAAAATGTAATAAAAAAAAATATATATATATAATTAGATGAACCGTTAGACATGGTAAAATATTTGTCCAAATTTGATGGGATTGCTACTCCGATGGGGAAGCCGTATTTTTTAAGATTACCCCTTACCCAATGGGCGTATCTGATTTTGACAACTCATAAGTTAAACAACTTTTCGTAGCCGGAATCATCAGAACAACCCTGTGTAGTTTGTGCATAAAAAGAGGTCATGATGAAAGTGGAAACACGAAAAAAATTGTCGTTATCAATTTTAGGGAACTAAATCCCATCTCTAAGATACTTGCAAATATGGAAGAGGCTCAGTATTTTACAACACATTTAACCTTAAGTCAGGTTTTCATCAAATCGAGTTAAATATCTTGGAAAAGTTATGTTGGAGTGAGTTTCTAAATGTTTTCTCAAAAGTCAAATTTTAAATTGTTTGTTTTTTTTTCGCATTCGATACTCGATCAGTGCGGACGTGTTTATTTTCTGTGCTCCGAAAATATACAAAATACTCAAAGTGAAATGTGAATAACTACCAACAATTTATCACAAACATTTAGCGAAAAGAGCCTCATTGCGATGTATAATCGCTCATAGAGGTAGTTATGCAAACTCCTAGCTTTTGAACAACTTTTATATTTCAAAAAAGCAAATTAGCAAACAAAAACAAAGCCCCGAACTTTCACAATAGTTTAAAACGACATTCGCGCTCAACGACAACAGGAGAAAGGCAAACGTCGTCTCTCATCGATATGAAACAACGCATATTTCTCATATGTGTCTTCGCAACCCGCCACGGTCAATCACCCCCAACCCGACACATGAACTTAAGACAACTAAGAAACAAGAAAGCTCGTTCTTGCTCACCGGCGATCCCAACGATGTGCCAAAGAGAACCTCTCCCACGGCAACCGAAACATCGACCTTATTAACCACTGCACTCGCAACAACAACAAATACTGCAATGGTATCATCCGTACGCACGGTGGCTACTTCAACTCTCGTTTGTGCTGAATCAGCAACAATGCCAAAAACAATGCAACTGGGTTGGATCGGGTTGTCACACTCTAAGCCCGCGAACTGAGACCCAGGAGTCCAACAGATTTGGAAATTATATGGAACTACCCTGTAGCACTGACGAAGAAGCCAACACCCCACCTATATACATCCGAAAGAAAAAAATAATTCCCCAAAAAAGGGCAGCATTCACGAAACCAAGGTCCAGGTGAAAACTGAAGAGAACTTTAGGACTCTTACACACTACTTAAGCAAAAATAACAAAAACTACTACACGAACCAACTATAAAATAGTAGGGGTCTCCAAGTGGTTTTCAAAATATAGAACCTGACGTATCACCATCTGAAATTCAGCAGGCATTAACAGATAAGGGTTTCAAGACGAAAACTGTCATTAACATCCCCAACAAAGACAGGAAACCGCAAGGACGCTTTAAAGTCGAACTGGAACCCGACACAAAAGCTATCAGGAAAAATGAAGTGCATCCTATTTAGAGAGCTTCATGACGCGGCTCATTGAACGACCAACAAAAGTACTCCAACAATTACTGAAACTGTGGGGGTAACCACATAGAAGACTATAGAGGCTGTCCAATATACAAAGACCTCAAAAGGCGAGTAACGTCTGCCCGCCTCCATAACGGACACCAGAAGTCTTTTTCGCAACAGCAAAGAGGTCTTCATTTGGTCATGCGACCACCTCCTCTTGTGACCTTCGCAAACGTTCTAGAAACGGGACTAACAGAACCAAGATCTACGATAATCAACAAAAAAGTAGCTTTGAAACTTTGATGCATACTCAGCAGCAGCAGATGATCGAAATCATGTTCTTCATGGGGACTACCATGCAAGACCTTATGTGGAACCAAAATATCCTCATGGAGATGCTTGAATCCCAAAACTCAAAATTATCAATGGTTGCTCTACGAATATCATTGTGGAACGCCAATGGCGTCACGGCATATACTTGAGATAATTCAATTCCTTCATTTTTTTTTTTTTTTTTTTTTTATCATTCTTATTTTATATTTAAAATCTGTCCGAATGGACAATCATTAAATGATTTGGCGGTGACATTAACTTAAGGGGGTACAAGGAATGTACATAATATGAGTCTGACTTAGGTGTCTATTGTTGGGGGAGATCAAGCGGGTGTTTCCTTTTCAGGCGTCTTTGGGATTGGCTGTTTTCTATTCAATTCCTTCATGACAATCATATTGACGTCCTGCTTCTGTCAGAAACACATTTCACTTCTAGGAACAACTTTCAAATAAGTGGCTTTTTATTCTACGGAACAAATCATCCAGATGAAAAAGCACTTGGCGGAACCGGTATCCTGATTAGAAACCGCAATAAACACCACTACCAACAATTCGAACAACAATTTCGGCGCTCATTTGGCCGATATTTTGTTACATACATAATTGAGTAATACCAATATATCATAATTAAATAAAATTTCAATAATTTCCTAAATAGTTTGTGTTTTATTCAAAATCAACATCGGCCCTTGAAATTTAACCACCCCTTATGAACAGACTGCGAATTACATTAGTGTACATAAAATATATGTACAATAGTGTACAAGTAAGGGAGCAGCAGTCGAGTTTCCCGACTGCAAAATACCCTGTACCCTTAGACATGCTAACAATTTATTTATTTAGTATCAATAAATAAATGAAACAATATTCTATTAAAAAAGAAAATAAGTTTCGTGTGTCATAAAGCCATACACATTTCGCTGCCAACGTCGCAGTCGGCGTCGCGCAATGCGTATTTTGCTGCGCTTCTGCTTCCCTTGCCATAGATTTTGCATGTGGCATACCATCCGTGTTTCTTATCCGATTTGGTTCAAATTAAAAAAATTAGACAGCTTTTATAAGCACCAAAGCATGTGCCGAATTGCATAGCATTAGGTTAATAATTGTGGGCGTGGCAGTTTTTTGCGATTTGCGTGGTAGCGGGGGGTGATATCAAAATAAAACAACAAACTTGTACTGCGTATGTTAATTACCTATACAACGATATATGGCACATGTCTGTAGCTCTTGTCGTTTCTGAGATCTAGGTGTTGATACGGACAGACAGACGGACGGACAGACGGACATGGCTATATCGACTCGGCTGTTGATGCTGATCAAGAATATATATACTTTATGGGGTCGGAGATGCTTCCTTCTGCCTGTTACATAAATTTGCACCATATTATGATACCCTTTTCACCCATTTTTAATGGGTACAGGGTATAAAAATACATAAGTACACACATTGCTGAACCCATGGCTAAACTTTGTTACCGAGATAGAATCAGCAGCAAATACCCTGGAGAGTGTCTTAGTTACAGCCTCCAGAATCGCAACACCTCAAATAGAGAGCGCACCTAGCAGACCCAGGATGACAAACGCAGACATTGCACGGCTTGTTTTTAAAAAACGACGTATGCGACGGGAGTGGCAAGCTCATAGATCGCCAATCGTAAAGCAAAGATTCAAAAATGCCTCACGAAACGTCTCAATTTCAGGCACCGAAAATTCACTATGGAAAGCCCATCCCAGTTTAACCACACCGGCAGAAATGATATCACTTTTAAGGAATATCACTAGTGGTTGGGCCCGCTACCACATTTGAAACGCATCTTCAACGTGTGTTCCACCCGAACCCTGCTACAAGCTCGTTTGCATTACCCTCGGTAACAGGCGACGACCAAGCACCACATGAGCCAATCGAGTTTTAAGCGAATGAAAAATCTAAACTCATCAAGGATAAACTAAATCCAAAGAAGTCCCCAGGATGTGACTTAATAACTCCAAAGATGATTATCGAGCTTCCATACTGCGCTGTATGCACTATTTCCTTACTTTTTAGTGCTATCAAAAACTCGGATACTATCCAGAGAAATAAAAATTGTTATATAATTATATAATTGTTATATAATTGTTGTATTATTGTCTAAAACTATTTGAAAAATGTCTGATGACCCGAATAACGCCTACTTGAGGACTCGCAATCTTATTCCACCGCATCAGTTCGGTTTTCGAGAGAAACATAGAACCATTGAACAGGTCGATCGCATAACATCAGAAATACGATCTGGTTTCGAAAAACGGCCAGATGGATTAATGTTCAAAATTAAAACAATGCTGCCTTAAAACACCCACAAACTCCTGAAGTCGTATCTCTACAACAAAACCTTTGCAGTGAGATGCAATTCTGACATGTCCGACGACCACGTTTTAAACGCTGGAGTACCCCAAGGTAGCGTACTTGGACCAACGCTGTACGTCCATTATACAGCAGCTATACCCGCAAGCAGACTACTAACAAGTTGTACGTTTGCCGATGATACAGCGGTTTTAAGTCGTTCCAAATGCCCTGTACAAGCAACAAATGCACTCTCTTTTCACCTAGTGGCCGTGGAGAAGTGGCTATCTGACTGGCGAATCAAAATAAATGAACAGAAATGTTAGCACGTAACATTTATACTCAATCGGCAAGACTGTCCTTCATTCATTTTAAACAACACCATAATACCAAAAGCAAATGAAGTGATGACCTCAACCGACAGCTCACCTGGCGCAGGCACATCGAAGCCTAAAGAAAACGCCTTAAGCTTAAGGCTAGTAGTCTTCACGGGCTTACGAACTCTCGGTCACCCCTCTGGACTACAAGATCCTACTCTACAACTCCGTACTAAAACCAACTTGGACGTAGGCTCCCAACTTTGGGGAAGCGCCAGTAGTAGTAACATTGAGATCATCCAAAGGGCTCAATCAAAGATATTGAGAACAATCACTGGAGCACCCTGGTATATCCGAAATGAAAGTATATAAAGACACCTTAATATCAGATCCGTCAAAGATGAAATAACCTATCGAAAGCAAAAGTATGGTACATGAGCCAATTAACGTCACACCCTAACCACCTTGCGAGACTTGCGACCGATCCCATCTTCGCCGCAACGACCTTCCGACCCAGCGCTGATCATTAGGTCCTTTTTTTCCAGACCACAGTTAAAAAGACCGTTGAATTTCGCTTAAAATTAAGATTTGAAAACTTTTTGTTAGTCTCCTAATTCCTGAGAAGATCCAATAAATACAGCAAAGATAAAAAAAATTTCAATTGGTTAAATTTTTTAAAACTGATCAAAACAAAGTAGAAAGGTCAACTATTTTTGGTAACTTGCATGGCTGTAGCGAGTCGCTGTAGTTAGTTTTGAGTTTAGTCAGTTAAAAAAAAAAATTGATTGTAGGCGCCTTGTAAACCAAGGCGGATTAATTAAAGCGGACGTATATTTTTTGATTTTACACATATTCCTAATACGCAATATTGCCGTTTTCGAAAGCAGATTGTATTTTTGATGTTATTCGATCGACTTTTTCAATGGTTCCATGTTTCTCTCGAAAGCCGAACTGATGCGCTGGAATAAGATTGCGTGTCCTCAAGTCTGCTTGAGAATGTGAAGTCAAGCTTTCTATTTTCATTTATGATGGCGTTATAAAACTGTTTCTCTTTGGGGGTGGCGAGGAGTGATCCCCAGTAAGTGTGTTTGGCGTTGTCATCTGCTGCAATGAAGGTCCCCTAGGGTGTTGAAGAAGTCCAGAAATTGTTGTTTGGAAACATTGAAACGAGGGGGACAATATACATCTGCAAGGGTAAGATTTTCGCTTCCTAGTTGTATATTGATGGATGTGGCCTGCAAAAAGTTTTTCCAAACTCGCGGTGCTTGATGCGGTTCCTAATCAGGATACCGGTCCGCCATGTAGTTTTTCATCTATATGATTTGTTCCGTGAAACAAAAATCCACTTATTTGAAAAATGTATTTAACAGTAAGACGTGTTTCCGACAGTATCAAGACACCATTATGATTCTTATGAAGGAATTGAGATGTTTTTAGTTCAATTGTATCGTGCTGCAGAGTATGCATCATGGATTCAATACTGATTTGTTGTTGCGTCGATGATGGGAGATTCGGTGCCGGTTCATTTCAGCATGTAGGGTTGTTACCATTGAGCTAGGTTCTGCAAGTCTCGATTCAAGACGTTTGCGAAGGTCACATTTTGGGAGGTGGTCGCATGGCCAAATCAGGACCTCTTTCCAGTTGCAAAGAAGAGTTCTGGGGTTGTTTCTGGTGGTATATCCTATGCATTATTTAGGCGTGTAGCCGTTTTTTGGGGTATGAATCCGGCTTTTGAGATCTTTGTATATTGAACAGCCTCTATAGTGAGCTGTGTGGTTACCCTCAAATTATGGTAATTTTTTGAAGCTGGGACCGTCATATCATTACGACGTCGGGTTCGGCTAGATAGCCGTGTTAAGTCTCTCGCAAGCCTGTTCGGATGGGCACGTAGTTTGTTGCTATATTTTTCCATTTGTTTGGCTATTTCATCTCTGACCGGGAGTATGAATAAATCCCTGTGTAGGTTATCACTTCGAACGTACCACGGTGCGCCGGTGATGGTTCTCAGGATTTTCGATTGGGCTCGTTGGATGATTTCTACGCTGCTGTTACTGGCGTTCCCCCATATCTGCGAGCCATAGGTCCAGGTCGGTTTTATGACGGAGTTGTAAGGTAAGACCTTGTATTCTAGTTTTAAGGGAGAGCGTATACTAAGAAGCCAATGTACACTATTGGCTTTTAGTTTGAGTATTATTTAAGTAATACTTAATATGAGCGAAGGGCTATCTTGTCTGTTAAGGGTAAAAGTTACGAATTTACATTTCTGTTCATTGACTTTTATTCTCCAGTCAGAAAGCCATTTCTCGAGATGTGCAGGTAGATACCAAGTTGTGCAGTAGCTTGCCGTGGACATTTAGAGCGGCTCAGGACTGCAGTGTCATCGGCAAATGTAGAGATAGTTAGCTGCCTCCATGTTGGTATATCGGCTGTATATAGCAGGTATAGTGTTGGGCCAAGTACGCTGCCTTGAGGAACCCCAGCTTTTATGATGTGGTCCTCAGACGTAACAGTGCCGCATCTAACTGAGAACACTCTATTGTACAGGTACGATTTTAGAAGCTTATGGATTCATTCAGGGAGTGTTGATTTAATTTTGTGCATTAGGCCATCTAACCAGACTCTGTCAAATGCTTGGGCCACATCGAGAAAAATGGCAGTTTAGTACTCTCTCTTTTCGAATGCAGTTCGAATTTCAGTTGTGATTCGATTGACTTGTTCGATTGTTCCATGTTTCTCCTGAAAACCAAATTGATGCTCCGGTATCTTGCTAAAAGTCCGCAGATAGGGTATAACAAATGTCAGCATAAATTTTTCGAAGAGTTTTGCCATGCATGGTAGTAAACTTATTGGTATATACGATGATGGAACTGTGTGATCCTTTCCCGGTTTCGGTATCATAATGATGATCGACTTTTTTCATAGCGAAGGGAAGTGACCAATTCTATTTATTGCATTGAAGAGCTGGCAAATAGTTTGGACGGCACAAAATGGAAGTTCGATGATCATCTTTGGGGTTATTAGATCGCTGCCGGGGCTCTTATTAGCTTTTAGTTCTTTAATGATTTTAGCAATTTCAGTTGGTCGAAATTCTATTGGATCCTGTGTCGTTTGGCTTACAACTGTTTGCTCTTGTAAAACGAAATTATTCGTTGCTGGGTTTGGTTGAAACACGTTTTGAAGGTGCTCGGCGAAAGTAAAAGCTCTATGTTTGTCGCTGCGGACCCATTCACCCGCAGAATTTCTTATTGGCACAACAGATTCTACCGGGGGGCTTAGAGATTGGTGTGCTCTCCATAATGGATATTTTGTGCTAAAAGGTGCTAATTACTCTATGTAACGACGTTGTGTGCATTCCTGCTCGTTGTTTAGCTCCTTTCTTAATCTACGAGTTGCGTTTTTGAGCCTTTGTTTTGCAAATGGCGATCTATAAGATTGCCATTCTCGTCGTAAGCGTCGCTTATTTCCAAGACAAGCTGCTCTATTTGAACATTTGTCTTAGGTTGCATATACTGTACAGTTTGTTTTTCTGGGGTTGAGGCATGGGCTGCTGCAACAAGGACAGACTCCAAAAGTTTAGTGGTGCTTTCTATGTCAGCCTTGTTGATGATTCTTGGGTTCAGTTCAATGTGCGAGCTTACGAATTTCTTGTATTTTAGCCAGATAGTTCTATTGGATGTCAATCGCCCGGGTGTGTCCTTCAGATCCGGACATTGGAGATAATTAAGGAGCACCGGCGAGTGATCAGAAGATAGGTCTGGGAGGGATTCGGCGTTAATATGATTATGAGAGATGTTTCTTGTGACAGCAAAGTCAATCAAGTCTGGTATCTTTCTGGGGTCCGTTGGCCAATATGTAGGTGATCCCGGAGAGGCACAACTAAGCTTGTTGCTTACTTTAATAATTGTGTTGTACAATTGTTTTCCCTTAGGGGTTACAAGGCGAGATACCCAGTGCGTATGCTTTGCATTGTAGTCAGCAGCAGCTATGAAGCGATCCCCTAGTGTGTTGAAAAAATCAAAGAATTGGTTTTCGGATATCGTAAAGCGAGGTGGGCAGTATACTGCAGCAATCGGACAATTATACGTGGCATGCTCTCGAGTGGGTAAACCATCCAGTTTGTTTGTGTTAGCTAAAGATGGACTAACAAAAAATATTGTTCACGCTATATTAAGAGATTGATATTGTTTAATAGTGTTATTGTCGTAATTGTTTAATCAGTGATATATAATTTTAAGGAATAAATTATAATAACTTAAAAATAATGTTTGCCTTTTGTTATTTTTATATTCCCTCATCGTTCACAGCGCTCTATGCTTATTCCACGCATATACCACATTCTTACATACATACAATATACACATTCTAACATACATACATACTTACAATAAGTAAGCTGTTTTTTGTCTGCACTAGAAATTACTAGGAAATTATTTATATGGCAAAACAACGTTTGCCGGGTCAGTCTAGTTATTTATAAAATTAGTTTCGTACAAACGAATTATTTGGGAAGAATCATAGAATGAAATCTACTCTAATATTGAAGGTGTAAAGTGGTGGGAACTCCTCTTTAGGTGAAAAAATGTCATTGGGTTTTTTTCGAGTGTCGCTATGATTGGGTTCGTTCGTAAATTATATATACACTTGTATTATGGAACTTTTTGTTATTTTTTAATTTTAATTTTTGTCTACCATGCCATAGGAATTATGAATTAATTTAGATTTATTTCTTTTTTGTTAATTTAGTTGCTTATATTTTTGCCACTGTCACACACTTTTTTCCTTTCTAAATTTGTTAATTTTGCGAGCCGTTGAACTTATGGGTTGAATTGAAATTCATTTGTTTTCTATTTTATCACAAGTAAAATGACGCAGATTTACAATAAAAATGTAAGAACAAGCGTAAATGTACGAGTATCGGATTACGCCGTTCCTTTTTTCGGATTCCTTTTGTATCCTACAGACTGCGCCAGTTAAGTTTGTTATTTGAGTCGAACTTAATGTTAGACTAGGATTAACGCTGAAAACTTTTTGTAAATTTAATACTCCGATTGATTCCGATAAGCGTTTTTATGATTTGAATTTCAGCTCTGGGTTCCTTGTGTACTATGGTAAGTGCCTTTGTGCCCACATACTTGTATGTGACTAAGTGGCTGAGTTCTGATTGCAGCTTGCATAAATTAACAAAATCAAAGACTTTTTAGCTCAAGGATATACTAAAAAGTTTTTATGGGAAGTGCTATGAGGATTGGAAAAACCGTTCGCATAAGTGTATTGTATCTGAGGGAGGTAACTTTGAAGGGGACAACATAAATATTAATAAACAAGTAAGGGAGCAGCAGTCGAGTTTCCCGACTGCAAAATACCCTGTACCCTTAGACATGCTTACAATTTATTTATTTAGTATCAAAAAAAAAAAATGAAACAATATTCTATTAAAAAAGAAAATAAGTTTCGTGTGTCATAAAGCCATAAACATTTCGCTGCCAACGTCGCAGTCGGCGTCGCAATGCGTATTTTGGTGCGCTTCTGCTTCCCTTACCATAGATTTTGCATGTGGCATACCTTCCGTGTTTCTTATCCGATTTGGTTCAAATTAAAAAATTAGATAGCTTTTATAAGCACCAACGCATTTGTCGAATTGCACAGCATTAGGTTAATAATTGTGGGACAACAAACTTGTACTGCGTATGTTAATTACCTATCCAACGATATATGGCACATGTCTGTAGCTCTTGTAGTTTCTGAGATCTAGGCGTTGATACGGACAGACAGACGGACAGACGGACGGACAGACGGACATGGCTATATCGACTAGGCTGTTGATGCTGATCAAGAATATATATACTTTATGGGGTCGGAGATGCTTCCTTCTGCCTGTTACATAGATTTGCACCATATTATGATACCCTTTTCACCCATTTTTAATGGGTACAGGGTATAATAAATAAATTTTTTTGTAACAATACAAAGTCACCTTACTTTTGAATACATATTACAGGTCATATTACATATAAAAGGGGTGCATGAATGGAAAAAACCACATTCGAATCATCGAAAGGGAAAATGCGTTGAGTAAAATAGAATGTACAACCGAAAATATGTAGATAAGAGTGAGTGAGTAGTTCGTGTAGGTCTCACTCGCCCAAAAACTGAGTGAGAGTTTTCGGTTGCATTCGAATTAATTTAAAAGCATACAAAAGTGGACTATACATTTTAACATACGCAAAACTGTACTGCTATGCGAAAGAATAAAAAAAAAAAAGCATTTCATTTTCTTTAAATTAATAATTATTTCATATAACTACTTCTATTCTATTCGATTGATTCAATTGCTGTGACCATATAAATGCATCCATGCAGACCTCTAATACATATGTAAATTATAAAAGTGCTGAAATACCGCTAGCTTGCGAGATAAAATCAGAGATATGAACAAAAGCTCCTTTCGCGGTCATCGGAGTTTTGCTTCTACGCTTACCTCTTTCCTATCATGATATTTGCATATTTGCTCTTTTCTGCCTATTTATCGTGGTCTATGCGTATGTTTCGTTCTTCTTAACTGGGGACCATAATAATAATAATAATAATAATAAGCCACCAAAAATCCATCCAGTTATTTACAGGGTAGAAATATGTTTCACTATATTTGAGTATTTTATTGAGGAGCGGCCTTCTCAGAAAAAGTCTGGTGAGTTTGCTTTATAATTACATATTATATTTATTTGCAAGGAGGACCGTTCGATGCTAAATCAGAACTAAAGATAACTCCAAAAAATCTTTGACTTAAAGCTAACAAAATACTCTCACCTAAGAATGCAGATTCTGTTGGCTGTGCACGATCATCCGTTAAAAATGCTAGGTCAGCAGCTTGACCGACGATAAGCTACGATTAGTAAGGCTGATTTACTTTAGTTAACTTGTGTGTCAAATAAAAAAAAAATACATGGTAATGTGATGTTTCTTGCAGTTTATAACATGATTCTGTGAAACACTTGTCGTGTGGGCGTTTTGACGCAATCAGTCGTCCATATTACAATATAACATGTCATTAAGACAGGTATGTATAACTAAATAAATAAATGGTATTTTCCCACTTTTATTGTAAAATTAAAGGTCTTTAATTAAAATTCATGATTATTTTTGTATATATATTTATTAATATATTTTTTATCAATACGTAAACAAATAATATCAAAACTATTAACAGTTAACGAAAAAAACACAAAAATCCAAGTTTTCACACTTTTGACACTGTCAAGAAATTTTTTTCACAAATCGCTTTATCTCCCTTACAGTTAAATTTTATAAGAAAAGATAATAAAAAACTAATTATTTTAATACATTGTATACCCTCTATTATCATTAGGAACATATTGGTGGCGTTTTTCATCGATCTCTTCGAACTCGAACGATATTTGACATCCAGGGCCCAAAAATTCAAATGTTATACCAATAATAAGCCTAATTTCGAATTTTATCAAGACAGTGTCCCTAAGTATTATGCGCTTACTGTGTGGAATTGGATCCTTTAGAACTGCAGGAAGTCATGGACACACCACCCCAAAACCCAGATCTGAACCTCATAGAAAAATTTTGGGACCACCTTAAGAAAGAAGTGGGAAAAAGGGCACCAAAACACCGAGCACCACTAACTAGAAGAGTGGCAAGAAATTCCAAGGAATATGACCTACTAAAACTGATTGGATCGATGTAAAAACGCCTCCAATATTTTTCTAATGCTAATAGAGAATGTATAATGTATTAAAATTATTAGTTTTTTATTATCTTTTCTTATAAAATTTAAGTGTAAGGGAGCTAAAGTGATTTGTGCAAACAATTTCTTGACAGTGTCAAAAGTGTGAAAACTTGGATTTTGTTGTTATTCTCGTTAATTTGTAATAGTTTTGATAATATTTTTTTACATATTGATAAAAAATATATTAATAAATAGATATAAATAAAAAAAAATCTTAAATTTTGATAAAAGGTGTTTAATTTTGCATTCAAAGTCAGAAAATACAATTTATTTTTATTGTGCAAACAATTTCTTGACAAACTGTAAATGCACTTACAAAATCGTACATATGTATGAATATTAAAAAAATATATAATAGTGACGCATAAAGGCGGTTTCAATAAGGCAGCGCTGAAAAATGGCTTTGAAAATAAGTTTCATACGAATATTTTGGATTTTTCTTTAGTACATATAAAATTAAACTATTCTTTAAGTTGCAATAAAACGATGAATCCTTATCACTAAAATATACTTTCTCGCCGTCGGTATGTCCGATAACGAGTGTGATACTGGTAACCAGTGGTAGTTACCTGTTGTTGGTCACTTGCATGTAAATGCCAGGATGCAGTTGATTTGTCCTTTCAGCAGCATTTTCCTGTAGATAGCTTGAATGCACAGAGGGTATATGATGTAATAAATCATGAGTTCACAGGTTAGTACGGTCAATAACTTGCGAGAGCAATCTGTCAGAAACGCCCATGATTGTCATGGTCGCTTGTATTTCACTGAATGTTGGCATATAAAAAGTTAATGTAAGATAATATTTTTCAAAGGGTTTGTTTATTTGATATATATTGACCTTATAAATAGTTTGGCGTCAAAGAGTTCTTGAAAAGTTTTTCTGATTATCCAGCTACAGAAAAATAAAAAAAAAACATGATCTGCGTGGTCATTAAAGAAGTCTACATGCCAAATGTCTTGACTCTATTTCTTATAGTTTCTGAGTTCAAATATACGTAAATATATTAAGTATGTATATTCATGATCAGCATCATCAGCTGAGGTGACGTGGTCATGTTCGTCTGGCACTCTGTGTGCCTGTACCTGCGCCGGCGGGTCTCTTTCGGCCTTCGCGCCCCCAAAAACTTAATTTTTTTTGTACTAAGCCGAGCCAATTTTTCAAAAACTTTTTGATCTCACCTTTTTTAAAAGTGAGTATAAACCTGCAAAGCAAATTTTAATCAAAACTAATAACTTTGAAAGAAATAAGACGTTCAGAAATACACGTTCACTTTACAATATTTTGAAAATACCTGCAAGTATTAAGCAAAACTTTTCTTTTCTACAAAAAATTGTCCCAAAATTTTGGCGACCCTAAAAATTAATATTTATATGGTGCAAAAATTTGGGAAGTGTAACAAGGAGAGTACAGGTATCATATAATTGAGAAACTTGATTATAGCTATCGTCTCATGTTTATTTTGCAAGCAAACTATAATTAACCGTTGAAGTTAAAAAGTACCGGCACATATGAATATACCTACAAGTTCATACATATAATATCAATCTTTACTAATATATATGTAAAAATGTACAGCGCCCATACATATGTAATTACGTTGACGCATGCTCAATAAAATATTTAAAGTCCAAGAGCACTACTAAATGGCTTCTTTTATATAAACCAAATTAACGTACATATCTGATGGTAGTTAAAATTTTGTTAAGTGAACAATACTCTAAAAACAATAAATAGTTTAACGAACAGAATGGAAAAATTACATGAATATCAGGGATTCGCAGGTCGCTTACATCAATGGAGAGAAAACTTTAGAGAATCTTACAACAATTTCAGTGAGGCTTATTTAAAAAATTGTTTGGAACGAATTAAAAGCTCATTTAGCAGTCAACTTAAAGGAAACGCCAGAATTGGAAATGACTTTTCTCATATATATAGGTAAGTTAATGAAATTTTGTTTCATTAATTTTTTGCATGAATGTTCTTTTCATATATTTTGCGCAATTGGAAAAAATCCAAATTCTAAAATTTTGTTTACGGTATATTGTGTTTGTATGTAACATAGATGGAAACGTATCTTGATCAGCATCGCGTCGATCTATACACGTCTGTCTATATGAACGCGTGGATGTTAGAGACTATTAGAGATAGACACAGCTTGTAGGCTCCTGTAATGCCTTAACTGATCGAGTAATTTCATATTTTAACCACGCCCAGTCCCGCCCCATAAGCCAAATATTCATGCTGCATACGAAAAAAAATATTGTTAACGAATTAATGTTAATTAAGAACGATTCAAAGTCAAAAGCTAACCAAATGCGCTAATACTAGGCGGTGCTGATAAGAAGATAACTATTAAATGTGGCTATTAAATGTGACCGTCTAAAATCGACACACCCTTTTTAAAACCGAGTTGGATTTGGTTAAGGACTTTGTTTGTTGGGAACCACCATGGCCTATATGTAATTGTTTTGTCCAGTAGAAATTAAACATTCAAGTGAGATATGCCTGTAGGAGGTTACGTCGGTCTTATACTTGGGATTTAGAATCGGAATGATTAGGATGGTTTTGTATGCTTGAGGTATGTGGTTCTTTAAGACTTGATTGTAGTGGGATAGTGTTTTGTTCAGCTGTTTTTCATCATACGGTATGAAATCCTGTTGTTTCCTGACGTTGTTTCATTAAGGGATTGTAGAAAAATGGATAGTTCAATTTTGATAATAGATTTATCTATTTCTATTGTGATTGATTGAATGTGATTGAAGGTTATTTATTTGTATTTATGTAAGATGAGTTGGTAGTTGAAGGTTGTGTCTTTTGATAGGTCGGTCGGATTGATAGTGTCGTACAAGTAATATGCCTTTTTGCCATATTATTATTTGTCCGTGATGGTTCCGTGGTAGTCGTTTCGATACAGTAAAAGTTTTTTAGGGGGTTAAGCGGCAGAATCGTCGAATGTTGTTTCAGACTTAGGTGGCTTGTTTTGTAAATTTGGTTGTGGCTTCCTCTTTCGTTGTCTTGAATTCTCTTTTTAAAAGCGTTTTGGCTTTCCTCGCGTGGCTTCCGCCGCATAACTTACAGCCCACCTTCCGCCTTATTAACCAAGCGGCGTCGTTCACCGAACGGCTTGACTCGTAGGGATAGATCCAATAAAATAAAGCGTGGAAGGGAGCACGAGAAAGAAGAATAATGCGTTTGTTGCTCTGAACGGTAAAAATCTCATGCAGGTCATAGATTTACAACGCCTTAGGAATAGAGGACTAAAATGTCTAGCCCTAGTAGATACTGGCTGCCTACATTACAATTAATAAGGTTATTTGGAAAAACGACATGCCTTTATGGAGATGCCTCTACAATTTTGTCTTTTTTATGTAGAGGAATTATAAATAATAATAATAATTTCTTTCATATAGGGGAAAGATCGAAGTTTCCAGAGGGGGTACAATGATTTAGCCAGTTCCGCCGCATACATAGGTCGTTTTTCAAGAACGAGCCGCTCGATGTCTAAGTTTGTCATCCTGGGGCTTCGAGGTGCACTCTCTATTTGGAGCGTAGAGGTACGGGCAGCTGTAACTAAAACACTCTCCAGGATATTTGCTGCTGATTCCATCTCGGCATCAGCTTAATGGGTTCAGCTCAATTTGTGAACTTATGTATTTTCTGTATTTGACCCAGTTTGTTCTCTATGATGTTAATCTTCTAGCCTGCATTGTAGTCTCAGGGCGTTGAAGAAGGTTTGGATTTAAGAGGACTGGCGAGTGGTCAGATGATAGATCCGGTAGAGATTCGGCACTGATGAGGTTTCGAGGGATATTTTTAGTTATTGCGAAGTCGATCAAGTCATGAATTTTGTTGGGGTCGGTAGGACAGTATGATGGTCTGCCTAAAGAGACGTAGTCAAGCTTTCTGTTTGCCTTTATGATGGCGTTATACAACTGTTTCCCTTTAGGGGTGACGAGGTGACCTGCAGCAATGAAGTGGTCCCCTAGGGTGTTGAAGAAGTCCAGAAATTGTGGTTCGAAAACATTGAAACTAGGGAATCAAAGGTAAGGGATGTGAGGGTAAGACTGCCGCTTTTTAGTTGTACATATATGGATGTGGCCTGCAAGTACTTTTTTCCAAACTCGCTGTGATAGTGGTGTTTGATGCGGTTCCTTATCATGATACCTGGATGATTCGTTCCGTAGAACAAAAAGCAACTTATTTCATATTTGATATAAATAAGTGTAACAAACGGGCGTAAAAAATGGTGAGAGGTAACAAACATACAAATCCGGAAATACTTCCGGATATGCGAAACGTGCATAAGATAAAAGTCGAGCCAGATAGAGGTGGCAAGGCAAATTCTCAAATAGTTTTCGAAGTCGTCATGTATGGTATTTTTGAACTTCGTGGGCCAATTCCCTAGGTCAAAAAAAGGTCGATGCTATTAGTAATGATCGACAGGTTCGTGAAAGTGACCGAAATGATGCCATGGAGATAGGCGAGAGGATCATTGCCATTCGTAGTGCCAAAAATGATGTACACACTGTGTATACGGCGCCAAGCTCCTCCCGACGGAGAGGTCGCGACTGAGAGGCGAAAAGGACGGTGAAGATGATGGTTGCACTGTTCGTCGAAAGGGATCAGGTGACATGGGATTAGCATTGGCCACAGTTGACGCGTGCAGTCAACCCCATTATTTCTGAGTCATTCCAAAATGTGGAGCTCATTTTTTAATTTATTAATTTCATCCGGTTGATGAGATTCGGCCTCGAATACCACAATCCTTTTGTTGCTCACCCTCTGAATTTCGTCACCTTTTTCTGTGGCATTGTTTCTCGACATTGCAAACTTTTCGAGTTTGTCGATTTATTGATGTTGCTGGACTGGAATTTTATCACTTTTCTCCTCATCATTGTTGCTGAAAATTCGAAAGTTATTTTCTTCTTTCCGCTTTGTGTACTATAACAATGTCAATGACACGGAGCAACATTCTTGGAATGTTCCATTTCGTTACTTTTATTTTCAACACGAAAACTTATTTGTACCAGTCTTTTTTTCAATGCGTTTTTGGTACTACTTCTTTTCATGTTTTTGTTTATGCAAAAATTTTTAAGGAGTAGACTCGCAAATATTTTCTTTGTTTATGCGAATACTTTTAGTTTAAAAATTTTAAATCCTCGATCAGACATGCAGTGTACGTTTTCATACATATAGTGACATATCAAAATCTCCATGTATCCGATTGCCCAATACATTTCCTTCAACTTAGCAACCCACTGTAATTGTATCACACAAAGTAATACTAGATCAGCACATTTAAACACGCACCCAAAGTACCATCGGTCATTAAAATTCCCATGCCCGATTAGACATAAACATCCACTGCCACGTCCCCATAATCAACTAGACGAACACTCAAGTTTCGGCAGCCCAAAAAAAAAAACAATTCCTAAAATCAAAATTCTAGGACTCAAAGTTTGTCATCTGGACATATGGGCATCAAAGAAAGCCATAAACCTTTTAGAGACAAGGGAAAATCCTGAAATTCCCGATCAAATTAAATAACTCAAAATTAGCTCACTCCATTCTGAAAGCTTATCGAAATTCACTCAAAACATACACTCAATAAAGTAAAAGCTCTACAGAATATTCGTCAATAAAATAAAAGCACAAAGGCTTCGCCAGATAAATTAGGATATAAGCTTGAGTTAAGATTTGTCCCTACAACTGTATACAGCTAATCTCCCGGCTTCGGGTCTATTCGAAAATAAAAATCCTTTCTGGAGTTGTAATTGTCGCAGTCGGTAGGATAACAGTTAGAAATATCGTTCGGTCAAAGGACTCTCAAAAAATTCGGAAAGCGAGAAGTGAGTTAAATTCAAAAATCGAAAGTCCAATTCAAAAAATCCAATTCTTTCTGTGCTTTGTGGAAAAATTAAAAAACCAACGGACCATACTATGAAATTCCAATTTGGTCAGTGTTTCGCGAATATTCAAAGAATTTAACGAAATATTATGAAAACTAAAAATTCAATTCGGTCAGTGCTTTTTGGGAAATTAAACCATACTGTACAAACCAGAACATATTTTTTGAAAAATATAGACAAACCTAAAAAACTTCCAAAATGACGACTCCGCTCCCAATGAATTATGCACAAAAGAGCAGAAGTTCCAGATTCATGATTTTTTAAAAGACTTTCTAAAACTTTGCATTGCAAAAATAAACTTTGCAAAAGAAACAATCCATTTAAATGGAAAAAAAAATTCATTCAAATATGGTGACGAAATAATTGATAGAGTAGAAACCGCAGATACCTGCCCTAGCTTGCAATTACCTGAAAATCAATAGTCTAATTACGCCATCAATAATTCGTTGGAAGAAACAAATGCATTTAGATTAGAACACCCAAATGTAGAAGTAAAAGAAAGACTTAAAAAAGATGAATGTAGTGATATTTAATATCGTGGCAATTTCACCTTTACAAGCACGATAAAACACTCTATTGAAACCAATTACGAGGATCCTGTATACAGGAAACCCTACAAATATCCTGTCAGTAGACGACGAAGTAAACAAGTAACTGATATGATCGAACAAGGAATCATCCGAAAGTGTGGAAGCGTGCTGAAGTAATTGTCCTCCTCAAGCCTGGAAAACCTGAAGCCAATCTAGCCACGTATCGTCCGATTAGTTTGCTGGCAATCCTCTCTTAAATACTTGTCAAATACGCGTTTGATAGAGTCTGGCACCCTGGACTCCTTTTCAAACTTAAATCCCACCTTCCAAGTTCCCATTTCGCCTTCCTCAAGTCGTACACAGAGGAAAGAGAATTCCGAGTGAGATGCGGATCATCAATCAGCACGCCTAGGCCTATAAGAGCAGGAGTACCTGTAGGCAGTGTTCTTGGACCCATCTTATACACACTCTACACAGCGGACCTTCCCATCACCTCCTCTCGGAACCTCACAGTAGCTACATGTGCAGATGACACCGCTTTCCTGGCCTCCGCCACAGATCCACAGAAAGCATCAGCCATCATACAACTGGATGCTCAACGCGGAGGTCAACGCGGAGAAATCCTCCCACACAACCTTCACACTACTCAGGAGGGATTGCCCCCCCGTCACACTCAACGGGGAAACCATCCCTATGAATAACACTCCCAAATATCTAGGGCCGACCCTGGACCGCAGGCTCACATGGCGCCCCCACCTGATCAACAAGCGTAAAAAGGCCAAACTACGACTTAAGCAACTGCACTGGCTCCTGGGGAGAAGGTCCAAGCTCAAAGAAAAACTCAAACTTCTTATTTACAAAGTAGTGCTGAAACCAATCTGGACTTATGGGATACAGTTGTGGGGGCACGGCAAGCTGTTCTAACCGCATCAGAATACAGCGGTTTCAGAATAAATACCTAAGAACAGTTTCTAACGCCCATCCGTACCACGAAAACTCAATAATCCATAAAGAAATTGGAATTCTATTGGTAGCAGAGGAGATCATCTGACTCGGCGAAAGATACAAAAAAAAGACTGGACAAATATCCCAACTACCTGATCATCAACCTCCTAGATAATAGATAGATAATAGCCAATCCCTAAGACGCCTGAATAGGAAACACCCGCTTGACCTCCCCCACCAATAGACACCTAAGATATAGATTCATTCCTCATTAGATATTCATTCCATGTACCTCCCCAATTAAGTCAATGTCACCCAGCATAACATTAAAGAGCCAATTTTGAAACTCCAAAGATAAAAAATCAAATTAAGAGAATTTGACTGTCTCATAAAATATCTACCTGGAAAAGAAAACTATATAGCAGATGCTCTCTCTAGAGTTAAAATAGAAGAAACTATGCTAGGAGAAACTCTGAACAATTCCCAAAGTGTAATAGCTACATCATCTACGCAAAAGCCTTTAAATTGCTACAGTCGACAAATCGAATTAATAATAGGTAACGAAAACAAAACAGACGTAATTCATTATTTTACCAAAATAAAAATTAAAATTCAATATAAAGAATTAACAACAGAACTATCTAAAGAAATAATTAAAGAATATTTATGTGAAAAGTACAGTGCTTTATATAATATTTCCATAATGAACCAGATGAAACATTCTAAAATGCATTTGCAGAAATCATAGGATCCAATAGAACCAAAGCAATAAAAACCACAAAATTAATTGATTCAAACTCTTATGCAGATATCAAAGAAACCATATTAAAAAGACATGGAGAATTATTATATCCTAGAATAGAGAAAACAACAAAATGGTTTAAAGAAAAATTCTATTATCCAGATGATCAAAAGTTAATCCACAATATTATAAATGATTGCGAAATTTATAATATAGCAAAAACGGAACATAGAAATACCAAATTAAAATAAAAGATCTTAAATATAATAAACAATTTTTGTTCTGCATAGAAAATAAGTTATTCTGTCCTGCGTCGATGTAGGAGGCGTTGCAGGTTGAAATGTTAGCTGCTATCCTGGAATTTTGCAGTGTTACTGCAGTTGTGGGGACTGTCTTCTTATGAAGATTAGGTTGGAGAGTTTACTTCCGCTTTAATCACCGGCCTTGTGGCTCGGCAATTATGGGAATAATAAGACAAGGTTTTACGGCAATGCCGCAGCCATGTTTTATTTTCGAAGCGTAAGCTTTCGTATCTTACACAGAACTGAAGTACAAAATATATTGAAACATAAGTCTACCCTAGCTCCAATGCATCACGCCATAAAATCGTGGTCGGCACGCCGACTCAGCATTTCATGTATTGCAATTTGGCACTCCGGATATAGCGGGGCGTCTTGGGCGCGTCAGCATTGTTTGTGTAAGTCTACTTAGATGCTAGGGTATTATTTATGTAAAACTACTTAGTTGCCGAATCAGATATATCGAGTGTTCTTTTCAGTTGTTAACTACCACCCTCCTCAGATTTAAGACCATCCTCGGTTGTATTAAGCTTATTAATCGCTTGCTGTATATTGATGGAGGCTCATTTTCTCCTTAATGCCAAAAAAGGATTAATGATCCAATCAGACCGATGTTCAGGATCACTCCGGCCACGAACCAAAGTTTGGGGGAGCCCGCGGCGTCAACCTCGTCCTTGAAACCTTGGATGAAGCGTAGATTGTTGTTGCCTATGCGGTGTAGCAAGGGTATGCTCAGCACTGGGTCTTGGCTGACAATTTAGTAGCGGTGATCGTACTATGCCAGGATGCTTGTCCAATGTTTTTTGCAAATTTACGAACTGCGTTCCGTTACCAGGTGCGTTCCTTTAACGAGCACCTCTGGGCCGGCGTTCGTGCTGATGCGGGCTGTTGCATCGTTGATGATAACGATGCCATCATCTACGGGCATTACTGCCCTCAGGTGGCTGAGTTGAGTATGACATTGGGCCGTATTTCCACATGGAGCGAATGAGTACAGGTTTCTCGACGAGTCAGCTTGCAGAAGGTGTTGTGCGTGGTTTTTGTGCACTCGGTGACAGCAAAGGTGCCTTCTTCACATACTGCCAACATGTCATCGTCAAGCCGTAGGATTACTTGATAGTGTGATACCGGGTAGACGGAAACCTTCTTACATCTAACTTTGACTCTAGGATAAGCTATTAGTATATGGATTATGTCCTCGGATTGGAGAACCCTAAGTCTAGCAGCTTCTAATAAACTAACTATTGGAGTGTCTTGCTTAATAAGTGATTTCAGATCGCCATGATTAAGAATCATGGTATTTACTGGGTTAGCTGTTGCCAATGTTGCAGTGAGAATAAAATTTTGTATTTCTCTTGTCAGCATTCTATTTCTTGCTAGAAGTGCCTCGTACATATGTGGGGTGTCAAACAAATCGTTTTTTCGGGCTTTGATAATTTTATTAATGGTGTCGGTTAGCTTGTTTATCATTTTGTAAGGCGTTAATATTCTGCCTGAAGAGAGCATCGGCCACATGATTTTTTTTACCCGGTTTGTAATGGGTTTTCGCATTATGATCGTCTATATACCATTTCCATATTTTTATCTTTGGATTAGGATTTCGATCAGACACCGCGAATATCAAAGGCTGGTGCTCCGTAAATGTTAATATCGCGAGTGCCGTACAAATAGTGCTGTAGCTTGCCTAGAGCCCACACTATGGCCAACAATTCACTTTCATTCGTGGCATAGTGTGACTCGCTTTCTTTGAAGGTCCTAGAGATCATTGTAATAGGTCTCTTTTCCTGCGATAGAACGGCGCCGATACCGTTCGCGGAAGCATCCGTTGTCAGATCGAACGGCTTCCTGAAATCAGGGTATCTGAGAATTACATCTTCGGAAGCCAACAAATTTCTTAGCCTCTCGAATGCATCTCTCTGAAAGTCGCCGAAGTCAATAGGAGTTTTCTTAAACATGTGTTTGCTCGCGATTGCCGCAAAGTCTTTAACGAAACATCGATAATAACTGGCCAGGCCCAAAAATTACCTAAGCTCATACAGATTTGTCGGTTCTGGGTACTCCTTTATGGTTTTTACTTTTTCTGGGTCGGTTTTTGCATCTACGTTGGTTACAATAAATCCCAGATACTCAACACTTTGCTTGAAAAAGTGTGTTTTTTCGTTAGACACCTTCATGTTGGCATCACATAGGCTTTTTAAAACCCAATCTATGTGCCGAACATGGTCTTCCTCATCATCGGAAAAAATAATGACGTCATCTACGTAAACGTAGCATGATTTGCCAATTTGTTCTCGTAGGACATCGTCGATCGCTCTTTGGAAGATGCTTCCCGCATTCTTGAAACCGAATGGGAATCGACAAAATTCATACTTCCCGCCATTTATTGAGAAGTTCTTCTCGCGGTTATGCTCGGCCAAGTAAATCTGGTGATAGCCGGACTTTAAATCTAGCGTTGTAAAGTACTTGGCTTTACCTAAATTCGCCAGTATCATGGGAATATTCGGCATTGGGTACTTTTCAGCGATAAGTTTCCTAAAGTCTATGACCAAACACTTAGTCTTATTGCCGAGATCGTCATGGCCTTTTTTGTCCACAACCCATGTTGGGTAGTTGTAAGGTGACTTTGAAGTTCTAAAATTGCCTTTTTGCAAACAGTCTGCGATTTCTCGCTTCACGAACTCAGATACGCCCATAGGATGCGGGTATAGTTTGGAATATACCGGCTTATCATCGCTTGTCCGAATTGTGGCAACGACAGAAGTGTTAAATGGCAGTGCCTCGTTAGAGGCCGAAAACGCCTTAGATCTGTTCGTGATCATATTTTGAAATTCAATTCTGGTACGGCAATGGATTCTGGTACGGCAATGTCATTCATTCGATAGCGAAATTCGGAAACAGAACCATAATTTATTGTACCTTTCTCAATGTCCAATTTCGATCCTACTTGAGCCAGAAAATCAAATCCTATCATTCCATCGAAAGGTGTCAGCGCGTCTAAGAGAAAGAACGTAGCTGTTTTCCCAAAAACGTTCATCAAACATTTCTGGTGAACCTTGTTAGACCCATGAATGGAACTAACTGTGAAAGGGGAATCGACCGGCACCACATTTTTTAGCTCCTTTACCGGCTTGATGTAGTTTTTCCCCGCCCCTGTGTCGATTAAAATTTTTAGTTGTCTCCCCTGTGACTGGCGTTCCATGAATGACAGCCGTGAGCGCTCCCTAAAAAATTTATCTGATCATTATCATCAGACTCCTCATCTATTTCGGTAAAGGCCGCTGCGGCGGCGCTTTCATATTCACTGTCATTCTTATCGTCAGCCTGTTGCATGGTATTTTGCACTCTCTGACACCTTTGACCTCGGAAACTCTCGCTTCTGGTGTTTGCGGGTTGACCGCTTCCGAGCCTAATTCCATAGGCTCAGGTGACTGATTATGGTATTTGTTTGTGCCTTGGGGCGAATTATCCTGTTGAGGCCTATTTTGGTTTTTATAGAAGTGAGGGTTTTTTTTTCTGACCATCTTCGGCCCTGCTATTTTTTCTCTGTGGCTCTCGTGAGCTGCTTTGATTTTTTTCGCTGCTCATAGGTGAGTGCCCTATCTTCCAAATCCTTTACATACGTGGCAGCTAAGGTAGTGCGTTCTATGTTTGCTTCGGATCCCCTAGCTAAGGCTAAAGCTGAGGGCAAATCCTTGAGTTGAGTCGGTAGGACTATGGCTCTCAAGGGTTTTCTGAGACCTGCACTGAACGCATGGAGGGCATCTTCTCTAACCTCAGTATTGAATAAAATAGCACTGTCCGGTTCATGTGTCATAACGATCTTATTTGTTATCAATGTCAACCGTTTTTCTACGTCGTCGTACTACTGCATCAGGCTAAGTTCTCCTTGCCTGATTGTCTCAAGTCCCTGCCCTGAAACGCAGCGACGTTTCGCCGGCGAAGTTGCAGTCCAATCGAGCAATTATGGAATTGAAATTTAAGACTGTGTTATGGCCAACTAGTAGCCCTCTTGCCAATCCCCTGATCTTATTTCTGATAATAAAAACATCTTGGTAATGTGCCTCGCTGCCATGATACACGTGTATGGTTTAAAGATTTCATATGCGTCTACGGCTGACTGTCGCCACGACACATAATCATCCTGGTCTCCCATAAAATCTGGCATGGTTTTTACAATGTCAATCTTGACTTCACATCGAATTTTTGGATCTAAAGTTATTTTTTGTAGCCTTCCACTTGCCGTGCTTCCACACGCGAGCTTTGCAAGCTCTGTTGTTTAACCTCATCTAATTGTGTTTCAAATACCTGAGTCAGCCTAGCTTCTTGCTTGGCTAGGGCCTGGCTAACGGCTCTGGATATTATTGCCTGTAGCTGGGCAGCTTTCATGTCTGTAGTGTAATTGGTTGTAGGGCGAAAGCCTTGTTTTTCTAACATCCACCCGTCGTCACTATCGTATTCGACTTTAATATCTCTATATACACTTGCGCAACTCATCGACTAATAGTTGCCACTATACAAATATATTTTTGGCGAGCACAATTAATCGACTTTCGTGAAACAACGAAAAAACAACGAGAAAATAGAATGGAGGTAGACAACTTTTATATTAAAAAAGGTTCTCAAAAAAATATAATTCCTTCTGCTTTTTTTTCTCTTTTTTTTATTTTATGCCGCAAGAAACATACGGTAACTTGGGGTATGAAATTTATTTTTAATTTAATAAAAATTTTTTCTCTTTTTTTTATTAAATTTTTAATAACTTATTTTTTTGTTATTACTTTGTTATTACGTTGTTACTTTTATTTATTTATTTTTTTTTTTAAGATGACTGTCTTCCTCTTGGCTTCTGGCCTATGGACTCAGATAGCTATGATAGTTTATAATAATAACGACAGATTGCCGGAGTTGGTTTTATGTGCTCTTTATTATTGAATTGTCCAAAACGAACATGGAAAAAGCTTCATAGCGGCCTCTGCCAATGTGCAGAGCTTATGCCGGCTATGTGCGAGCTTCCGGCCGAATGCTTGGTCAGCAATTTGATTAGTTAACTACTCCCCCCTCAAGATTAGGGCCGCCCTCGGCCGACCCTATTTGGGCAAGGACTTCCTTCAGTTGGGCTGCGGACTTTTTGGCCATCGTGGCTTGCTGGCAGGTTAGGCCGATGCAGATAAGAGCGCAGAAAATTGCTCCTACAATTAGCGCTATCTGACTTAGTCGGTATCCATCGACGTCTTCCTCGAATTTCCTGATCCGCTTCAGATTCCTTTCACTCGAGCGGTGAAGATATGGGAGGCTTAGGATCTCGTGTTTCATCGAGATATTCAGAACAGGGGAGTTAGCGACTCCCGGTGCCCTCTTCTGGACCATGTGGTGATTTATAAAGACGATCTCATTGACCATAGCACTCTCAATGAATGTTATTAAGTGCGTGCCTCTAATGTGGATGTTTGTTCTATTATCCACGCGCACGAGTGCTGGTCTATCATTGATGACGATTATTCCCTAGTCGACATAGGTGATCGGATTTAGGTCACTCTGCTGTGTGTCGCAATGTGCCATGACTCCAGCGTGGAGTTCCTGGGCGCACGAGCTCACCGAAGATAATTGGATTTTTTTTCTATTAAAATTGTATTTATTTACATTCCAGTCCACTGTTACTATTTATAATAACTTATACTGCAGAGATTCATAATTTCTAGCGAGTATTTACATATTTACATACTTAAACCTAATAAGCGAGTCTAGATGCATGAATTAATTTATGGTAATCAATTAATTTATACATATTCTTGGCAGATCTGTTGGGTGAATGCCTCCTTCTCACCCTCTGTCCCATTACTTGTCTCCTCTTCAAGAGTTTTCGAGCCAACTGCTTAGCGTGGTTTCCCAATTTATTTAGGTACGCGATTGCTAGCTTGTTTATGACATCGCCAATCCTTGGTACCTTCAGCTCTTGTTCAATGTCTTTGTTGCAAATGTACCAAGCCGCTCCAGATAGTTTACGCAAGATTTGCGACTGCGCCACACGAATTTTGTTAAGGTGCGACTTTGCGGCGATGCCATACACTTGGATGCGATATTTCCAAATAGAAGCCAAGACAAGCTTATAAATTTTGGCCTTGTTATAAATTAAACGTTTGTTTCCAGGCCTAAGGAGCCAAGCCATGCTGTTCGCCTTTGTTTTGGGCCGCCGAGTTACATCCGTTACATGGCGTTGAAATGTAAGTCACTTATCCAGAGTGACACCGAGGTATTTGTGGGCTTTCGATTGTGTGAGGAGCTTCATGCAAAAACACACCTGGTGATGTGTCTTTTCTCAGGGTGTACGTCACGGAGACACACTTACCGTTTGGTTAGGATGTTGAGGTTCGCCTGCGTTTGTTACAGGAGGAAATGCAGCATTCGGAAAAGTCTGGAACCTTGTATTTGAGAAAGCATTTCGCTGTTGGGAGTATTTTCCATCAGGTCGTGTGCTCTGTTGTCCAGTTCTAGTCGCATCTGCATACGATAGGCCCAGCCGCACGATTGAGGATGGAATAGCTTGTTGCTTGATGTTTCGCATGGGCTGTGGATGTTCTACGCGGGTCATGGGAGTCATGTTGATTCCAGTTTTTCGGCTTTTGAGTCTCTGGACGTAAATTCAATAGTGCAATAGTTTTTGGTGTGATCAAAGCCAAAACATCGGTAACATTGACGCAAACTAACATTTTTTCTCGGCAATTCCGCTCTGACTTTTTGACGGCCAACTTTATTTATTTATTATTCAACATTCTGTGACTTCACCTTTGGATTATAGGTATTAACCACAGCGTAACCTTGGGAGGTGAACGCATTTAAAATTCGCTCAATTGGGGTAGAGGCAGCCAAGTTGCACACCACAACCCTGTAGGCTCTGTCTTCCGGGAGGCAGAAGTGAGTGCATTGGAGATTAACTTCTGATAAGTGATAGCTCTGTGGGCATCAGAGTCACGGGGGTATCTGCGCAAGTTGCCATTACGCGCGATCTTGAGCTCATATGAGTCAGACGATACCGCCGAGTCGAGAAGTCTTTCTAAGGCAGGTACTTCGCTGACAGAAAGTACTGTTATGTGGCTAGGTTTAGGTGACTTCTTTGTCACTGGAATTTTAGCTTGTCGAGATTCTTCTTCTGCAACGGTTTCGTCCTGGAGAATGTCCATGCTATTTTCGCCTTCTTGACAGTCATCTAGGTTTGCAAGAGAAGTAAGATGGTTTCTATGTTCGATCACATGGGCTCATTTTTTTCGAACTTTTCAGTGAGGTTGGTAGGCTTCTCTTCTTGCATGGAACTTTTTGGCAAGAGACTGAAGCCGGCTGGAATGTGAGCGTATTCTTTTTTTACAATTTGCGGTAATAGGCGACTATTTCCAACTGTTTTCTGGTTAGGTTTGTTGTTTGCTTGAGCTGCCAGTTGTGCTAGGCGGGGGTATGCTCTGAAAGGAGCATCCTGTTCGTGGTACCTCTCGTAACTCCGCTTTAGTGCACCCAGCGACTTCCGACATCTCGGAATCGATCGACCATACTTCTCTTGAAGCACCTTTTTTTTTAATTTCCCCTTTTTTTTTGAATTTCCTCGATGAAATAATAAGATTTGATTATTTTGCCAAAAAAAATTTTTTTTTTCGGAAAATATTTAATGAAAATAAAATCGAACTGATCCTTTACTCAATGATGATTCGACTGTTGAAGATAACTGGCAGAACGTCACGCTGGGTAATATGGAGCAGCTCGTTACGATGCGAATTTTTTTTTTGCACTCCGCCACCATTATCGTCTAACCTCAATACCGTATCATGGTGTGCCACTGGAAGGACGGTGATCTTATTACAGGCCATAATGATCTTGGGGAATTTTATTATGAAATGCAAAATGATAAGGGATTGTAGGACTTTCACGGACGCAACGTACAAAATATCCCTTATGAGGGTATCGGTGGGCTCCTCTACCCAAACATTCTCCAAATCTGCAATTTCCAAAATGCTCGGACTAACTACGTTAATCTTTGCGAGTGTAAATGTTAACATTAGATTCTGTAGTACAGTGACAATGATTCTATTGCGCGTTAATAACATTTCGTATAAATGTCAATTTGTGCACTTGTGGAAGCTTATAAAAGTTGATTAACTGTGTTGGTGAGTTCATTGATTCGAACATGTATTTTGGTGTTGATCTCAATTTGACTATTGTGTGCATCAATTAGTTGTGCTTCAGTAAACTTTATCTTCTCAAAAATCCTCAGCGTCAGGGGTCCCTGCGACAACCTTCAACGCACTTCCCAAGAAGTCTAGGCTCCTGACTACTCTGTGATGGACGCTCAACGAGTCAAGCATGTCACGGAGGTTAGCAATATCAATGCTCAGAAGCTCTTTCATTCGGGGATTCGGGAAACATATCGACCATGCTGTCGGTTTCATCAACCACTCGCCTATACTCAGAGAGATTAGCCGAGTGTCTAACATAGGCGAATTCCTCCCAGACTAAGACTTTACCGTCGATGACTATAATTTGCTTGGGAATAGTCAGTGATATGGGACGATGTCACGGCCAGGAGACAGAGTAGAAGCGTTGAAAACGACCTGAATTATGTGTGGTTGATTAATACGTATTCGGAATGGAGTTGTCCACCACGAATTATAGTAAATAGAGGATGTAAACTGATAAAAAATAATACCGAAGGGCTATGAATAATGAGAAATGAAAAGAAATGAAAACTTATGCCAAGTGTCTATAAATAATAAAAATAACTGAAAACTGATGCCAAGTGGCTATGAATGAAAAAAAAAATCAAAAACTCGAGGGAACCGCAACTGGGCTTTGCTCGGTTTACCTGAGGTTGTCTTTGTGGACCACCCTCCCTTTAATTATAATTGTGGTCCCCAAGTCTGCCTCAATGGTTCTCTCCTCGCATAAGGGAGTGAGTTTGTTGCCAATGGCCCGGTTGACTTTCATAGGCCTTTATCGCCGACCTGGAACACTCTGTACGCCGAGAAGCGTTTTCTCAGTTTCTTGTCAAATTTTTGGGCGTTTTTGATTTTTTCCTGGAAATCACTTTGTGGATCGTCCGGATCTGCCCGCATGACCTCGGCCGGTTTCTTGTTAATGACGGAGTGGATAGACTTGTTATATCTGGCTGTGGTCAGCAAGATCAACTCCACCGTGTCACCTATGCCTTTGTCAATTTGTAGACATTTAGAAAGTTCGACCAACGAGCTGTGGAAGCGTTCCACCTGTACGTTGGAGACGCTATGGAGGGGCGGTGTATTCGAGATACTGACGCCGAAATGGTTTTCCAGCATAGCCACTATTGTTTGCGATTTCAAAAATGATTCATTGTCGCAGTATATGGCTTTGGCTTTGGGGAAAACATTCATGAGTTGTAAAAGGGGTGCTTTCAAATCCTCTATGGTTCTAGACGGAATCATGGCGAATTTAGAAAATTTTTCAATGCAGGTGAGAAAGTATTTTTTATCCGTTGAGAAAATATCGATGAGTTATTTTTCTCCTACATGGGCCGGGATTGGGGTTTCACCGAGCTCCGGTTTCTTCTTACTTACGTACTTTGCTTTGGCGCAAGTTTTGCAATTGCTAGTTCACTCGCCAATTTGATCATTTTCGGGAAGTAGTACCTGCTTCACGTTTTCTTGGACCGACCTGTGAGCTCTGTTGTGGTCAGCGGAGTGGATCTCTTTTCTCTCCTGGACCGTGAAAATATCGATGACCCTTTTTTTACAATACCAGAACTTTGTGGCCGGAAATTGTCGAACCACTTCGTCCTGGATTTGTGCCAGCGTGTAAAGATCACAGTGGAAGGCATTCACACCATTAGGGATAATGGTGTTGGCAAGTTCCTCTAGCAGAGTATGTTCGCACGAGAAGTTGATCGAGTGGCGCCTCTTATTCCCAAACAGTATAAAAGTGCGTTTCCAAGGGGAGCGCGCCTCTTCTAAAATTATTAGGTTCTGGAAGCAATTTAGCGGTTTGTCCGTGGACTCGAGTGTGTGCAAGCGAAAGTTCGCTGTGAACCGGGGCCGGGCACGACTCTGGTTCCTAATCTCCAAGAACGTTGAGTTGTTGTCTCGAGAGGGCATCTGTAACGATAACTGCATCTGTAACGTTAACTTCTCTGTCGCTCAATGTCCAGAGATCATTGTAATCGGACGTCCCTCTTGGGATAGCACTGCGCCAATGACGTAGGCCGAAGCATCTGTCGTTAGATCAAACGCTTTTTTGTAGTCAGGGTATTTGAGGATATCTCAGATGCCAGGATATTACGTAGTTTCTAGAAGGCACGTTGTTGCATTTTTAAAAAAGCGCACTTAATTAAGGGCGGTGCGACCGATCAATCTATGTTGGCAAAATTGACATCGGGGCAAGTGTGAAAGTCAATTTGCTCTACTACGGAGCCCCATTTGAGCTGACCGGAAGCTAGGCAAAGCGACGTACCGGCCTGTTTTAACTGGTCTAGGCCAACGATCGCGTCGAAGAAGGTCAAATCTGGTAGTATAAAAAACGTAGCTCTGTACGCCGAGAAGCGTTTTCTCAGTTTCTTGTCAAATTTTTGAGCGTTTTTGATTTTTTCCTGGAAATCACTTTGTGGATCGTCCGGATCTGCCCGCATGACCTCGGCCGGTTTCTTGTTAATGACGGAGTGGATAGACTTGTTATATCTGGCTGTGGTCAGCAAGATCAACTCCACCGTGTCACCTATGCCTTTGTCAATTTGTAGACATTTAGAAAGTTCGACCAACGAGCTGTGGAAGCGTTCCACCTGTACGTTGGAGACGCTATGGAGGGGCGGTGTATTCGAGATACTGACGCCGAAATGGTTTTCCAGCATAGCCACTATTGTTTGCGATTTCAAAAATGATTCATTGTCGCAGTATATGACTTTGGCTTTGGGGAAAACATTCATGAGTTGTAAAAGGGGTGCTTTCAAATCCTCTATGGTTCTAGACGGAATCATGGCGAATTTAGAAAATTTTTCAATGCAGGTGAGAAAGTATTTTTTATCCGTTGAGAAAATATCGATGAGTTATTTTTCTCCTACATGGGCCGGGATTGGGGTTTCACCGAGCTCCGGTTTCTTCTTACTTACGTACTTTGCTTTGGCGCAAGTTTTGCAATTGCTAGTTCACTCGCCAATTTGATCATTTTCGGGAAGTAGTACCTGCTTCACGTTTTCTTGGACCGACCTGTGAGCTCTGTTGTGGTCAGCGGAGTCGATCTCTTTTCTCTCCTGGACCGTGAAAATATCGATGACCCTTTTTTTACAATACCAGAACTTTGTGGCCGGAAATTGTCGAACCACTTCGTCCTGGATTTGTGCCAGCGTGTAAAGATCACAGTGGAAGGCATTCACACCATTAGGGATAATGGTGTTGGCAAGTTCCTCTAGCAGAGTATGTTCGCACGAGAAGTTGATCGAGTGGCGCCTCTTATTCCCAAACAGTATAAAAGTGCGTTTCCAAGGGGAGCGCGCCTCTTCTAAAATTATTAGGTTCTGGAAGCAATTTAGCGGTTTGTCCGTGGACTCGAGTGTGTGCAAGCGAAAGTTCGCTGTGAACCGGGGCCGGGCACGACTCTGGTTCCTAATCTCCAAGAACGTTGAGTTGTTGTCTCGAGAGGGCATCTGTAACGATAACTGCATCTGTAACGTTAACTTCTCTGTCGCTCAATGTCCAGAGATCATTGTAATCGGACGTCCCTCTTGGGATAGCACTGCGCCAATGACGTAGGCCGAAGCATCTGTCGTTAGATCAAACGCTTTTTTGTAGTCAGGGTATTTGAGGATATCTTAGATGCCAGGATATTACGTAGTTTCTAGAAGGCACGTTGTTGCATTTTTAAAAAAGCGCACTTAATTAAGGGCGGTGCGACCGATCAATCTATGTTGGCAAAATTGACATCGGGGCAAGTGTGAAAGTCAATTTGCTCTACTTCGGAGCCCCATTTGAGCTGACCGGAAGCTAGGCAAAGCGACGTACCGGCCTGTTTTAACTGGTCTAGGCCAACGATCGCGTCGAAGAAGGTCAAATCTGGTAGTATAAAAAACGTAGCTTTTAGGTTAAAAATAGACACAAAACATTTTGTAGTGGTTGTGGTCACCTTATGAATCGAATGGATTGCAAATGGGGACTCTACCGGGCGGACGCTTTTCAACTCCCTAAATGGTCGGATGAAATTTTTTGACGCGCCCGTGTCAACCAAGAGTTTCATGTCGATTCCTGCTACTCTTGGTCTGATGACAGTCACCAGGGATTTTTCCCTAAAAAATTAATAGCATCCGAGTCAAGGATGGCATCATCGTCGACCCTTCCCGCTGCACTGGATGCTGCGGCGGCATAAGCCGTGTCCGAACTATCCGAGGCCTGAGCAACATGGTTGACTCTTTGCCTTTTAGGAGGGGCCGAGCGGCCAGACGCGGCCGGCGTCGATTTCGGGAAAGCCGGGGCATGGGATGGTTGCATTTTGAACAGTGACGGGTCAAAGTCCATAGGTTCCGGTGTGCTTCCTCGAGCCACCCTCTCGCTTCGTGGAGCACTTTATTGGTTGTGGGTGTGTTAACATAAGCACTTCTCAGTGCAGAATTTATTGTCGCGCTGGCGTATTGTTTCGAATTCCTATACTGTCGGAATGAATTGCTTATGAGGAGCTGAGTATATAAACACTCAAGCCGTCTTGCCCATTGGGTACACTAGCACGGCGATGGGTCGCGGGGGCTAAGTCGACGTTCTAATAACATTGGCCGAGGGCTCGTTGAGCGGAGCCGTTGCTTCGACCAGCAACGATATGGTGAGGGGCTCGCGGGGAACTGGCATCCGCTAAGCCAATCGAATATATGAATGACAAAAAAAAACGTAACAGCAAAGACAAAGAGATATATAAAAGAAATAAAATTGCCACAGCAATGCATGCGCTGCTGTATCGGTTAACAACAACAAAAAGGAGCGGGGCAACTATAAGAAAGCCCGAGACGGCTGTGAAGCTAATGCAGAGAATTCAAGTTCAAATGAAACGACAGTGTCCAGAAATATGCGAAAGTGGAATTAAATGCACACAATAGAATATAACCCGCAAAGTCGATTAATATTTGCGAAAGTGTTCAAGTAATACGCGAGAGTGGAACAAAATGCACACAAAGAAATATAAATCACCAGGTCAATCAATATTTAAAATTAAATATTTCTTCAGCGCAGCGGCTGGAATGTTTAAATTTTGCAATAATAACACGTAAATGTAATTAAAAAACACATTGATTTTTTATACCCTGTACCCATTAAAAATTGGTGAAAAGGGTATCATAATATGGTGCAAATGTATGTAACAGGCAGAAGGAAGCATCTCCGACCCCATAAAGTATATATATTCTTGATCAGCATCAACAGCCGAGTCGATATAGCCGTGTCCGTCTGTCCGTCCGTCTGTGCGCCCGTCTGTCCGTCTGTCTGTCCGTATCAACGCCTAGATCTCAGAAACTACAAGAGCTACAGACATGTGCCATATATCGTTGGATAGGTAATTAACATACGCAGTACAAGTTTGTTGTTTTATTTTGATATCACCCCCCGCTTCCCCGCAAATCGCAAAAAACTGCCACGCCCACAATTACACAATTAACCTAAGGCTGTGCAATTCGGCATATGCTTGGTGCTTATAAAAGCTATCTAATTTTTTAATTTGAACCAAATCGGATAAGAAACACGGAAGGTATGCCGCATGCAAAATCTATGGCAAGGGAAGCAGAAGCGCAGCAAAATACGCATTGCGCGACGCCGACTGCGACGTTGGCAGCGAAATGTGTATGGCTTTATGACACACGAAACTTATTTTCTTTTTTAATAGAATATTGTTTCATTTATTTATTACATTAAAATATTTTATTAATACAGTTTGGAGGTAAATTTGGGTTGAGTAGCTCACTTACATAATTCAGTGTAGTGGGTTCCTTTAGTTGGGTGCCAATTAATATGGTTTTGGTGCTGCAGGGGGGATCCCTCGCCGCAGTCACTGGTATATTGTCGGTTGGCCGATGATCTCCTGGTGTCCCTCGTACGAAGGCGGGGATAGTGAATTTACTTGAAGATTTATGGTGATTATGCTGGGAAGATGACAGTCTTCCTTTTGGTTCTGGCCTAGGGACTCAGATAGCTATGATAGTTTATAATAATAACGACAGATTGCAGGAGTTGGTTTTATGAGCTTGTGCTCTTTATTATTGGATTGTCCAAAACGAACTAACTTAAAAGCTAACATAGAATAAGCTTCATAGCGGCCTCTGCCAATGTGCAAAGCAGAACGGCTATGTGCAAGCTTCCGGCCAAATGCTTGGTCAGCAATTTGAACGGTGCTGGTGAGCGGACGATCGGTCCGGTTAACTTAGTTAACTTACATATGCATATAGTGAAATGTTTACGTTTTATGGAGTCGAACTAATGTCCCTTCAGTTGACTATGCACAACGCAAAGAAAAAAAATCAGTGAAATAGTTTGGTCTCCGTTTAAGACTAAAACCCTTGTGACACAAATCTTACTTGTACTGCCCTTTTGTTTACATCATTCCGGAAACAAGATGGCCTACATGGGATATTGGTTGTATACAATGAGCGGATGTGGATTGTTTACATTGGGTGGGGTCCCTCGCTCTGTATATTCTTATTTCTTCGAGCAGTGCTTAATATGTGAATATGTCACTTTCTTCCCCTTCAAAGGGTTGCTTATGCTTGGGCTAGCATTACAGGGTATAATGCAGACAACTGGTTTTGTGCCGGTTTTATTTCTTGTTGTGGTTGATTATTGTTTGCTTCTTTTTTTAATTTTGTATTTAAAGAGGTTAGTGAGCTTAGTGTAAAATTTTTTGATGGGAAAAAAAAATTCATTTAAAAGATGAACCTATTAGGGCAAATAGTAAACGTTTCTGCCTATTTTGCTGATGAAGTTATGCTTTTTAATTATTTCTGTAGTTTATTGTATAAATATTTTATTTTGGCCAAGTCTGTGGTTTTGTTACCAATAGATTTAGTGAAAATTTCCGATAAATTATTTTTTAGACAGTGATGTTCATATACTACCGGTATTTTAATTTAATTGCTTGAGAAGAGTAAATAGGTCGGAATCTGGGTTGGTTATTTGAATTTGTGTGGCCCGTGGTGAATACTAGAAACAACATCATTATACACAAGGTCCCTGTGGAAGTTTAAAGGCATTAGTTGGTTTCTTTCTTAAATTGTGTTTTGTAGTAAGCGGTTTCCCAATTCTGATTAGTAATATTGTAATGGTCTTTGTCTATTTTTTATACATTTTTATTTGCTTCCAATAGATTATTTAATTTCCTTTTTTGAATTGGATCTTTTCTGTATTTAGTGTCAATATTAAATTCTTGTCGATCTTCATTTATTTTATCTATTTTCCTTTCTTTAATTTTTGTAATTGAGTCTAAAGTTGGCTGTCCAGCGTAAAGGAATATTTGAGCAGGTATTTGTCCAGTGATGTCATGTTTGGTTTTATGGTTGTAAGTATGAAGGATTGTTTCTATCTTTCTTAATTTTACTTCTTCATCGTTGCATAAATAAATTATATGAATTTTTTTATTTATTGTTTTATGTAATCTTTCTACGTCTGATACCCCGTTTTCATCTGTATTGTGTTGTAAATCGATATATCTTTCAAAGCTAAACTGGGGAAAGCTCCATATCTGAGTGGCTTTAGTAATTTAAGCTTACCTATGCGCATTAGTGTATTGCTGCACTCAATAGAGTCCTTTTTTTTAATTTGTTAAAGGGTAGCGAATTTCAATTAAACGTCAATGCAACTGATGTAATTTTTTCCTTCATATGAGTAAATGTCTACCACAAATTTGTCTCGCCAATGTTCAGGTTTAGGTGTGATTTTAAAAGGCATCTTTGTGTTTTTACTTTCGGTTTTTGCTACATTACATATTTTGCACTCGTTTATTATGTTTTAAATTAATAGTTGGGTATTTGGAAAGAAATGGTTTTCTTAAAATAATTTACTCATTTTCTGTATACCTGGGTGTAAAACTTGTTTATGTTATTGAAGTACAATTTCTTTGAATTCGGCGTATGAATCAACATTCTATAATAAAGGGTGGTTAAATTTCAAGGGCCGATGTTGATTTGATTTGTGTTGAAACACAAACTATTTAGGAAATTATTGAAATTTTATTTTATTATTATTATTATATTATTAGATATTATATAATATATTATATTATATTATATTATTATATTATATTATTATTATTATATTATATATTATATATATATTATTATATATTATGATTATTATTATTATTTTATTATTATTACTCAATTATGTATGTAACAAAATATCGGCCAAATGAGCGCAGCGACCTCGGCGGCACATCTCCATACGGTGGTCCAAATTTTCGATGACGCTAAGGCATAATGGAGGTTCTATGCCGTTAATGTGCCGAATTATCTCATCCTTTAGCTCTTGAATTGTTGCTGGCTTATCGACGTACACCTTTTCTTTCAAATAACCCCAAAGAAAAAAGTCCAACGGTGTCAAATCACATGATCTTGGGGGCAAATTGACATCGCAATTACGTGAGATAACACGGCCATTGAATTTGTTGCGCAAAAGAGCCGAGGTCGCGGCGCTCATTTGGCCGATATTTTGTTACATACATAATTGAGTAATACCAATATATCATAATAAAATAAAATTTCAATAATTTCCTAAATAGTTTGTGTTTTATTCAAAATCAACATCGGCCCTTGAAATTTAACCACCCTTTATGAACAGACTGCAAATTACATTAGTGTACATAAAAAAAATTTCAAAATCTACATCGGTCTCAATATAAATGGTAATGCTCCTATGAAAAAAATGATCAATTGAAATTTGTTTGGCCTTTTCGAGGTCATTACATCATATTAAATTTTGGTAATGGAGTTACGGAATATTGTTGAAAGCGGGTTTAATGAAAATGATTTGTTTTTTGAAATAGTTCATATAATTCGTTTAATTTAATTAAGTTCGTTTAATTTAACTCTCCATCTTCGTAACTTAGCATTCGGTTCCCTTAAGGTATGCAACCATCTAAGAGGTTGATGGTTACTAGCAATGAGGAATTTTCGTCCTAGTTTTGTCGACGAAAAGTTTTAGTGGCCCAACTATGGCAAGTAATTCTTTTTCGATAGCATTGTAATTTATCGTGTTCATTTAGTGTTCTGCTAATAAAAAATATAGGATGATCGTTTTGAGAAAGTACTGCCCTAGGGGCTAAATTACTGGCATCTGTGGTTAAAATAAACTTTTTTCGAAATCGGGTAGTTGGCGATTTGGTTCTCTCATTATCAAAGCTTTAAGTTTTTGGAATACTTTTATGATGTCAAGATTTTTTGCTTCTATCATTTCTCCTTTTTTAAACATTTGGTCATTGGTTTTGCTGTGTTTGCGTACTTTGGGATAAATTTAACATAATAATCAGTTAATCCAAGAAAAAGGTTAATCTCTTTTATCTTATTTTGGAATTGGAAATGAAAGGCTTTAACTTTAAGAGGGTTTGGTTTTATGCGACTAGGTGTTACGATGTGGCCAAGAAAACTAACTTCTTTTTTTAAGAATTCACATTTATCTAGCTGCAATTTTAAATTTGCTTCTGCAAGCTTCGAAAAAACTAGTTGTAATGAAATTAAATGTTCGGTAAGGGATGTGGAAAAAATTATAATATCATGCAGATGCATTTAATAGTGGTTGTTAAGCAACGGTCAAAGAATATTATTCACATAAATTAAAACTGTTATTGTTAATTATTTAAACAAATATTTTTTATTTTAAAATAATTTAATATTTTTTGGTGATACACTTTTTTACTTACAATATTACAAGACACTGGTTTTTTGCTTATTCCTAATTGGAAACCATTCTCGATCTTGTCCCGAATCAGACTGATCTTAAAATTCTTAATCTTAATCCAATCAACCTCGCCCAAAACCTCGGCTTTTCTTTAGAAACTTCTTGAACTTTCAATTATGTTAAGAATAGACCAGATGCTATTCTTTTAGAAACTTCTTCAACTTTCAATTATGTTTTGAATAAAAGCTTTATGCTGAAAATATTTCACTGCATTGTGGAATTGAAATTTGCTGACTGATGCAGTTTGATTGAAGCGCAATAAGTTAATCATGGCTTGGTCTCCAAGTTTAAGCTGTGTTTACTTTAAGTTTGGTTATTTATTTTATCGGGTAGCTAAGTGCTGGCAAAGGCTGTCATTCATTTATTTATTGTAGTTGTGCCGTTGAATGTTATTAAATATGACCCGTCTAAATGAGAATTGTTTACAATATTGTTTCCATGTATTAGAATGGCACCTTCTTTAATGATATCTATATTCTTATTTTGCGACATGATTAATTATTAGTAATTTTCCATCATTTTGTGAAATGGATCTGTCATAATAAATTACGCATCTATTTGTTATTACAGGATATTTTATATAAATTATTAAAATTTCTTTATGTGGTACAATTTTGAATACGGAGAGATCTATTAAATCTGCAATAAATACAGCCTTTTGTTGGTGATTTAATATTTCTTTAATGTCTTCATTATTTAACATTTTTGTGTTAAATACATCAATTTTTGCCAGTGTAATAGTATCAATTATGTTTTGCAAGTCAAATGTTAATTAAGTCATTTATTTTATTCTGTATTTTAATGAAGTCATCGTGATCCGGAGTTCCAGTTAACTATTTCCAAACAGGTCCTAACTCATTTATTTCCCTTTTTGAATATAGTTGATATCAGCTGTGACAAAAATAATTCGATTATTTGTAGTTCGTAAGTAATTTTCTATAGTGACCTTTTATTTGTATGCTTTTTTATATATCCTGATTCCAGAGCGATTATTTCTTTATAAAAACTTATGGTAAATTAGTTACGTGGAATAAGTCCGCATATGATTCATAAGTAAGAACATCCTTTATGTTCTTGAATAGTAAAAATTCGTGATTGGAGTAATCAATTATTTCTGAAGTGGCTATCATTACGAATGGTGTTAGAAGTAATAAGAAATGCATTTTCTGTAATTTTAAAAGAAATATAATATTTGTTAAAACTTAATATTGTCTTTGTGAATAATTCTGTTTCTACTATTGATTATTATTTGGTTAGGTAAGTTTTCCTTAACAACCTGTTTCTTATATCTTGTTTTTAGCTTATTTCTTTTTGCATGTTTCTTTTCATAAACAATTTGTTCTACATGATATTTTTTTTTCCTTACGACCTTCATTATGTGTTTCTAACATATTTTTTGAGTGTTCTTTAGAATTTTTGAAATTTTTTCGTGTTCAATTTTATTATAGAGAATATCAAAAGGTTTTTGATTTGTTGTAGAATGAATGCTCTGATTGAAATCTTTTGCGGCTCTAATAATTATTTCTGAATAGTCAATGAGGTTAAATTCTTCCATTATGCAACGAGCTAATTCTGTTAATGTTAAATGTGCCCTTTCAACTTGTCCGTTCGAGGTACTGTGTCTGGGATCTGCGAAATGTAGAGTTAAACCACATCACTGTGCAAAGGATTTAAATTGAGCAGAGGTGAAGCTTGGTTCATTATCAGTCATAATTACTTTGGCGTGGGGAAATTGTTGAAGTAATTCCATTACTTTATTCTCGATGTTTAGTTTATTTTAAATTTCTTTTACTACTAAGAATTTTTAATACGCGTGAATGCAAGTGAAACTTTCAATGAAAGACCACCATCTTTTCATTTCTACGTTCGGGTTTTTATCCGAGATTGTAAAAGATAAAGATTGATGGTCTTTTTGTATTTCTATACCAATTACCATATAAATAATTTCTGAGATTTATAAGAGCCCAAAACTGTGGTTAACAATTCTTTTTTATTTGTTGCGTAAAGTTGTTCGGTTTTATTTAAAGTTTTAGATATGAAAATAATTGATTTATTATCCTGTGATAAAACCGCTCCGATAGCTACATCATGCGTCTGTTGTCAAAGTGAATTTTTTTTTATAATCTGGTTGAACTTGTGCTATTAAATTATCTTTGAGTTCGTTAAAAGCTTTTACAGCTGGGTCATCTAACTGTATTGTAATTTTTGTAGACATTCTCCTAGAAATTGTACCATTATCTCCTCCTAAGTATTTGGTTAAAGGTTTGGCAATTTTTGCATAATTTCGGAAAAATTTTGGGTAATAGCCAGTGAGGCCTAAAAAACTTCGAAGCTCTTTAATGTTTTGTGGAATCGGATACTTCCTAATTGGGGAAATTTTTTCAGATTCTGTTTTAATTACATTGTTAGAAACAATATAACCAAGAAATGCTGTTTCTAATTTAAAGAATTTACATTTTTTAAGAGATTTTTATATTTGCTTCTTGTAAAATATTAATTATTTGAATTAGATCAGTATAATGTTGTTCAATTGTATTTGAAAAGATTATTATATCATCCATATAAACATGACAAGTTTTTCTGACTTGTTTTCTTAATATACCATATCATCCATTACTCTTTGAAATATTCTAGTGGCGTTTGTTAGCCCAAATGGCATACATAAGAATTCAAATTTCCCATTGTTAATAGATAAGGCTGTTTTTTCAATATCTGACTCTTTCATTAAAATTTGGTGGAATCCTGATTCCAAATCAATTGTTGAGAAATATTTTGACTTTCCTAAGTTAGATAATATTACAGACGAGTCTTGCATCAGGTATCCGTCCGGTATTGTGTTTTCGCTTAATTTTTTTTAGTCAAAAACTAGTCGATGTTTTAGAGTTCCATTTTCGGTTTGACCGTTTTTGGGTACTACTAGGACTGGTCAATTATAAGGGCTTCTACTTGGTCTTATAATTTGTTCCTTTAGCATTCTATCGATTTCATTATTAACAAAATCTGAGACTGACATAGCATAAGGATATTGTTTGCTATAAATTTCCTTATTATTGTCAGTATTTATTTCTCCTCGAATATCGGTTCAAAAGGGAAATTGCGTATTTTTTTTAGAATGGTCGTTTTCAATTTTATTCTTATTAAGATTTCGAACTTTTATTTGATTTGAAATTATTATTAGATTATGAATTTTTTCTTTGTCGGAAAATTCAACGACGGCGTGTTCAGGATTTGTGGATCCAAAACTATTAGTTTTTTTTTGTTAACGGATAATTCAATGTCGGCGGGATCAGGATTCTTTGATCCCAAGCTATATAAACTTCCTTCACCAATTATCGATTCGGTTTTAAATACTTTTTGTTCATCAAAGTATTTTTTTATAATATATTCTTTTTATGGAACTGCGTTTTTTTCCCCAATTTAATACAAATCGTTTTTTTCCTCATTGTCATTTCCTCATCCTCATTTCCTCATTTTAGCTCCATTTTTAATTATTAGATTGTACCCAATTAATAGGTCAGATTCTAAACCTTCTATTTCATAAAATAGATGTTTTGTTTTAATTATTGTTAATATATAGTAATATTTTATAATTGAGTATCCATGAACTGTACTCTCTTGTAAGTTGGCAATTCTTTTTTATTTTCATAAATTCCCTTTTTGATATAGCAAAATGAGGCTCCTGTTTCAACTAATATTTTGAGTTGTTTTTTTGTATTTCTGTCTATTCTTGGTATATGTGGCATTCCCCTGTAGGGGTCTGATCTAAAAATGATCATTCATCAATGTTCTTTATTCTCATACCTTACTGTGCTGGTTGACTTACGGTCCCAGTTGCTTCCCTTTTTAATGGAATTTGCGGTTCAGTTTCTTGAGATTGGTATTGATTAAAATTTTTTCTTTGCGAAAAATTATTATAATTCTGTCTGTTATTTTTATACCCCCTTTTATAACTATTACTTTGACGATAGTAATTATTACTCGGGCGACTTTGATACTTTATGGAACTATCTACCTGCATTGGTTCTGGTGGGGGTTGTACCTTAGAATTGTTATTTGAATTCCAATTATTATTTTGTCCAAAGTTCCCGTTGTGCGGCCAATTATTATTCTGTTTATTATTCCAATTAGTATTCATTCTATTTGAAGTATTATTATACTGTAATGAATATACTGGATTAAATCTTAGGTTGTTTCCCTGATTTTTATTTTCATTCCTAAATCCATAATACCTATTTGCAGATTGGGCTCGAAAGTGGTAAGATTCTAATTCCTGCCACTTTGCCAGAGCACTTGGCAAGTCTGGTGGGTTTAGAGAAAAGAGTGTTCCTGAGATTGAACCGTTCAATCCAGAAATAAAAATTCTAAGAGCGTTGCTCCTAATTGTTTTATTCGTTTTCTTTGTTATTTCGCTGTCTTTTCCATATTTAATTATGGTTTTATTTATGAGTAATGTCATTTTCTTGTTTAATTCGTTGTAGAATTCTGTAATGTTTAAGAGTCCCTGTTTAAGGATGATTAATTCTGATGCGAGAATATGGATTAGTCTTTTATCGTTATGAATAGAATCCAATCTGGAAAGAATTTTTGAAAGTTTAAAACTGTACAATGGTTAGTTAGAGCATCATGTGCTGCTCCCATGATTTTATTACGAAGAATTGTTAAAGCGATAAAATATTGTTCGTTTTGAATTTTATATACAATCATAGCAGTTTCCATATTGTTTTCTTTAATTAATTGTTAAAATTGATTTTGTAATGTTTAATTTTAAACTTTATAGTATTCCCTGTATCTTGCTCTTATTTTATTAATTTCTTTTAAAGACTTAATATTATTTTCTGCTCACAATACATTCCGTTGGAGTCTTCCTTCAGTTTAGTTGTCCTGATTATTTTCTTTTTGGGTCTTCCTTCAATTTTTTGTATTTAGCTGTGGCGGTGGATTGCCCTCAGCTCTTCCTTCCTTCTTGGTGTTGATTTTTTTATTTTTGGAATATTTTGGTTATAGTTTTTGGTTTGGTTTGTTGTGTCTGATTCTTGTGTTCTTGTAATTTGTATTAAGTATTCAGTCCACCTTTTTGAATATTTAATTCTTAATTGGATTATTGCATTAATTAATTTCCAATTATGTTTTTCCAAGATAACTTGCACAGTAGTTAGATGTCGTTGGATTAATGTAGATGTTTTGATTTTTCCACTAAAAATATGAGTTGTTGCCGGCTCGAGTTCCGTTTTATATTTAACTCATTATCGTTAATATTTATTTAGAACTTTTAAAGTACGCCGATCTACGTTGGGCGCCAATTATAATTGTTATTGTTAATTATTTAAACAAATATTTTTTTTATTTTAATATAATTTAATATTTTTTGGTGATACACTTTTTTACTTACAATATTACAAGACACTGGTTTTTTGCTTATTCCTAATTGGAAACCATTCTCGATCTTGTCCCGAATCAGACTGATCTTAAAATTCTTAATCCTAATCCAATCAACCTCGGCCAAAACCTCGGCTTTTCTTTAGAAACTTCTTGAACTTTCAATTATGTTAGAATAGGCCAGATGCTATTCTTTTAGAAACTTCTTCAACTTTCAATTATGTTTTGAATAAAAGCTTTATGCTAAAAATATTTCACTGCATTGTGGAATTAAAATTTGCTGACTGATGCAGTTTGATTGAAGCGCAATAAGTTAATCATGGCTTGGTCTCCAAGTGGATGCTGTGTTTACTTTAAGTTTGGTTAATTATTATATCGGGTAGCTAAGTGCTGGCAAATGCAATGACAAAAACAAAGACAAAATTTGAAAATTTGTTTATAAACTAGAATTTGAAATTTGTTTATAAATTGGGGTAGAGTGCTATGTTTACGGGTTGGATAACTTGCACCTTTGAAAAGTAGCGGATGCATTCTTAAGGCCAAATGGCATTCGGTGGTATTCGTAATGACTGCTTTTGGTGTAAAATGCAGTTGTAGTATTGATTATGGGTTCATTTTTATTTGATCAAACCCTTTTCCAAATCGATAGTTGTAAAATATTGACATTTTTCTAATTTACCAAGGATTTCGTCCATGTTTGGTTTTAGATACCTGTCAGGAAAAGTTCTATAGTTTTCCATAAAAAATTACTACTATATACTTCAATTTACCAGAAGCTTAATTTTTTGTGTACTACCCATGTAGGACTATTGTATGGGGAATTACGTTTACTAATTAATCTCTTATTAAGCACTTCTTGTACTTGGGTTTCGACTTCAATTTCGTGCGTTTTAGCAAGTGGGTAGTCTTTTGAATAAATTGGGGAGTTATGTGATGTACAGTTTGTCAAGAAATTGTTTGCACAATGAAAATAAATTGTATTTTCTGACTTTGAATGCAAAATTAAAGACCTTTCATCAAAATTTAAGATTTTTTTTTTATTTATATCTATTTATTAATATATTTTTTATCAATATGTAAAAAAATTCATCCAGACATCCAGGGCCCAAAAATTCGAATGTTATACCAATAATAATCCTAATTTCGAATTTTATCAAGACAGTGTCCCTAAGTATTATGCGCTTACTGTGTGGAATTGGGTCCTTTAAAACTGCGGGAAGTCATCGACACACCACCCCAAAACCCAGACCTGAACCCCATAGAAAAATTTTGGAACCACCTTAAGAAAGAAGTGGGAAAAAGGGCACCAAAAAACCGAGCACCACTAACTAGAAGAGTGGCAAGAAATTCCAAGGAATATGACCTACCAAAACTGATTGGATCAATGAAAAAACGCCTCCAATATTTTCCTAATGCTAATAGAGAATGTATAATGTATTAAAATTATTAGTTTTTTATTATCTTTTCTTATAAAATTAAAGTGTAAGGGAGCTAAAGTGATTTGTGCAAACAATTTCTTGACAGTGTCAAAAGTGTGAAAACTTGGATTTTGTTGTTATTCTCGTTAATTTGTAATATTTTTGATATTTTTTTACATATTGATAAAAAATATATTAATAAATAGATATAAATAAAAAAAAAATCTTAAATTTTGATAAAAGGTGTTTAATTTTGCATTCAAAGTCAGAAAATACAATTTATTTTTATTGTGCAAACAATTTCTTGACAAACTGTATTTTGTACGTGTTTAATGGCATTTGTAAATGTTAGTCTCCTTCTTTATATTGAAAATTTTTAAATTTTTTTCAATAAGCCTTTCAACTTTAAGTTTCCACCTGGTTTAGGTGATCTAATCGAAACAGTGAAAATTATTTTTATTGATTTGTGATCTAAATTTTTAATTGGTTCTGGCTTTTCTTTTAGGATATGAAAATTTAACTTTCTTCCCGGTTCTGAAGTAATTAAATGTATGTTGTGTCAAAAAGGATAACAGTGCTATTGCTATTTATAAATTACTAGACTGACCCGGCAAACGTTGTTTTGCCATATAAATAATTTCCTAGTAATTTCTAGTGCAGACAAAAAACAACTTACTTATTGTAAGTATGTATGTATGTTAGAATGTGTATATTGTATGTATGTAAGAATGTGGTATATGCGTGGAATAAGCATAGAGCGCTGTGAACGATGAGGGAATATAAAAATAACAAAAGGCAAACATTATTTTTAAGTTATTATAATTTATTCCTTAAAATTATATATCACTAATTAAGCAATTACGACAGTAACACTATTAAACAGTATCAATCTCTTAATATAGCGTGAAGAATATTTTTTGTAAGTCAATCTTTAGCTAATAAAAACAAACTGGATGGTTTACCCACTCGAGAGCATGCCACGTATAATTTTCCGTGTGAAAAACATGGTGTTCTCAAATCTAATCCACAAACAGACATCGTTTGACCTTGGGATTTGTTGATAGTCATTGCAAATGCCAATCTAATCGGAAACTGAATACGTTTGAATTGAATTGGCACATCTGTAGGTATAATAGGAATCCGTGGTATGAGTATATTTTCACCTCTGAACTTGACATTTAAAATCCTGGCTTCGATCACGTTTTTCATTAATTTTTGAATGACTAATCGCGTACCGTTGCACAGTCGGGGCGGGTTCAAATTACGAAGCAAGATAATTGGAGATCCAACCTTTAATTGTAAAATATGGGGTGGCATGCCTGGCAAATCCAGTGAGTTCAAAAACTCTGTGGGAAAATTTACTGCTTCGCTGTCGTCGCAAACTGTATCAATAGATTTATATGATACCAAGTTCCCTGGCAACAACTTTTGTATCTTCAGATTTAAATTGTCAACGTCTACATTTTTTGCCGCTAAAATCGCTCTTTCTGCAAGCCACTCATGATTTATGTACTGTGTGTGTACATCGGGAAATATTTGTTCAATGAGAGTATCTTGCGAACCAGCGATTGTGCAGAAATCGGTCGGTAATTTTACGTATCCAGTTTCATCTATAGCAACTTTTCCATCACCGATATCTAAGAGTTGTTTTGAAAATGTTTCAGCGGATGGATCTTGAAGCATTTGAACGCGCATATTTATTTTTAGCTGTAATTTTTCAACATTACGCCACAATGGAGATGATTTTAAGCAAGCGTTGATCTCATCAGCGTATGTTGAACGTGGAATGACTGGAAGTGTTTGTCTAAAATCACCTGAAAGGACCAACAGAGTTCCAGCAAATAGTTTGTCACTGTTTTTAATATCTTTCAATGTCCTGTTCAACGCCTCAAGTGAATGTTTGTGTGCCATAGTACATTCATACCAAATAATAATTTTACACCGTTTCAGCACAGTGGCCATGGACGATTGTTTCTTAATGTTGCATACTGCGTCAGGGTTATTCTGAATATTTAGTGGCAGCTTAAATACTGAATGAGCTTTTCTACCTCCATCCAATAAAGTTGCTGCAATGCCCGATGATGCAACGGCCAATGCGATGCCATTATTTGATCGTATTTCAGCAAGAATTAGCGAAATAACGAATGTTTTGCCAGTTCCACCCGGTGCATCCAAAAAGAAGAACCCACCTTGTCCAGCTGAAACTGCGAGCATAATGCGATCATAAATGGTTCTTTGTTCCTCATTCATTAGTGGGACGTTGAAGGCAACAATCGTTGCCATTTCTACAGTACTGTACTGCAGTTCACGATTCATTTCAGTATTCATTAAATCAGATGCAGTTCGATTTGGCGAATTCATACCGAAATTACTAAGTGGTAAGTTGGCAATGACAATGCAAAGATCCTCGATAGCAATCAATGCTTCATTGTACATTTCGTGGCTGAATGTTATGGTTAGATCGTGGCACCGTATACGATGTTGATGCAATATATCATCAGTCATTGAATCTTTGTGATTTTCCCATAATATCTGTGCTCGGGCTGGGAAACATGTAGTCAATACTATAGCGAATAGTAGACGAATTTGTATTGCTGTACAGTTCAATGCTGCTTCAGCAAGCATGCATTCCCACTGGTTGTCGTCTTCCAGCAAGCTGAGTGCAAGGCATGCATCTTTATACGTTGGATATTGTTGCCCATTCACTTTACGTATATCTTGAAATGATAATGGGCCAGTAACATTAACAACAGTCGAAGATAAAAGCAGTCCGTGTGTCTTGGATTGACTGTAAATAATCGCCCCAAGGCGTTTGACTTAAATAAATTGAGACATGCAGCAACTGGTGAGCCGTGCTTGCGGGGCATCCATGTTTTTAATTGAGTCCATGTGAAATAGCGTGGTACTTGTGAATAGAGTAATGTTCGTGCAAAGGCACCAAAATCATCCGCACGATTACACAATTCAAAAAATGCAGTGAGTGTAGTTTTAGGTGGATTTATTGCACGTTCAATCGCTGTCTCGTTCGTGAAAAATACACGCTGACCGTTTTCAAGATGGATGGCTAACTGAACAACTGCTGGATCCCGTTCATGAATTGGAAAACCAAAGATACGCCAAGCAGCTTCATTGGAGCTGATGTACCGACCAATTTGGTAGAGCGTTATTTCATCGTTTTTATTCAGTCGAGGAGCATTCACATTAGTATTTTCCACTCTAAACACAGCCATATCACTGCCTTTATGGACATACTTGCAAATGTATTTGATGCTCTTCACAGAACTGCAGAACTCAACATTAATATGAGCATTATATGTCTTGCTCAGCAGAGGCGAATATGGCACCACCCAACGATTGTCAATATCAATGTCTTTGTTGATGATATTTTTAATAAATGATTGTCTGCCATTTTCAGGATTGCTTCGACGATATATTGGGTATCCGTCGACATTTGTGACCGTATCATTGGTAAAATCTTTAGGGAAATTTTTAGTACATTTTCCATCAGCCATGCAAGGCAATGAACTATTAAGAGTACCTACATGTGAACGTGATAAATAAACATGGTCGTCCATATTCACGCACGAAAGTCAGAGCATCCTGTATATATTCTTGCATATGACGTGGACTGCCTACGTACGATGATGGTAAAATGACATGGTTACCAATTTCGGCGACGTCGGCGTTGTTGTTGATAGCGTCTCGCAAATGAATGTATTCTTCCGCGCGCAGCTTTTGTTGATTATATCGTAAGTATCGTAGTCGTTCGCTCTCAATCTTCGCGTACATGTCGACCAAGAATTGTTGACAAAGCTAACGATATCGTGAAATGGCCTGGACGGCCACGTCTAATCAATAATCGGTACGCATAATAATCCTTTGAGCTAACGTTTTTGTTTGTTTGAGCTCCTGTAATATTTGTTCATAAAAATTAATTTAAATTTATTACGTTCAATAATTTAATTATTTTGTTAAATTATTAATGATCAAATTAATAATCAATGAAGTACCTGATACGGGATCTCTTTGTTTTATGTTTATGCAATATCCGTCTTGTCCCTTCCAGAATATTAGCGGATATTGGAGAGCGTCATATGAACGATGTGTGTCAGCAATGAACTGAAGATTAGTAGAATTTAATTGCTGATAATTTGCATTAGTATTTCGAACTATTTCTGTTGCTCCGAACGATGTCATTTGAAAGTATGAATTGAATCTTCGAATTGACTTCAGGAACACGTTAGAATCTGGATCCGGGCCGATAAGTAAGCCGTTCAATGGTTCAGGTGGTGTTTCAATTTCAGGTAGTTGCACTTTTCCTGACGCGCAACACATCCCAGCTGGCTCATTATTGAATTTCAGAGCATGACAATGCGGACATTACTTGTCCATAGCACCAATTACCACTTTTGAATGAGCATATTATTCAATATCTGGCTCATACTGGAATGCTAGACGCAGGAATGAATCAGATATAAATGCTCGATGTACCTGTTGTCGGTCATTAGTTCTTCGTCTATTGACTGTGAAACGGCGTGATTGTCGTTGTTCTAATCTTCTGACTTCATTGCGCTCAGCTCGTGTATCTTCTGGCTCTTCTTGATGCAATTGCGCCATTCTGACACGTGCATCAAAATTTTGTTGCTGGATTTGTTCTTCTGTTCTTTCGGATCTGCTATTTCGCAAGTTTCGAGCTTTACTTGTACTGCGGCTCAAATCAGCCCCTTTGCGTTTTCTTGGCATTGCTCTCTGTACTAAACATACATAAATAGAATTAATGAAATTATTTAATGGTGAAAAATGTTAAAAAAAAACTATACTTACAACAAATTTCATCAAAATCGGTCAAACCGTTTCGGAGGAGTATGGCAACGAAAACGTGACACGAGAATTTTATATATAAGATTGTGAATTTTTTAACAATTTTCTGCCAATTATCATATCTATTGCTGAGTAACATTATCAAGTCGTTTAACGTAATAGGGCTATTTGTTGTTAAAACTTCACATCTAGTAATTTAAATAGGAAGACCAAATATATTTTTATTGATCAGATTTATTGTGGATCCTATGTCTATAAGGCATTTGTATGCGTAACCTTTATATGCTATTTCTACAAGTATGTTGTTGTTTGAATCTTGTACCTTAGAAATTAAATTCAGGAGGTACAATAATTTTTGTAAGAGCAGCTGAGCCCTTCAGGCAGTTTTTTTTGTGTTTATTGTGTTGAGTTGTTGTGGTGTTATGCCGTTTTAGTTCTTGTCTGTTTGTGTAACCGGAATTCGAACCCAGACTGGGCGGCACAGCTCATTCTCTCAACAACCGAGTAGGTCCCACTTACTCACTCGGCTACCGCTCGGCTACGCTATTTCTATGTATTCGTGTTATCCGGGGCTGTTAACTGAAAATTTTCGCTTGGTTTTGAGTTATTTTGATTTCGTTCGACCTTAATTTGGATGGGTTGTACCTGTTTTTGCCTGTCATGGTATTCATGGCATGAACCCATGGTATTGATTGTGGTCATAATTACTGTTGTTAATAATATTATAATTGGGTTGAAATTGTTCGTATTCGTGCGCGTCTTCAAATCTTAATTCGTCAATGAGTTGTTATTGAAAAAATTTGGTGCATGCCACATAGATTGGTTGTAAGCCATCTGTGTGTATAGGTGGGTCTAAATGGAAGGGTTGGGTTATTGAAGGGTTGAGAATATTGTGGGTAACTTTGTTAATATTGATTGCTTGTACTGAATTTGTGTGATTTGGAATTCTTTATTATAGCTTTCCGAATTATTATTCAGTTAAAAATTAGTATGTTCATCATAAATTCGCTCATTTTTTGCAATAGTAATTAACGATCTGAAGTCCTTCAGGATGAGCCAAAAAAGTGAATAATTGCATTGGTAGTTTTCTGATTAGTATTTTAATGGACTCTTTGAATTTTAATTCTTCGACTAGTCTTGATTTGGAAGTAGGCCAATCTTCCATGTTCGGAAATTTCAAAGATCGTGTTACGTGTCCATCCAAGTTCCTTTTGATGGCACCAAGTAGGATCCTCTGTTGTCGCACATCAGTGGTGTGAGGTTTTCTGAATCACCCTTGAATGGCATAAGGCCTTTTAGCTCCCGACGGGCTTTATCAAGGTTTTTGTCATTTAGTGCCATGATTTGGGGTGCGGCAATAATTGGTTGTGCCATTGTTATTGTAAATTTGTAATTTTAAAAAATCATTAAAATTTTTTTTATTTTTATTTTGATTTCACTTATTAACCCTCGGATTAGCCGTTTTTTGATTTTTAAATGAAGATTACTCTTTGTTCTAGCAAGGGAAAGTACCCATGACCGAACTATTATTCCAAAATTAAAGTTTTGCGCGTCTTTTATGACTCATTTTAAGGCAATCGTTTAATTAATTTAGAAGTAATAGCTCGCTACATTGTTTCAATATCAGTGGTAAGGCCCGTAGGCACCTACATATAAGTTGTATGGAATGTTTATATAAAAGCGGTTTTTTTTGCAAAAATATGATTATTATATAAAATCAAAAATAATGTATTATTAATAATTAATCAGTCGCGATCTAAAAGTCAAAGAGTTTGGACGTCTCTGCGGATCGACAGCAAGTTTCTTATCATGCTTTCAGTCCCGCTATTTTGAAACCGTCACATAGTGACTGCTACCAACTCATTCGAGTGTGCGTGTTGTCTGTTGTCTACCAAAATCTCTCGCTAAAGAACCTGTTTACAACTCAGCAGCAGCAAAGTGCGGTTGGCATACCGGCCAACGGTGCGCAGTTCCCCTTCCGAAGGCTCAATCGCCCATAACCTAGAGCATGGATTGGCAGGCCCCCGTGCATGCCATCAAGCTTGGCATATAACGCCCTGAAGGCTCTCAAAGCAAAAAAGTGCAGCTCGAGCAGAGACTCAAACTAGAGTTCTTCTTACTCGGAGCCTAGCGAGATCAAGCGCAAGACCGCGCGTAATAGGCAAGGTGAGGAACCTGACGTCACGCTTAGCACCAGCGCAGCTCTGCTTAGAAAAGTTGGCAAACAACCCCTTTGCCCTTCTCTCAAGTAAAGACGATGACGACGAACATGACGAACCCGAAACTGTCTCAGAGGCAGTGGCATCTAAAACAGCAGTGAAACCGAACCCGATCCCGAAGACCCTCAAGCGTCCCCCAATCTACATCCCAGACGTGACCGACATTACCGCGGTTGTCAAGATGATAACGACTTTCGTGGGTACCAAAAAGGATTTCTCGTACAAAACGCACACAGCCCTACGCCAGCACCTCGTGGTACATAACAAAAGGCACCGCACCTTCCAACCAAAGGACGAGAGAGCGTACAGGGTGGTCATCAAGGGACTTCACCACTCAACGGACCAGACTGAAATTAAAGAAGAACTCCACAAATACCGCCATACTGTGAGGGATCTGCACAATCCCATTGGCAGGAAATCCAAACAACCACTGGGGATATTTTTTGTTAATTTAGAACCAGCGAGCAACAATACAGAGGTTTTCAAAATAAAGAGGATTTGCAGGTCAGTCGTCACCGTAGAGCCCCCCACTGAAGTTCAACGACGTTCCACAATGTTTCAGATGCCAAGGGTTCAGACACACCCAGCGCTACTCCCTCCTGGAACATCGCTGCGTGAAATGTGGTGGTCCTCACGACTCCAGGTCATGCACTAAAAAATATGACAAGAAAGCATGCTGTTTACATTACTAAGCTTATCACCCTGCGTCGTTCAGAGGATGCCCTGCCTACAAAAAGGTAAAGGCACAGCAATATCCCAAAGCCAGACCCGTTGGGAGTAGCAACAAACCACCTCTCATCCAGATATCAACTATCATCAATGGTACGAATTACAGGGACGTACTTCTAGGAAACCAAGCAACACAGCCAAGGAATCCCCAACAAACCCCTCAAACCACTCCCGAAGCCCCAAATCCCAACCAGCTTGAAACGATGTTTGCCCGCATGAGAGGAACGATTGAGAGGATGATGGAATTGAGAGGAAATTGATCTCGCAGATGTTCTCGCAGATATTGGAGCTTATAGCTCCCCTCCTCAACAAGAAATAATGCAAATAAGTCTCAATATTGTTTTTTGGAACGCAAACGGCCTACAGAGGAGCAAAGCCGAAGTAGAGCATATCATTAAAACAGATAACATCGATGTACTTCTAGTATCGGAATCCAATTTTTGTCCCAGATCCTTCTTTAATATTAGCGGGTACAAACTGATACATGCCAACCATTCATCTGGCAGAGCACGCGGAGGAGCACCCATCAGGAGTGGCATTCAGTATACGGAACTTTCCGCGTTTCAGGAGGAATGGACGCAGTGCGCCGTGACCAGGATTACCAGCTCACAGGGAGATATCACCATTGGTACGGTTACTTCCCACCCAGACACTCGATAACCGCGACCCATCTTCAGGACATTTTTTTTATATTTTTATTTTTGGCTCGCACTGCATAACCTAAAGCCCACCTCCCGTCCAACCGACCGAGGGGCGCTGCCGTTTATCGTACGGCCCGGATCGCTGGGATAGACCTGAGAGAATAAAGTTTAGAAAAGATTACGATGAAGAAGCGGAGTGCGTTTGTTGCTCTGAAAGGTGGGTAAGAATTGAGGATTTGATAGAAGTGGACGTCCAGAGGGAAGTAATGGAGTACCTAAAAGTCATTGTAGTCAGAACAAAAAACCCTGAAAGGCTTATGCTGGGCATATGTAGATCTACAACAACTTAGGAACAGGGGACTAAAATTTCTTGTGCGTCTATTTGGAATGTTAAGTGTTAGTCGTGTTCGTAGATGCTGGCTGTCTGCATTACTATTAATAGGGTTATGAAGAAAATCGACCGCCAGCATCTTTCTACGATTGGTTAGGCGGGGTAAATTGATTAGAAGAAGTCTGTTAGAATAATATGAGAGGTGAAGATTTGCATCCCAGTTGAGTCCCCTAAGAGCAAACATCAAGAAATTCTTTTGAACAGATTGAATGCGATCTTGATGAACGCCATACTGAGGGCTCCAGACGCATGACCCGTACTCCAGAATTGGACGTCGCGTGCAAACATAAGAACCAGAGAGTTCGTTATAGAAAGGGGGTAGGTCATTAATAAAAATGGTCGTTAATAAAAGTGAAAAGTAGTGGCCCAAAATGGCCTCCTTGGGGGACTCCCGATGTAGCACTAACAAGGGTTTTCTCAGCTAAATAGCTAGAAATCCACGTGAGAAGGTCTGAGGGAAATCCTAGGATACTAAGTTTACTCAAAAGGAGTGAGTGGTTGACAGAGTCAAATGCTTTACTAAAGTCTGTATAGATGACATCTGTTTGAAAGCCTTTACGGAAGCCATCTATAATAAAGGAAGTCAGCTCCAAGAGGTTTGTGGTAGTGGAGCGACACTTTATGAAACCATGTTGGCATGGAGAAATAATTACACTGCAGAGATGTTGAAGATGTGGTGTTACCAATTCTTCAAAAAGCTTTGGAATTGCTGATAATTTAGATATTCCTCTATAGTTTGCAGCTATAGTTTGAAAGAAAGTTGCGAATATATCGGCAACGCCCTGATCAGAAGTCGCAGATAAATTTTCAAACGAAATTTAGGGGGGAGAAGATACATGCTTACGCTGAGTGTCATAAAATTAGAAAACTGCTTTGGATCCTGTGAAAACTGGATCCGACAGCAGTATATATAATTCTTATAACACTCGGCGTTATGCAGGGTGAAGTTTGACCGAGCTACTAAGTATCTTGAGGAAGTTACATTGCAGCAAGTTTTCTTATATCTCTTAAGGAGTCTGTTTTTATACCCTTGAAAAGGCTATTATAATTTAATCCATGTGTAACGCATTAATGGAAGCATCTTCGACCCCACAAAGTATATATATTCTTGATCAGCATCAACAGCCGAGTGGATATAGCCATGTCCGTCTGTCCGTCTGTTTCTATGCAAAAAATAGACAGTAGTTTTAAAGCTAGCGTTTTGAAATTTTTACCAGATCATCATTTTTGTCATGCAGATCAAGTTTAAAAATCGGTGGGATCGGACCACTATATCATATAGCTGCCATACAAACGATCAATCAGATTTCAAGTTTTTGTATGAAAAAATTTTTCCAAGCTATTGCAATCGAATTCAAAATTTATTTGTTTGACATAACCATACACAATGTGTGAAAGTTTCCGCATCGGACCACTATATCATATAGCTGCCATACAGACGACCGATATAAAAACAAGTCTTTGTATAGAAAACTTTTTTGTTTTCAAGGGTATACCATCTTCGGCAAGCCGAAGATAACTTTTCTCACTTGTTTTAATATATTTAAACTTTTTAAGGCTCCTTGTAAAACAAAGAAGATCAGGCGAGGCGAATGTGTACTTCCATGGCACGAAGGGTCGAAGAAAGCTTTAAGCGTTTTGTAGAATGTTTTTAAAGCGATATTTATATCAATCTTACGAAAGCTGTGAGTTTTATGAGCCCCATTGCGAGACATAGATGTTGTTAGTTTTTTGAGGATGAAGGTTTAGGTTCAGAAGACGGTTTGGGGTTTTGGGATTTTAATTCCCACAAGTTTAGGAACTTTTTTTCAACTGTACTCGGCTGAAATTCTTGTACGAATGTGTTCTTCGGCCAAAAGCTGGGCGTACAAATCGTGTCGAACATCGGCAAAGGTACACGTATCTTGAAAGATGATGTAAGCTTCGAATAAGTATATTTAAACTTCCTAATGTCCTCCACTCTGTCAACGGTTTAGATTTGGCTTGGATTTAAGCCGGGATATAAATCTCTAGGGTGTCAGGGGCCAGCCGTAAAAAAAATATGTTCTTAGAGGGGAGAATAAACTGTAAGGGTTTTGGTGTTACGGTTGGTAAGACCGCGACATCAGTCCGTACCGGGGGTCCGGACGATGGTTTACCCTTAGCAGTGGATTTTGGGGGGTTGACTCTACTCGTGCTGGAGGAGTCACCTGAAGTGATACCATGGCTGGTAATTCAGACCAGTTATGCTCGATTATGGAGTCAAATTCAGAAACCGCATTTGTGTTTCCAACTCCTGCTCTTGGGGGGGTAAGAGTTATGAGCGGCTGCATGGTCGTCGGCTGATCAGGCTGAATAGCGATATCAGTCCATACGGAGTCCCTAATAGCGGTTTTTACACTTTGGAGATTCATTTAGTAGCTGTAGGCTGCTAAATTGGGAATCCAGCGCAGAGAGTTCTTTGAAACCGGTTTTGGTTTGCCGCATGATCGTTCGCATTTTTTTTAGCCGCGCGACATCCACTGCAGCAAAAGTAGAAGCCAGCATTTCTTCATCCGAAACTGAGGCGTTGAAACCGGCACGTTTAGTATGTACTACGTTTTCACACAGCCAACAGGGGATGCTAGGCTGGGACGCGAAAATCGCAGATAGTGTAAAATTCCATGTTAAGAGATTTTGATTAAAAAGAAAAAAAATTTAAATTATATAAAAATATATTGACACAAAAATGTATTTTCACTAAAACTAGTAGCCATAAACCACTGTACTTACTTGGTAAGAGCGGGATACAAAGGAGAGGAAATGAAAAAAAACAGCGCAAGCTAGGAGAGAGTGAGTTTTTGCAATAATAGAAATTGCACTAAATGTAAGAAATAGGGAATATAAGTAGGGCACAGTTCCTAACTTGGATAAATAATATAATATTTTAATCTCACCAAATACGGTACCGCGCAGACGCGAGTGCGAAGGGAATTGAGATAATTATTTGATTTAATAATTATTATTTTAACAAAGCCGGTTTGTTTTAACAAGGCAATAAATAAATCGATGAGCACAAGAAAAAAACACGTTCGCTATAAGAGTAAAGACTTCTTCGAGTCCTTTTGACCTCGCTTCATAGCAGCCGGAGACCTTAATGCCAAACACTCCTGGTGGGGGTCCGGTACAAACAACTCCAAAGGCAAAACGGTCCATGAGTAACTGCTGCACAAAAGTCTGGACTGCCATTCCACTCGAGAGCCCACACACTGGCCTACCAACCCTTCAAAAAAGCGGCCCTGCAGGACTTCGCCGTCTCCAAGGGCATAGGACACTCAAAGATAACATTCTCAAACTACGATAAACTGCTATCCCACCACAGCGCAGTTAACTTGCTTCTAAACATCCCCGTCCTCAGAAAAACCTTGCCTAAAAGACTCACCGGAAAACACACAGATTCCTCCAACGTTCTGGATGCTTTCCTCCCTGAACCCAGATCCCCCTCTTTCCAAACTAAGCAACATAGATGCGGCCATCGAAGAACTAACCAAAGAGATGCACAATGCTGCTGAGTTCGCGAATCCGTGCACTTGTTGTCTCTTGAAATCTCGGCCCTTGTGGCTGAAAAAAGGAGCCTCAGAAGAGTGTGGGTTTCCTCGCGCAATCCCAGGGACAAGGCAGCAATTAATCGTGCCACCAAGAAATTGAAGGTCAAGCTATTCATCCTACGGCAGGACTCGTTTCATAGATTCCTTAAGTAGCTGGAACCTGGAGACCCGCAGCGCAACCTGTGGAATGTCAAGAGGCACATAAAAAGACCCGCGAAGAAGATATCACCCGTACCCAAAGTGGACGGTTCCTGGTGTCGGTCTGAGGTCAAAAGAGCAGAAGCCTTTGCTGACTATCTACACAGTGCATTCTCACCTTTCTCACTTTTCGGCAGCACTGGAGAAGATCTTGCTGCCACCATAAGGTTCGTAGACAGACCAAGTGCTCCTGGCCCGCCAATACAGCCCGTCCTACCAGTCGTCTCCTTAAAAAATGGCAAGTCACCAGGTCCTGACCGTATCGATGCAGCAGCACTGAAAATGTTGCCCCTAATCTGTTCCCAAAGGCTGGCCAACATCTTCAACAGCAGCCTTCGTCTAGGGAACTTCCCTAAAGAGTGCAACCGTGCTGAAGTAATTGTCCTCCCCAAGCCTTGAAAACCTGAAGCCAATCTAGCCTCGTGTCATCTGATTAGTTTGCTGCCAATCCTTTCCAAAATACTTGAAAGAGTATTTTTGCGCAGAGTACTGCCAGTACTGGACAAGGCCGGACTGAACTCTGATCATCAGTTTGGCTTCAGACACTTCCGTGCAACACCTGAGCAATGCCACCGTCTTGTTGAGAGCATATTTGAGGCCTTCGAAAGGAAGAAGTACTGCTGCGCCGTTATGCTGGATGTCAAACACGCGTTTGACAGAGTCTGGCACCCTGGACTCCTTTTCAATATTAAATCCCACCTTCCAAGTTCCCAGTTCGCCTTCCTCAAGTCGTACACAGAGAAAAGAGAATTCCGAGTGAGATGCGGATCATCAATCAGCACACCTAGGCCTATAAGAGCAGGAGTACCTCAAGGCAGTGTTCTTGGACCCATCTTATACACACTCTACACAGCGGACCTTCCCATCACCCCCTCTCGGAACCTCACAGTAGCCACATATGCAGATGACACCGCGTTCCTAGCCTCCGCCACAGATCCGAAGGAAGCATCAGCCATCATACAGAGACAACTGGGTGCTCTCGATCCATGGCTGAAACGATGGAACATCGTGGTCAACGCGGAGAAATCCTCCCACACAACCTTCGCAATACGCAGGGGTGATTGCCCCCCCGTCACACTCAACAGGGAAACTATCCCTATGAATAACACTCCCAAATATCTAGGGCTGACCTTGGAACGCAGGCTCACATTGCGCCCCCACCCGATCAACAAGCGCAAAAAGGCCAAACTACGACTTAAGCAACTGCACTGGCTCCTGGGGAGAAGGTCCAAGCTCAAGGAAAAACTCAAACTTCTTATTTAGTGTTTATTTAGTTTAGTAGTGCTGAAACCAATCTGGACTTATGGGATACAGTTGTGGGGCACAGCAAGCTATTCTAACCGCATCAGAATCCAGCGATTTCAAATTAAATGCCTGAGAACAGTTTCTAACGCCCATCCGTACCACGAAAACTCATTAATCCATAAAGAACTTGGAATTAAATGGGTAGCAGCAACTCGCTGTGGGCTCAACGCTGTTCCTGAATATGTGCAGGATATTATGGGAGAATTTCTCTCCGTTACTATACTATTAAAAAAAAACAGCTTGGCTGGATTAAATTTCATGAGCTATCGCTCTTTTCTTCTGAATCTATTTATTTACTGAACTTTTTCTATCTCTACATAAGCTAAGTTCAGTCGGCAAAGTCGATCACCATATCCCACCACACCGGTGGGACTTACATGTTACTTATTAAATGTGTTAACTACACTCCCCGTAAACTATGACTGTCCTCGGTCATCTGGAAATTGGCAACGAATTGGATCTTCCGCGCATCTCGTTTCCTGCTCATTATCAGGATGAGCAGGATAGAGCCGCTAATGAAGATACTGGCTCCCACGCCGACCGTTCACTCCGTGGCATGCTTAGCCTTGGCCGTCGTACTCGATGTTTTCCTTATTTTTATTTTAGCTTTTAGCTTTGCTTTATTTATTGAAGCTTCTCCTTAAGAGTCTAACAATAAGTTTATAAATCTTAAGAAGTACTTAATTAACAGTTATTGCAACTGAAATGGGTTTAGTGGCCCTAATACTTAACATTGGGTTGGCATGTCATTACGACGAAGTCGGGTTCGACTAGATAGCCGTGTTAAGTCTCTCGCAAGCCTGTTCGGATGGGCACGTAGTTTGTTGCTATATTTTTCCATTTGTTTGGATATTTCGTGATGGTTCTCAGGATTTTCGATTGGGCTCGCTGGATGATTTCTACGCTGCTGTTACTGGCGTTCCCCCATAGCTGGGAGCCATAGGTCCAGGTCGGTTTTAGGACGGAGTTGTACGGAGACCTTGTTTTCTAGTTTTAGGGAAGAACGTATACTAAGAAGCCAATGTAGACTATTAGCTTTTATTTTGAGGTGTGTTCTTTTTGCCTCGATGTGTCTACACCAAGTGAGTCGCCTGTCAAGATGAATACCTAGGTACGTAACTTCATTTGATTTCGGTATAACAGTGTTATTTAATACGATCGAAGGGCAATCTTGTCTGTTGAGGGTAAAAGTTACGTGTTTACATTTTTGTTCATTAACTTTTCCAGTCGTAAAGCCATTTCTCGAGATGTGCCAGGTAGATAGCAAGATGTGCAGTAGCTTGCCGTGGGCATTTAGAGCGGCTCAGGACTGCAGTGTCATCGGCAAACGTAGATATAGTTAGTTAGATTTAGTTAGAGACCTTGTTTTCTAGTTTTAGGGAAGAACGTATACTAAGAAGCCAATGTGGACTATTAGCTTTTAGTTTGAGGTGTGTTCTTTTTGCCTCGATGTGTCTACGCCAAGTGAGTCGCCTGTCAAGATGAATACCTAGGTACGTAACTTCATTTGATTTCGGTATAACAGTGTTATTTAATACGATCGAAGGGCAATCTTGTCTGTTGAGGGTAAAAGTTACGTGTTTACATTTTTGTTCATTAACTTTTCCAGTCGGAAAGCCATTTCTCGAGATGTGCCAGGTAGATAGCAAGATGTGCAGTAGCTTGCCGTGGGCATTTAGAGCGGCTCAGGACTGCAGTGTCATCGGCAAACGTAGATATAGTTAGATAGATTTAGTTAGAGACCTTGTTTTCTAGTTTTAGGGAAGAACGTATACTAAGAAGCCAATGTAGACTATTAGCTTTTAGTTTGAGGTGTGTTCTTTTTGCCTCGATGTGTCTACGCCAAGTGAGTCGCCTGTCAAGATGAATACCTAGGTACGTAACTTCATTTGATTTCGGTATAACAGTGTTATTTAATACGATCGAAGGGCAATCTTGTCTGTTGAGGGTAAAAGTTACGTGTTTACATTTTTGTTCATTAACTTTTCCAGTCGGAAAGCCATTTCTCGAGATGTGCCAGGTAGATAGCAAGATGTGCAGTAGCTTGCCGTGGGCATTTAGAGCGGCTCAGAACTGCAGTGTCATCGGCAAACGTAGATATAGTTAGCTGCCTCGATGTTGGTATATCGGCTGTATATAGCAGGTATAGAGTTGGGCCAAGTACGCTGCCTTGAGGAACCCCAGCTTCTATGATGTGGTCCTCAGACGTAACAGTGCCGCATCTAACTGAAAAAACCCTATTGTACAGGTACGATTTTAGAAGCTTATGGATGCATTCAGGGAGCGTTGATTTAATTTTGTGCATTAGGCCATCTAACCAGACTCTGTCAAATGCTTGGGCCACATCGAGAAAAATGGCTGTGCAGTACTCTCTCTTTTCGAATGCAGTTCGAATTTCAGTTGTGATTCAGTTGACTTGTTCGATTGTTCCATGTTTCTCCTGAAAACCAAATTGATGCTCCGGTATCTTGTTAATAGTTCGCAGGTAGGTTATAACAAATGTCATCGGACATTTTTCGAAGAGTTTTGCCATGCATGGTAGTAAACTTATTGGTCTGTACGATGATGGAACTGTATGATCCTTTCCCGGTTTCGGTATCATAATGATGATTGACTTTTTCCATAGCCAAGGGAAGTGGCCAATTCTATTTAATGCAATAACATTGAAGAGCTGGCAAATAGTTTGGACGGCACAAAATGGAAGTTCGATGATCATCTTTGGGGTTATTAGATCGCTGCCGGGGCTCTTATTAGCTTTTAGTTCTTTAATGATTTTAGCAATTTCAGTTGGTCGAAATTCTATTGGATCCTGAGTCGTTTGGCTTACAACTGTTTGCTCTTGTAAAACGAAATTATTCGTTGCTGGGTTTGGTTGAAACACGTTTTGAAGGTGCTCGGCGAAAGTAGAAGCTCTATGTTTGTCGCTGCGGACCCATTCACCTGCGGAATTTCTTATTGGCACAACAGATTCTACCGGAGGGCTTAGAGATGGGTGTGCTCTCCATAATGGATATGTTGTGCTAAAAGGTGCTAATTGCTCCATGTAGCTCCTTTCTTAATCTACGAGTTGCATTTTTGAGCCATTGTTTTGCAGATGGCGATCTATAGGATTGCCATTCTCGTCGTAAGCGTCGCTTTTCCAAGACAAGCTGCTCAATTTGAGCGTTTGTCTTAGGTTGCATATACTGAACAGTTTGTTTTTCTGGGGTTGAGGCATGGGCTGCTGCGACAAGGACAGACTCCAAAAGTTTAGTGGTGCTTTCTATGTCAGCCTTGTTGATGATTCTTGGGTTCAGTTCAATGTACGAGCTTACGAATTTCTTATATTTTAGCCAGTAAGTTCTATTGGATGTCAATCGACCGGGTGAGTCTTTCAGATCCGGACGTTGGAGATAATTAAGGAGCACCGGCGAGTGATCAGAAGATAGGTCTGGGCGGGATTCGGCGTTAATATGATTATGAGAGATGTTTCTTGTGACAGCAAAGTCAATCAAGTCTGGTATCTTTCTGGGGTCCGTTGGCCAATATGTAGGTGAGTCGGGAGAGGCACAACTAAGCTTGTTGCGTATTTTAATAATTGTGTGGTACAATTGTTTTCCCTTAGGGGTTACAAGGCGAGATACCCAGTGCGTATGCTTTGCATTGTAGTCACCAGCAGCTATGAAGCGATCCCCTAGTGTGTTGAAAAAATCCAAGAATTGGTTTTCGGATATCGTAAAGCGAGGTGGGCAGTACACAGCAGCAAGTGTTATTTGTCATGTTATTTAAAGATGTTGCTTGTAAGTAGTTTGTCGCAAAGTCGTCGCGGAAAGTATGTTTTATGCGGTTTCTAATCAGGACTCCAGTGCGTCCATGTGCGTTACCATCAGGGTGGTTGGTGCCGTAGAATGTGTAACCATTTATTTGGAACTTGTACTTGTTTGTAAGGTGCGTTTCAGAAAGGAGCATTACATCGATATGTTTGTCTTGGAGAAATTGAGCCATTTCAAGCTTGTGTCGCGAAACGCCGTTGGCATTCCATAGAGTTATGCGTAAGGTAGCTATTGATTATTTTGCTGGAATGGAGTTGTAGGATTTGTAGATGCAGGACCTGATTTAAGCGCACTTGCAAATGTTACGTTCCTGTTGGTCAGACTGTTTAAGTGGGCATCAGGTGTATGTTTTGGAGGGATAATTGTGCTATGCGTGCTTTGCCCACGCATCATAGTAACTTTTTGGTGAATCCGATTTTTTAGATCCTTATATACAGGACAACCTCTGTAGTTTGCTGTGTGGTTTCCTCCGCAGTTGCAACACTTTTTCATGTCAGCTTTGTTTGATGGGCACCTAGCGGAGCTGTGAAGCTCTCCTCAAGCTACACATACAGTGCGAAGCCATATTCTTGGCAATTTGCACACTGTACGGGTCCTTTGCGCTTGTGCGGTTCTTCAACAGAGATTCTACGGTGTAATAGATATTGCAGCTTATAAATGGGGTGAGTCTCGTTTTTCTTCAGTGCTCATGAGTCTGGTTCGAGTTCGACCTTGAAGAGAGGTTGTGGCTTTTTATCTTTATTAAATAATATAACCTTGTTCAATTAGGGCTCCTGATATTTCCTCAGGATTTTTTTCAGGCTCAAGGCCTTTTATAACTATTTGTATTCCCTTGCTGCTTTTTAGTTGGTATGTATAAAAGTTCTTCCTGGCATCATTGAGGTATTTGGTGAGCGCTCTGAAGTTTACTTCCGTTTTGACTTGCACTTTCGATTCGTGAATGTTACCCTTGGTCAGGGGAATTATGTGGAAACTGTCTTTCCCAATAAGGTCCATTATTTTGTTTACGAGGGCGCTGGAACATTTTTCTCTGATGTAGATTGGAGGCAGCTTAGGGGTCTTCTTAATGTCTTTATTAGAATTTGGCTGATCGTCTAAATCATCGGCCAAAATGGCGAATTGGTTATCATTGTTGGGCATACTAATTTTCTGTCTTGTTATGTCACAGATTATTTTTGATTTATTACCCGTTGAAGAATTTTGCGGGCTTAGTTTTCGCTTTATTTGTATATATCGATCGATCGTATGGTCGAGGAACTTTATTTTTGCTGTGGGGAGAGAATATTGAGTGTTGATTTTTTTTGGTGGAGCGGGTGTTGAGGTTGTGGGCGTTTTAACATTCGCTGAAGGAGAGCGTAGCGGCAATGAAGCATAGCAAACTGTAGTTTATGTTGTTATAGTTGCTTAGTAGTATAGTTGTTATAGTTGCTGCAGTTGTGGTATTGGTTTCTGAGGTTCCTGAGAGCGGAAGAGTTGAGAGTGGGAGAGCTGGGAGCGTAACTGCTGTGAGCGGGGGAGTTGAGTGTGTGTTTATTGGTGTAGCGGGTGTTTTTGTTGGTGTACGCGCAGGTAAATTTGGCGCGCATTCTGCTCTCCGTTGCTGAGGGTAACTGTTGGGTCTCTCCAATGCTGGAGAGCAAGATCGCGCTCTTTCATCACTTTGCGGGTGCAAGCTTTGATAATTGTTTGTGTAATTTGATATGTGGGTGAGCGAGAGGTAGGAGTTGTTTTTGTTTTGTTTAGCTTGAAGCTCTCGCTTCTGATTTTGATTTTGAGCGTCGGTTGCGCTCATATTTAGATTTGTGTGTTGTTTTCACTTGTTTTTTTTTTTGATTATTTATTCGCAGAAATATATAAGGTTTTTAACACATATAAATATGTATTTGCGTCTTTTCGCTTTTATATATTGGTTCCACTTGGGTTTGAATTTTGCACTTAAAACTTCAATATTAACTGGAGCTCTGCTGAGGCACGTCCGTCGGGGTTGAAGTTGAATGTACGAATGAATTCTGTGTTTTCCTTGTAGCTTCACATTGTTTTGAGTATTTGGTGCCCTTGATGAAAGCCCTCGTTTGAATACACAATAAAGTGTGAGCCGTTTGTAGTTATTTCGGGGCCGTTATAAGTACTGACTTTAGCTGGGTATTCATTGATTATTATTATTTCGTCGTCTACCAGTGTGATAAGCTTGCGTTTTGCATAGTTCAGTGCTCCTCGCGTGTAGGCCTTGAGCACAAGTATCGTGGGCTGCCAGTTTGCAGATCAATGAGTAATTTGGTAGTATGCAATCGGTGACTGCTAAGACATCGTTGTTGTTTCGGCTGTCAGTTCTGTGGTGTACTTTTGATCCGCACAGTAATTTCTAATATGATCGATATCGATGTCTAACAATCTTCGCATATGCGACTACGGGAGCAACTTTTTCTGTTCCCACACCAGTGTAACTCCGTCCGTAGGGAAATATTGGGCGTAAGAGTAGTCCGTCACTCCAGCGTTAATTAAAGCTAACCTTATTGATATAATTCCCTCGATCATGTAAAAAAGATTAAATCTACTGTGCATCTAATAGGGTAAATATGCTTAATGTAGGGTGTGTGGAAATAAAGCTTAAAAAAATGAGACGGACTTATCTCAGGTTGTCTTTATGGACCACCCTCTCTCTAATAAGAACAGATGTTCCCATGTGTGCTTCTATACTCTCTTCTGTGTACAGTGCGGTTAGTTTGTTCCCTAACCTTTTTTTATACCCTGTACCCATTAAAAATGGGTGAAAAGGGTATCATAATATGGTGCAAATGTATGTAACAGGCAGAAGGAAGCATCTCCGACCCCATAAAGTATATATATTCTTGATCAGCATCAACAGCCGAGTCGATATAGCCATGTCCGTCTGTCCGTCCGTCCGTCCGTCTGTCCGTCTGTCTGTCCGTATCAACGCCTAGATCTCAGAAACTACAAGAGCTACAGACATGTGCTATATATCGTTGGATAGGTAATTAACATACGCAGTACAAGTTTGTTGTTTTATTTTGATATCACCCCCCGCTACCCCGCAAATCGAGTTATAAAGTTGTCTTGGCTTCTATTTGGAAATATTGCATCCAAGTGTATGGCATCGCCGCAAAGTCGCACCTCAACAAAATTCGTGTGGCGCAGTCGCAAATCTTGCGTAAACTATCTGGAGCAGCTTGTTACATCCGCAAGACATTGAACAAGAGCTGAAGGTACCAAGGATTGGCGATGTCATAAACAAGCAAGCAATCGCGTACGTAAATAAGTTGGGAAACCACCCTAACCAGTTGGCTCGAAAACTCTTGAAGAGGAGACAAGTAATGGGACTGAGGGCGAGAAGGAGGCTCCTGCGCATTCACCCAATAGATCTGCCAAGAAGATATATAAACAATTTGGTTTCTTTATTTTAATTTCCGATATATTACAGTTACTCCGGGGTAACCTTTTCAAGACATTGAACAAGAGCTGAAGGTACCAAGGATTGGCGATGTCATAAACAAGCAAGCAATCGCGTACGTAAATAAGTTGGGAAACCACCCTAACCAGATGGCTCGAAAACTCTTGAAGAGGAGACAAGTAATGGGACTGAGGGCGAGAAGGAGGCTCCTGAGCATTCACCCAATAGATCTGCCAAGAAGATATATAAACAATTTGGTTTCTTTATTTTAATTTCCGATATATTACAGTTACTCCGGGGTAATCTTTTCAAGGCTAAAAACACAAAAATAAAAATTGAAATTTATAAAACTAACAAGTAAGGGAGCAGCAGTCGAGTTTCCCGACTGGAAAATACCCTGTACCCTTAGACATGCTTACAATTTATTTATTTAGTATCAATAAATAAATGAAACAATATTCTATTAAAAAAGAAAATAAGTTTCGTGTGTCATAAAGCCATACACATTTCGCTGCCAACGTCGCAGTCGGCGTCGCGCAATGCGTATTTTGCTGCGCTTCTGCTTCCCTTGCCATAGATTTTGCATGTGGCATACCTTCCGTGTTTCTTATCCGATTTGATTCAAATTAAAAAATTAGCTAGCTTTTATAAGCACCAACGCATGTGCCGAATTGCACAGCATTAGGTTAATAATTGTGGGCATGGCAGTTTTTTGCGATTTGCGGGGTAGCGGGGGGTGATATCAAAATAAAACAACAAACTTGTACTGCGTATGTTAATTACCTATTCAACGATATATGGCACATGTCTGTAGCTCTTGTAGTTTCTGAGATCTAGGCGTTGATACGGACAGACAGACGGACAGACGGACGGACGGACGGACAGACGGACATGGCTATATCGACTCGGCTGTTGATGCTGATCAAAAATATTTATACTTTATGTGGTCGGAGATGCTTCATTCTGCCTGTTACATACATTTGCACCATATTATGATACCCTTTTCACCCATTTTCAATGGGTACAGGGTATAAAAACAACACAACACCATACTAATTTACATACATCTAAAGTAGAGTTAGGCATCGATAGTTATCATCGTGACTGCTACACGATCGCAAACGCGCTACGGAAGGGAAGTTGGAAAAGGGGAGAATCAACTGAAAAGAAGTGACCTGGAAATACAAACTGAAGAAGAAATGAATAACGAGAGCCTTTAATAAATAATTCAGTTACTAACGCTGAAAATTCAAGCGGACGAAGCCACTGACAGAGAGCGAAATGGAACATCAATTTCAGCTGAAAATTTTGCGAATGTGGTTCCGGACTATGATGGAGAGACTATTCCTGTGGAGAAGTGGTTCATAAATTTTGAACAAAATGAAGAGGCGTATGGCTTGAGCGAACAACAGAAATATGTACAAGCTGTCATTTACCATATATTAAATCATTATATCTATGGTATATTTATTCGACGCACCTGCTCTTATGTAGCCCGCGTGGCGATCAGCTGTTCAAGCTTAAGCTTTCACATCGATCGGCCGTTATAGCTCTTGTCTGGTCACGGGTTTAGCCGGTTTCAGAACCTGCTCTGCAAGTGTACTTCTGGCAATTCTTTATCAAATAAAGTTTTAAGTAAATGCTTGAAAAGAAGGATAATCCATCGCCAAGTAAATCAATTGACTTCGACGCAATGAAGTTAATTGCAGGCATCGGCTTATTAGAACTGCGTGCTAGTACGCGAGCCCAATTACATATTGGCGGGTCACGCGAATGCCCAGCCATCTCCGCCCCATGCGATCTCACAACCTGTACTACCACGAGTACAGCAACTTCAAGCATCTCCACAATGTCATCCCAGTACAATTCAACACCAACATTAAATGGAAGTGTGTGCTCTATAACAATCAGCAAGAGCCAAATCAGTGCGAGGGTAAGCACCTGACCGATCTCCCCTGTTATTCTTAGAAGATGAAAAGATGTATCTTACAAAAGAGCCGCCGTCATTCTAAATTACCGAGAATCCGCTTTCCCCCAATCCGAAGGAGAGTATTCGCAAAAATCACTTCCAGGATTTAAGCGAAAATTAAGACATGGAACTCTCCACCTCGCAAGTCACGATCGGTTGTGCCGACGAGAAGCGTAGAGCCAACCAGAAGCCCGAGGGTATTAATTCACTTGGTCTTGACGCCCCCTACCAACTCGCCGTACCAAAGCTTCTAAATATTCCGAAAAACTTCCAAATGTATTCTAGTTAAGGCTATATGTAACATAATCTAATCTTCATCTCCCTCGTCCGGTCATATTCAGAAGGCACGGATAGATTCCGACGCAAATTAATAAAAAAAATTTCTCTTTTGTTGGTATGCTTATTATATGTAGCATTTCGAGACTGTAGCGTTTAGCATAGTGTTGTTTTTGTTGTAGTATTGTTGGCAAAAATTTGGAGAGTGATGTTTGTTTGCACTTTGGGTCATAAGAGCTGTTTTTGTGTTGTACATTGGTGTCATAATTTAAAATCAGATTTGTGTTGTGCTAATCTTGTTTTCAACTTTAGTTTTACCGTTCCTACGTATGCACCATCGTATGTTTCTGTATTATTACCACTACAAGGAAATTTATAAATCACATTATTTTTGTCTTGTGAATCTATTTTTTACTTAGTGTTGTTATAAAAATGTTATAATGCGTGGAACGGTTTATGTGCTATTTGTATTTCTGTATTATTGTAACAGCCGGATCTTACTATATCAATCTTTTGCATAATGTTGGTACATAGATTAGAGATCTATGATTCTTTTTGTCTATTTTTAGTTTCTCTTGTTGTTTTCTGATATTTTTTGATTAGATTGTGGATTAACGTTTTTGGAAAGTCGTTGTCCGTAATAAGTTTTAAGTTATTTCCTTTTTAATTTCGATGTGGTACAGTTTGTCAAATATGACAAACATTCGTTTTATACAGCCTCTTGCTGTATTTATTATCATCGTCCATGGGTGTTTCGAATTGTGATTGATGTTGCTGTAGTTTCCTGCTACTCTATTAATAATTGAATACAGATATGGTAGTTTGTTGTTTTGTTCGCTCTCACTGGTAAATTTTATATTTTTATGGTAGGTTTTTAGTTCCAAGAGTATGTTTTCTGTTTCGTTGGAGTTTGCAATCACAAGTGGGTCATCGATATATTTTGTTAGTAGTCTTGGTGTTGCTTTTAATTTTTTTCAAGGTGTTTGTGAATAATTCTTCCATGTCTGCAATTACGGGTAGAGCTGGGGAGCCTATTGGCATACCTTTCAATTGTGAGAAAGTTGTATCTCCGTATTTTAAATATCTGTTGTCCATGATGCAGAACTTTAATATTTCTAGGAAAGTTTGTTCAGGTATCTGTGTTTTTATATTTTTGTGAATTTTGATTTGATGGTTGTTAAAGCTGATTCTAATGGTATGCTAGGAAACAGTGATAATACGTTGAAAGAGATTAGTATTTCGTCTTTGTTAATGTGTTTGTCATTTATCTTGTCTTTGAATTCCATGGCGATTTTTATGTTGATTTTCGATTCCGTTATAAATATTTTAGAATTGAAACAATGTATTTGCATCAGGCGTAAGAGGGGGATCCTATTGAGGAACATATTGGTCTGAGTGGTGTTCCTTCTTCATGAATTTTAGGTAGTTCATAAGCTTATTTCCGCCTTATTGCCACTGTTTTGTTCCTTTTGTCAGAATTAAAAATGAATATACTTGTATTATTGTTTTCGTTTAAGAATCTTCTAGTTCGTCCCACTGTATCTATTATTGCACGATCCATTCCGTTTTCTCTCACTTCTGTCTCGTGTTCTTTCACAAGCAAAGAGAAATGCGTGCGTGATGTTTCTTGGTTCTCTTTGTTTTTATGTGTCTGCATCAGTTCTTCGCCGTTCGCGATGTAATTGAAGAGTGGGAAACTTCTCTTATCTACTGGGAGAGCAAATTTCGGCCTTTTTCAAGTAACGCTTGTACGTCTTGTGGAAACTTTGTCGTCGTCTTGTTTACAAATCAATCTTTGGTTTTGTTGTTGTCTAGGAAGTTAATGCTCCGTTTGTTTTGAAGTCTTTTTATTTTCTTCTCATGTCGGTCTGTTAGTATTGTTGTTGTCTTGTTTATTACGTTTCTCTCTCTCTCTTTAAAAATGGCGATGCGTCATCTGTGTTCATGGTGTTCTCTGTTGTTTATGTCTCTCTAAGATATTGTGTTTCGTACAAGAATTTCAGCCGAGTACAGTTAAAAAAAATTACTAAGCTTGTGAGAGTTAAACTCCCAAAGACTAGAAACACTGAACCATCTTCTTCTGATAGTTCTTCATTTGTATCCTAGATAATAGTCTTCACAGTCTTTTAAGTCTTTTATAGTCTTTTAAGCTCCGAAGTTTTTCCCGACAGGTACACCACTTACAGACAGGACCGACAACTACGGAGTGGAGGAGGAGTTACCTAATCTTAATCTAGAATTCCTATGTGTGAAAATCACTATGTCGCTTCAATCATTTTTGATCACATGCTCATACGTACCCAGTTCTTCAGAACCGCCTACATACTGACACCACTTATTTAACATTCAATAAGTTAGTGACTCTACGAGACTTCACTTTACCTGAACTTATCTGGTCAAACATCGAGAATTTACCATTTTTGTCACTTTCAACACACCGTGATTTTACTGAGGGTGTGCTCCACATATCTCTCGGTTAAATAAACCAAGTAAGGAATTCTTTAAGTAGCCTTCAAGATCTATGTTTCGTTCCATATGGAATAACCCTTTCCAGAGCCATGCCTCTTTCGACCCCAGAAGATCCTTACTATCCAACGCTTGAGGTATCGATTGAAAACCTTAGTGCTAGCAACCTTCAGTCTTGCAATGGGGCTCCTAAAACTCGCAGCTTTTGTAAGATTGATTTTTAGAGACTACGAAATTTTATTTATACATTTCATTGGTCCGATCTCTGGGAATGAACCGATATAAATACCGCTTTAGAAACGTGCCTTGGAAGTACACATTCGCCTCGACTGACCCTCCTTGGTTTACAAGGCGCCTTAAAAAGTTAAAATATATTAAAACAAGTAAGAAAAGTTATATTCGGCTTGCCGAAGATGGTATACCCTTAAAAACAAAAAAGTTTTCCATACAAAGACTTGTTTTTATATCGGTCGTCTGTATGGCAGCTATATGATATAGTGGTCCGATGCGGAAACTTTCACACATTGTGTATGGTTATGTCAAACAAATAAATTTTGAATTCGATTGCAATAGCTTGGAAAGCAAAAAAGTTTTCATACAAAGACTTAGAATCTGATTGATCGTTTGTATGGCACCTATATGATATAGTGGTCCGATCCCACCGATTTTTAAACTTGATCTGCATGACAAAAATGATGATCTGGTAAAAATTTCAAAACGCTAGCTTTAAAACTACTGTCTATTTTTTGCATAGAAACAGACGGACAGACGGACATGGCTATATCCACTCGGCTGTTGATGCTGATCAAGAATATATATACTTTGTGGGGTCGAAGATGCTTCCATTAATGCGTTACACATGGATTAAATTATAATAGCCTTTTCAAGGGTATAAAAACAGACTCCTTAAGAGATATAAGAAAACTTGCTGCAATGTAACTTCCTCAAGATACTTAGTAGCTCGGTCAAACTTCACCCTGCATAACGCCGAGTGTTATAAGAATTATATATACTGCTGTCGGATCCAGTTTTCACAGGATCCAAAGCAGTTTTCTAATTTTATGACACTCAGCGTAAGCATGTATCTTCTCCCCCCTAAATTTCGTTTGAAAATTTATCTGCGACTTCTGATCAGGGCGTTGCCGATATATTCGCAACTTTCTTTCAAACTACTGATACTACTACTACTGATAATTTAGATATTCCTCTATAGTTTGCAGCTAAACTATAGAGGAATATCTAAATTATCAGCAATTCCAAAGCTTTTTGAAGAATTGGTAACACCACATCTTCAACATCTCTGCAGTTTAATTATTTCTCCATGCCAACATGGTTTCATAAAGCGTCGCTCCACTACCACAAACCTCTTGGAGCTGACTTCCTTTATTATAGATGGCTTCCGTAAAGGCTTTCAAACAGATGTCATCTATACAGACTTTAGTAAAGCATTTGACTCTGTCAACCACTCACTCCTTTTGAGTAAACTTAGTATCCTAGGATTTCCCTCAGACCTTCTCACGTGGATTTCTAGCTATTTAGCTGAGAAAACCCTTGTTAGTGCTACATCGGGAGTTCCCCAAGGAGGCCATTTTGGGCTACTACTTTTCACTTTTATTAACGACCATTTTTATTAACGACCTACCCCCTTTCTATAACGAACTCTCTGGTTCTTATGTATGCACGCGACGTTAACCTTTGTCCTCAATACAAATCACCTTCTGGCCAATATAAGCTTCAGTCTGATTTGGATAATTTTCAAAAATGGTGTTCTACCAATCTCTTAAAACTTACTTGGTCAAAATGTAAGCTTAACTGTAAGTCTTTTTATCGTTCGTGTCCTAACTAGGCCATATACTTTGTCTTAACCCAGGTTAACGATCTTGATATCCTATTAGATGTTAAACTTAAATTTTCGGACCATAATTCTACGATGGTTATTCTTGATTTTTTCTCCTAGGGGACTCAACTGGGATGCAAATCTTCACCTCTCATCTTATTCTAACAGACTTCTAATAATTAATTTACCTTGCCTAACCAAGTGTAAAAAGATGCTGAAGGTCGTTTTCCTCCATAACCTTATTAATGGTTATGTAGACAGCCAGCATCTACTAACATGACTACCTTTTAACATTCTAAATGGATGGACTAGAAATTTTAGTCCTCTGCTCCTACGTTGTTGCAGATCTACATGCGCCCAGCATGAGCCTTTCAGGGTTTTTTGTTCTGACTACAATGACTTTTAGGTACTCCATTACTTCCCTCTGGACGTCCACTTCTATCAAATCCTCAATTCTTACCCACCTTTCAGAGCAACAAACGCACTCCACTTCTTCATTCTTCAAGAGTTTTCGAGCCAACTGGTTAGGGTGGTTTCCCAATTTATTTATGTACGCGATTGCTTGCTTATTTATGACATCGCCAATCCTTGGTACCCTCAGCTCCGTTTCAATGTCTTTGTTGCGGATGTACCAAGCCGCTCCAGATAGTTTACGCAAAATTGGCGACTGCGCCACACGAATTTTGTTGAGGTGTGACTTTGCGGCGATGCCATATACTTGGATGACATATCTCCAAGTAGGAGCCAATACAACCTTATAAATTTTGGCCTTGTTTGAAAATTGTTTGAATTGAAAGTTTGTTTCCAGGCCTACGCAGCCAAGCCATGCTGTTCGCCTTTGTTTTGAGCCGCCGAGTTACATCCGTTACATGGCGTTGAAATGTAAGTCGCTTATCCTGAGTGACACCGAGATATTTGTGGGCGTTCGATTGTGTGAGGAGCTCTTCATGCAGAAACACACCTGGTGATGTGTCTTTTCTCAGGGTGTACGTCACGGAGACACACTTTTCCGGATTGACTGCGATGTTCCAGCGTAGGGCCCAGTTCTCAATTTTTTTTAGGTAAAGCTGAAGCGTATCGGTGGCTGTATAGACGCAAGTATCTGTGGCCAGGACTGCAGTGTCATCAGCAAAGATGGCAACTAGCAGGTCATTGGGATCTGTAAGCGACATTTTGTCAGCTGAGGGCATGTCGTGCGTATACAGGCTATATAGTGTTGGACCTAACACACTTCCCTTGGGTACACCTGCTCTGACTCTTTTTGTTTGGGAGGACAGTCCGTCCTGTACTACTTTAAAGGATCGCTCGTGTAGGAAGCTTTTTAATATCAAAAAGAGTTGAGGATTTAGTAGGCTTTTAAGCTTGTACAGAAGTCCTTCATGCCACACTCTGCCGAAAGCCTGCTGGATGTCCAGAAAAGCTCCAACGACGTACTCCTTTCCATGGAAACCTTCCAGCACAAACTTCACTACGCGGTGTAGCTATTCAGGTGTGCCATGCCTGAGTCTAAAACCAAACTGAAACTTCGGAATAGCTTTTTGGACCTTACGGGATTCGAGCAATCTTCTCAGGATGCACCTCTCAAGTAATTTGCCAAATGCTGGAAGCAGGCTTATTGGGCGATAGGAGTCTAATTCCTCTGCTGGCTTCCCATTTTTATGGAGCATAATGATATTCGCCTTCTTCCAGGTACTTGGGAAGTGTCCCAGTCGAAGAGCAAAATTGAATATCAGAACAGGGAATAACAAAGCTCTGTGGGCATCAGCTTAATGGAGCTGTTGTCAATGTGATACTCACCAGGAGCCTTGTTGTTGCGAAGGGATTTGATATCATCTTCCAATTCCGTGAGATTAATAGGCTTTACAGGAAGAGCCATCTGTAATGGGGCTTCTAGGGATTCAGCAACCAATTGTATTCGTCTTGGCGAAACTGTCTCGAACGGCTGGAATCTTTTCTCCAGGTTTCTGGCAAACGCTTCAGCTCTGTCCTGAGGTAGTTTTGCCCAAGTGCCATCTCTGTTACGAACTGGAAACTTTGGAGCAACTTGTCTCTTGAATCTCTTCGTGAGCTTCCAGAGCGCGAATTTTGAGTTTTCATCGGCAGTAGCTTTCCTTTTCAGGCTGGCCAGTACTTTTCTCACCCGATTTGATATCCTTCGGTACAATCTGTCAATTATTAGGTCATTGGTCCTGATGAACTCAAGCCAAAGACGTTTCTTGAGAGTTAAGAGTCCGACTGCTTCCGGAGAGAGAGCGACGCTGCTATGCAAGTTGCGTAGGTGAACTGCGCCGCCAGGGGCTGCAATTTGAGCTGCATCTTTGATCTTCTTCATAAAAGTTTCAACCGCTTTCTTGATATCGTCTGCTGTATTTATCTCTGTATTGAGGTTAAAGGCATTGTTCGTACTGAAACAGCAGCACCTTATATTCGCACCAGGTGGAACGAGCATCCTAATAGGGGTGGTGCTATGAGGTGACGTTGTAAGTGAAGCGATCAGCGGCAAGTGATCGGAAGATAGGTCATACTCTTCGCGTACTGATAGTAGACTGTTAGGGATACCTTTGTACAAGAAGAAGTCGATACATGAAGGTACATTCCTCGTGTTATACGGGTAGTCAGTGGGTTTGCCTGTAGCCAGAACTTGAGTTGAGCTGCTAAAGATAACATCGTGAAGTGCTGTGCCTCGAGCATTCGCTCTTATACTACCCTTATACTCCACTTACACAATGATAAACTTTTGACCATGTTGACCAAGGAGATTATCAAACTCAGCGGAATTCCAAGGCAGGCCTGGAGGAAGGTACACAGCTGACACCGTAATTTCGCCCAAATTAGTGGAAATTTTTACCGTCACCATTTGTAGGTGATTTGTTGTGATCGAATGCAGGTGAAAGTGTACTAATCCCTGCCTGATTAGGATACAAGCTCTGGCTCGACCTCCTGGGTGATCTGCTCTATAGCAGCTGTAACCTATCATATTGAGGTAGGATCCGTCGTGTAGGAGTGTCTCTGAAATAAGCATAACATCAATTTCGTGCTTGCTGAGAAACACTTTAAGCTCATTAGCATTTGGGATAATGCTACGAGCGTTCCAGGTTCCGAGGCGTAGTTCACTAGCCATTACTTGCGCTGCGTCCACGACTTAGAACCTCTGAGTTCTTTGATCTCCTCAAATAACTCAGTGATGGTTTTTTGTAGACCAGCAATGGTCTGCTGCATTGAGATGATGATTTGTGCGAGGTAGCCCTCAATTGCCGTTTGGTTAATATGTTGAGGCTCGCCTGCGTTTGTTACAGGAGCAAACGCAGCATTTGGAAAAGTCTGGAACCTTGTATTTGAGAAAGCATTTCGCTGTTGGGAGTATTTTTCATCAGGTCGTGTGCTCTGTTGTCCAGTTCTAGTCGCATCTGCATACGATAGGCCCTGCCGCACGATTGAGGATGGAATAGCTTGTTGCTTGATGTTGCGCATGGATGTTCTACGCCGGTCAGGGGCGTAGATTCCAGTTGATTCCAGTTTTTTGGCTTTTGAGTCTCTGGACGTAAATTCTGCAGCCCTTGTGAGTTGCCTCATGTTTGCCTTGCCAATTAACGCACTACAGGTCGTCATAGGTCCTTGCCTGGCATTGACTGGAACCAGTCCAATGAGGCAAACTGCATCTACCCCATCTGGGCTCCTTAGTGTAATAGTTTTTGGTGTGATCAAAGCCAAAACATCGGTAACATTGACGCAAAGTAACATTTTTTCTCGGCAGTTCCACTCTGACTTTTTGACGGCCATCTTTATTTATTTTTAGAGCTTCTCTGTTATTAATAGCCTTTTTGATGTCTACATATAAACCAGACGTTCTGGCCAGAAGCCTTGCCTGGAACCGGTTCAGAGGAGTCAACATTCTGTGACTTCACCTTTGGATTATAGGTATTAACCACAGCGTGACCATGGGAGGTGAACGCATTTAAAATTTGCTCAATTGGAGTAGAAGCAGCCAAAGTGCACACCACAACCCTGTAGGCTCTGTCTTCCGGGAGGCAGAAGTGAGTGTATTGGAGATGAACTTCTGATAATTTTTTAGTGATAGCTCTGTGGGCATCAGAGTCACGGGGGTAGATGCGCAAGTTCCCATTACGCGCGATCTTGAGCTCATATGAGTCAGACGATACCGCCGAGTCGAGAAGTCGTTCTAAGGCAGGTGCGTCGCTGACAGAAAGTACTGTTATGTGGCTAGGTTTAGGTGACTTTTTTGCCACTGGAATTTTTGCTTGTCCAGTTTCTTCTTCTGCAACGGTTTCGACCTGGAGAATGTCCATTCTAATTTCGCCTTCTTGACAGTCATCTATGTTTGCAAGAGCAGCAAATTTATTTAAAGCGAGATGGTTTCTATGTTCAATTACATGGGCTCTTTTTTTCGAAATTTTCGGTGAGGTTGGTAGGCTTCTCTTCTTGGATGAAACTTTTTGCCAAGAGACTGACGCCGGCTGGATTGTAAGCGTATTACTATTTTTTTCAATTTGCGGTAATACGCGACTATTTCCAACTGTTTTCTGGTTAGGTTTGTTTATTTGGCTTGGGCTGCTAACCATAAAAGGCTCCCTGCCAGTTGTGCTAGGCGGGGGCATGCTCTGAAAGGAGCATCCTGTTCGTGGTACCTCTCGTAACTCCGCTTTAGTGCACACAGCGACTTCCGACATCCCGGAATCGATCGACCATACTTCTCTTGAAGCACCCCTATTTTTTAATTTCCTCGATAAAATAAAAAGGTTTGATTATTTTGCCAAAATCTTTTTTTTTTTGTTTTGTCGGAAAAAATTTAATGAAAATAAAATCGAACTGATCCCTTTCTCAATGATGATTCGACTGTTTGCTTAAGTGTTGTTTTTGTTGAGGTGTGATATTTCTCGCTGTTTGTCAAACCTATGATCGGGTCCTAATGACATCAGACATATAAATAAAACAGGCAAAAGCGTTTACAAGTAATACAATTAAGTCTTAATCTAAAATAGAATACTTCCATTGGGATGCAACACAAAAAAGTTTATTTACTACATTATCTGACGTTTTTAATTCAACACAGTTCAGGCTTTTCTGGTTGTCCTATACGCAGGTTAAATTGCGTCAATTGACAGGATAAAAACATCTACGTTCGTCAACGACCCACAGAACACAGGACACAGAAATGTTCAATCCGAGCAAACAAGCCAATTAATTTTTTAAATATTCAAAGCTAAGATCAACGAAAGAAACTATAAGCTGCAAAAAATGGTAAAAAATCCTCTGTTGTCATATTTTCAGAGACTGTTCATATCTCATATCGCAGCAGATTACGGAATGAGCAAAGTTGTTCGGATGTGTCCTCCATGGCATCACTTCCAGTGATACATCAGGACCAATTGGAGCTGACTGCCCCAAAATTCACCCTGGAGAGAAAAATGCTGCCCAAAGTGAATGATATCGCCATTTTTACAAACGAAACATCATTTTAGACATAATTTTAATCCATAAACCGCCTCTGAGAATGGTACTTCTTTATACATCAAATACAAAATTAGGCCGTTGAAAAAGTAAATGAAATTAAAAAAACAAGAATTACACACTGCTTGCTAATATAATGTCCAGTAGCTTTTTTCTTTTCATCACAATATAATTTCACTGTGCCCATGCTCTACATATTCTTAGGCCAAATTAACCATTTACAAAATTTCTTATATTTCTTGTGAGAAAGCTTTTTTACGTCTAATCGTACTTGCATTATTGTTTAAAGTCCTGACCTCATATTAACAAAGAGGATCCATATCAACCTATGCTTGATGTTTCAAATAAAATTAATAACTGTATTAGTTGTGTACCATACTTAAAGACGACGCGATGTAGTTTGGGGTATGAATTCAATGTTATTTGGCGTGTTCAGTCCTTTCATACTGTAATTATATTCGAGTCATGCAAGTTGGACAAGAGTGTTTTTGGGGCCCGTTGTTTTTCTTTGGCAATATATGACAGTTTATATGGCTTTTGAATATCTTGTTATAACAATCGTTATTAAATTAATTTTAAATTACGCATTTTAATTGTTGAAATAAATTGTAATTGTATAAAATAAATTTGTTATGTAGTTTTATACTCCGGAGACAGGATTGGGTTAATATGTTTACTTAAATAGTTTTAAGATTATATAAAAGAAAATGTTTGTTTAAAAAACAAATTTACTAATTAAAAGTATTGATTTTATCCTAGAAAAAAATCGAGAATTGAATTAATTCGAGTTTCTGCTGCTGTCATGGGTATTGAATTTTCGTATGCAGCGGAAACCGCTTTTGTATCTCCAACTCTTCTAAAAATCGGAGTTAAGCACCAACAGATGACTTTAGTTTGGGCTTTGTCGCCATTGGTTGGATTCTTTGTATGTCCAATATTGGGATCGCTATCTGATCGATGTAAATTGAACATGGGACGTCGTAGACCGTTTATAATTCTGTTGTCAATCGGCATAGTCATTGGTAACTATACAATAAAATTTAGTTATATTGATTTTATATTTGGCTTATACATACACCTATATATACAAGCTTTTTTCTTTATCATTTAGTGGTAGTTTGAATAAAATACTTTTTCTTTATTAAAAAAAATCGTAAACAAAACTTTATAAACTTGGGATAGTCAAGGCGCCGTGGACTTACCTTTCGACCTTATCTATTAGCTTTTTAAATATTGCTTTGTAAAGGTGACAAGAATTCAGGCCTTTTTCAACACTCCTCAAAAAAAGATTATCCATGGGAAAGTGGCAAAACTGATTGAATACAAATTTTTTTAAAATACTGTATGATGTCCTATGAAAAATCACTGTTAGTCTATGAGTTTTGACAAAATCTCAATTTATTATGTTTAATATGTTCAAAAAGCGGTCTAGTAACCATGGTTTTATAGTTCAGGCTTGTGTGAAGAAGATTCTAGGCCTAGTTATCGGGAAGGCCGTCTCCGAGGACTCTGTGGATTTAGCAATGGTCGCGAGGGTCTGTGAGGCCTAGATTTTTTTCTCTATAAAAGCGGCCTAAGTGAGCCTAGCCGACTCGGGCTTTGTCAGAAATGTCTTCGAATCATCGCAAATATAGCGAAGAAATATAGGAAGAAAGCTTCAGAATCTGCTATATTTGTGGACGTGAAAGTGGTGCTCCAGTGTTACTGCCATATAGTACATTATGATGTATTGTACTAGACGAAGCTCGGGAGTCAAATTTAACGTTTGATCATGAAAAAAACTTCACTCAATATCTGGGTCTGGCTTGTATCTGATCGCTTGCTGTTTCAATACACGATTAGAAGGATATAATGGTAATATGTACACACTGCATTAAGGACAGCTATCGACGTTAAAGCAGAAAACCAAATAGAAAAATAGAACTTATGGTAGATTGGTTAATCTCATGACTCACTCGATGACTCACCCCTATGTTAGATAAATTTGCTCCCCGTTGGTTTTTAATAGCCGTAGTTCCGTTATTTTGCATAGAAGCCATTTTGTCACTTGTCAAATTGACTTCCATAAAAAAAAATGTGAACACATGATAGCCAGAATCATTTCATTCCATGATTGCTCAATTTGGAGGAAAAATCGGAAACGAAAATCCTACACAAGTCCCTTGATTGCTTGATCATATTTCGTTTTATAAATAAGAATTAATGACCTCCAAATATTTTTAGTCGTTGGGGTGGATCGGCCAATTTTTTGTATGGCGTCTGTAAAATGCTAAAAGAATGTCTTTATTTGCATTGGTACAAAGGCTGTTCACCTGGAGAATATGTGAAGGATATGTTTACGACTGCCTTATGAACGCACTGAAGTGGTTTATATGCACCCGTCGCCAGGGGAGATAATTACAGGGTACTTATGAACTTTATATATACTCAGTCACTGAGCTTAATGGGTAGGAAAATATTTCGCAGCGACAAACGTATGCTGGGTGTTCGTATTTTATTTTTTTTGCACTTGGACCTCAAGGACTTTTTGATCTTGTGTTTAATTTAAAGATTTATATAGTGTTATTATCACTGTATGTCCAAAATACGTATCAATTTGTGCTATGGTATCCAATGAATAGCATTTTATTTCCCCGATCTCCGCATTTAGGAACCGTCAAGTGTGGTTTTCTTTCCTTGGATTTAAATATTTGCGAGCTCTGTTATGTCATCTTCCTAGTTTTATAATTCCATGGCCACTATTATTTTTTTCGAAAGATATTGTAGCTTTCGATATTTTAAAGTTAATCCATTTTTAATTATTGCCTTGTCAACGCTGAACAGTCTTTTATTTGGTGGCTATGGATTGGGAGGGTCTATGAAAAATGTCAATGACCAAAAATGAGAATTGATTGAAAATCAATAAACAAAAATAAGTAATTAATCGTAAATTAACAGACGCTTACCTCCTGCAATTTCGGTTCAGACAAATAATATTGAATAAACTAAACTTTTTTCAGATCATCTGCTTCCAAAAACTCTAATCGGATTTTTTAAGGTAAAATTTGTCCATTCGCAAAATAAAAGTGGAATAACAGCGTTGGTGCTTGTGCAAACCTGCGTTGACGCTTATCGCCTAAGCTTTAAAAACTCGGATATTTTCCAATATAGTGTGTCTAAGTTATCTTTTATTAATCCTTTAAATCAAAAGGGAAAATATTTGACGATGCGTGTTTGCACTTAACACTGCCAACAATACATGCACCTGTAGTAGTACATAAACGCAAGCAAATAGTTATCTCTAAGCTCTCTAAGTGCTTCGAATATTTCAGTGGCACACTGATCATTCAGTGGCAAACCTGACCGTGAATCACTATTTACCTGTAACAAATAAAAGTCTCCCCGACGTATATAAAGTCTTCACAGTCAAGGATCAAGAAGTTAAAAATACGGTGTTATTCTAAATAACCATATTACAAATAGTTCAAGACAAATTCGACGTGTACCACCTATAAACAATTTCCCATGTGGAAGAAACCAGGATTGGTCCAATCAGAAGCGAAGCGACCTTCTTAATCGACTTAACATCGCTCACGAAACTGTAGCCAATTGTGCAGTTCAGCTCCGAGTAGCCCATATACCCTTTTAGTACATATCAGAAATTACGAAGACTACGGAAAGAAGCACAATTAAAGGCCGATGATATAGGACCATGGAAGCATATGAACAAGTACGTCAGCGCAATACCGCTCATACAGTTGATCATCTTAATTGGCGGCGACATGCGACAGATAGAAACACACAGGTAAACAGACAGACATTCAGATAGACAGAGGGTCAGACAAACTTTTTTTATCATTGTTATTTTATATTTAAAATCTCCGAATGGACAATCATTAAATGATTTGGGGGTGACATTAACTTAAGGGAGGTACATGGAATGTACATCTTATGAGTCTGACTTAGGTGTCTATTGGTGGGGGAGGTCAAGCGGGTGTTTCCTTTTCAGACGTCTTAGGGATTGACTGTTATCTAGGAGCTTGATGGCCAGGTGGTTGGGGTGGTTGTCCAGTCTTTTTGTAGATCTTTCGCTGATCTCCTTTGCTACCGAAGGAATTCCAAGCTCTTTGTGGATTATTGAGTTTTCATCGTACGGATGGGCGTTAGAAAATGTTCTCAGACATTTATTCTGAAACCGCTGTATTCTGATGCGGTTGGAATAGCTTCCCGTGCCCCACAACTGAATCCCATATGTCCAGATTGGCTTCAGCACTACTTTGTAAATAAGCAGTTTGAGTTTTTCTTTGAGCTTGGACCTTCTCCCTAGGAGCCAGTACAGTTGCTTCAGTCGTAGGTTGGCCTGGTTGCGCTTGTTGATCAGGTGAGGGCGCCATGTGAGCCTGAGGTCCAGGGTCAGCCCTAGATATTTGGGAGTGTTATTCGTAGGGATGATTTCCCCGTTGAGTGTGACGGGGGGGCAATCCCCCCTGCGTAATGCGAAGGCTGTGTGGGAGGATTTCTCCGCGTTGACCACGATGTTCCATCGTTTCAGCCATGGATCTAGAGCATCCAGTTGTCTTTGTATGATGGCTGATGCTTCCTGCGGATCTGTGCCGGAGGCTAGGAAAGCGGTGTCGTCCGCGTATGTAGCTACTGTGAGGTTCCGAGAGGGGGTGATGGGAAGGTCCGCTGTGTAGAGTGTGTATAAGATGGGTCCAAGAACACTGCCTTGAGGTACTCCTGCTCTTATAGGCCTAGGCGTGCTGATTGATGATCCGCATCTCACTCGGAATTCTCTTTCCTCTGTGTACGACTTGAGGAAGGCGAAGTGGGAACTTGGAAGGTTGGATTTAATTTTGAACAGGAGTCCAGGGTGCCAGACTCTGTCAAACGCCCGTTTGACATCCAGCATAACGGCGCAGCAGTACTTCTTTTTTTCGAAGGCCTCAAGTATGCTCTCAACAAGCCGGTGGCATTGCTCTGGTGTTCCATGAAGGCGTCTGAAGCCAAACTGGTGATCAGGGATCAGTCCGGCCTCGTCCAAAACTGGCAGTACTCTACGTAAAAATATTCTTTCAAGTATTTTAGACAGGATTGCCAGCAAACTAATCGGACGATACGATGCTAGATTGGCTTCAGGTTTTCCAGGCTTGAGGAGGACAATTATTTCCGCACGCTTCCACACTTTCGGGAAGTACCCTAGACGGAGGCAGCTGTTAAAGATGTTAGCCAGCCTTTGGGAACAGGGGCAACATTTTCAGTGCTGTTGCATCAATTCGGTCAGGACCTGGTGACTTGCCATTTTTTAAGGAGGCGATCTCCTGCACAATCTCCTCTGGTTCGACGGGCTGTATTGGCGTGCCAGGAGCCCTTGGGCTCCCTACGAACCTTATGATGGCGGCTCTCTCTTCAGCAGTGCATCTATCGAAAGGTGAGAAAGCACTATGTAAATGGTCGGCAAAGGCTTCTGCTCTTTCGATCTCAGACCGACACCAGGACCCGTCCACTTTGCGCACGGGTGATATCTTCTTAGCAGGTCTTTTAATGTGCCTCGTGACATTCCACAGATTGTGCTGCGGGTCTCCAGGTTCCAGCTCCTTGAGGAATCTATGGAAGGAGTCCTGCCGTAGGATGGTTAGCTTATCCTTCAGTTCCTTGGTGGCACGATTAAGTGCTGTCTTGTCCCTGGGATTGCGCGATAAAAACCAGACTCTTCTGAGGCGCCTTTTTTTCGGCCACGAGGGCCGCGATTTCAGGAGACCACAAGTGCAAGTCTCTTTCAGGTGTTCTCGGGGTAGTCGGAGGAGGTGGGTTCGCAAACTCAGCAGCATTGTGCATCTCTCTGGTTAAGTTTTCGATGGCCGCATCTATGTTGTTTGGTGTGGAAAGAGGGGGATCTGAGTTCAGGGAGGAAAGCATCCAAAACGTAAACTTGGGGGCATTTGTGTGTTTCCCAGTGAGTCTTCTAGGCGGGGTTTTTCTGAGGACGGGAATGTTTGGGAGCAAGTTTACTGCGCTGTCGGATAGCAGTTTATCATAGCTTGAGCTATCTTATCTGATGTTATCTTAGAGTGTCCTATGCCCTTGGAGACGGTGAAGTCCAGAAGATCCGGCTGCTTTGAAGGATCGGAAGGCCAGTGTGTGGGTTCTCCAGTGGAATGGCAGTCCAGACTCTTCCGCTGCAGGTACTTGTAAAGCTTTATGCCTTAGGGATTGTTTGTGCGCGACCCCCACCAGGAGTGTTTGGCGTTAAAGTCTCCGACTGCTATAAAACGAGGTCCAAGGGACTCGAAGAAGTCCTGAAGGTGGGTCTCGGTTATCGAGTGTCTGGGTGGGAAGGTGGGAAGTAAACCGCACCAATGGTGATATCTCTCTGTGGGCTAGAAATCCTGGTCACGGCGCACTGAGCCCATTCCTCCTGAAACGCGGGAAGTTCCGTGTACTGAATGCCACTCCTGATGAGCATAGCTGCTCCTCCGCGTGCTCTGCCAGATGGATGGTTGGCATGTAACAGATCGTATCCGCTAATGTTAAAGTAGGATCTGGGACAAAAGTGGGATTCCGAAACTAGAAGAACATCAATATTGTCTGTTTTCATGAGACTCTACTTCGGCTCTGCTCTTCTGCAAGCCGTTTGCGTTCCAAAAAACTATATTAAGCCTTATTTGCATTACTTTCTGTTGAGGAAGGGAGCTATAAACTGCATTATCTGCGAGAACATCTGTGAGATCAACTTTTCCATCATCCTCTCAATCGTTCCTTCCATGCGGGCAAACATCGTTTCAAGCTGGTTGAGATTTGGGGCTTCGGGAGTGGTTTGAGGGTTTTGTTGGGGATTCCTTGGCTGTGTTGCATGGTTTCCAAGAAGTACGTCCCTGTAACTCGTACCATTGATGATAGTTGTTATTTGGATGAGAGGTGGTTTGTTGCTACTCTGAACGGGTCTGGCTTTAGGAGATAGCTGCGCCTTTGCCTTTTTGTAGGCAGGGCATCCTCTAAACGACGCAGGGTGATCAGCTTGACAATGTAAACAGCATGCTTTCTCGGCATCTTTTTTGGTGCATGACCTAGAGTCATGAGAATCACCACATTTCACGCAGCGATGTTCCAGGAAACAGTAGCGCTGGGTGTGTCCGAACCCTTGGCATCTGAAACATTGTGGAACATCGTTGAACTTCAGTGGGGGCTCAACGATGACGACTGACCTGCAAATCCTCTTTATTTTGAAAACCTCTGTGTTGTTGATCGCTGGTTCTAGATTAACAAAAAATATCGCCAGTGGTTGTTTGGATTTCCTGCCAATGGGATTGTGCAGATCCCTCACAGTATGGCCGTATTTGTGGAGTTCTTCTTTAATTTCAGTCTGGTCCGTTGAGTGGTGAAGTCCCTTGATGACCGCCCTGTACGGTCTCTCGTCCTTTGGTTGGAAGGTGCGGTGCTTTTTGTTATGTGCCACGAGGTGCTGGCGTAGGGCTGTGTAGGACTCCTTATCTGGCATCATTACGCGTACATTATTATTTCTCTTCGTTTTGTATGAGAAGTCCTTTTTGGTACCCACGAGAGTCGTTATCATCTTGACAACCGCGGTAATGTCGGTCACGTCTGGGATGTAGATCGGGGGAGGCTTGAGGGTTTTCGGGATCGGGTTCGGTTTCACTGCCGTTTTAGATGCCACTGCCTCTGAGGGAGTTTTGGGTTCGTCATGTTCCTCGTCATCATCTTTGCTTTAGAGGACCGCAAAGAGGTTGTTTGCCAGCTTGTTGCGCAGAGCTGCGCTGGTGCTAGGCGTCACGTCTGGTTTCTCTCCTTGCCTATTACGCGCGGGCTTGCGCTTGATCTCGCTGGGCTCCGAGTAAGAAGAACTCCAGCTAGTGTCTCTGCTCGAGCTGCATTTCCTTGCTTTGAGGGCCTTCTTGCAGGGCATTGTTTTGCCAAGCTTGATGGCACGCGGCGGGGCCTGCCAGTCCATATTCTAAGTTGGCGTTCAATTAACGCTTATGCCAAAGTAAGTCACTGCAGCAACGGCAGCAAAGGGGCAACGGACACAGTGGGATTCCGCTCCTGGCAGCCCGACCCGGCCCGTAAAATGCGCAGTCCACCAAGTCCCAAGTGCGGGAAGGTCGTAAAAAAAAAAAAATAAATAAATAAAATTGGAAAAACAAAATTCCGAAAAATAATTCAGTTTAATAACAAAAACCAAGTTCCTTATTGATGAACGATTTTTCAAAAGATAATGAGTCAGACAAACTGACACACAGATAAACAGGTGGACAGATAAACAAACAGAAAGACATAGATAAAAGAGAAACAGTCAAACAGACAGACAAACAGATTAAGAGACACACAGACAAACGGACAAACAAACAGACAGACAAACAGACAGGCAAACAGACAGACAAACAGACAGACAAACAGACAGACAACCAGACAGTTGTCTGACAGACAAAAAGAAAAAAAGGTCAAAGACAGTCAAACAGAGAGAAAAACAGATAAACAGACAGAAAAAAGACAGGCAAACAGATAAACAGACAAACAGACAGAAAAACAGACAGGCAAAAAGACAGACAAACAGACAGACAGAAAAACGGACAGACAAACAGACGGACAAACAGACACGCAAACACACAGCCAAACAGACAGATAAACAGACAGAGAAACAGACAGACAAAAAAACAGCCAAACGGACAGCTAAACAGACAGATAAAATGACAGAAAAACAGACAGACAAAAAGACAGATAAAATGACAGACAAACAGACAGAAAAACAGACAGACAAACAGACAGACAAACAGACAGACAAAAAGACAGACAAACAGACAGACAAAAAGGCGGACAAACAGACGGACAAAAATGCAGGCAAACAGACAGACAAACAGACAGACCCACAAACACACAAACAAACAGACAGAGAAACAGACAGACTGACAGAAAAACAGACAGACAAACAGACAGACAAACAGACAGACAAAAAGGCAGACAAACAGACAGACAACAAGGCAGACAAACAGATAGACAAACAGACAAACAAACAGACAGACAAACAGACAGACAAATAGACAGACAAACAGACAAACAGACAGACAGACAAACTGGCAGACAGATAGAAAAACAGAGAGACAAACAGACAGAGAAACAGATAAACAGACAAACACACAGCAAAGAGACAAACAGACAGTCAAACAGACAGAGAAACAGATAAACAGACAAAGAGAAAGCAAATTAGGGATTGGCTGTTTTCTAGGAGCTTGATGGCCAGGTGGTTAGGGTGATTGTCCAGTCTTTTTGTATATCTTTCGCTGATCTCCTTTGCTACCGAAGGAATTCCAAGCTCTTTGTGGATTATTGAGTTTTCATCGTACGGATGGGCGTTAGAAAATGTTCTCAGACATTTATTCTGAAACCGCTGTATTCTGATGCGGTTGGAATAGCTTGCCGTGCCCCACAACTGAATCCCATAGGTCCAGATTGGCTTCAGCACTACGTTGTATGTGAGTAGTTTGAATTTTTCCCTGAGCTTGGATCTTCTGCCCAGGAGCCAGTGAAGTTGCCTGAGTCGTAGGTCGGCCTGGTTGCGCTTGTTGATTAGGTGTGGACGCCATGTGAGCCTGCGGTCCAGGGTCAGCCCTAGATATTTGGGAGTGTCATTCGTTGGAATGGTTTCCCCGTTGAGTGTGACGGGGGGGCAATCCCCCCTGCGTAATGCGAAGGTTGTGTGGGAGGATTTCTCCGCGTTTACCACGATGTTCCATCGTTTCAGCCATGGATCTAGAGCATCCAGTTGTCTTTGTATGATGGCTGATGCATCCTGCGGATTCTTGGCGGAGGCTAGGAACGCGGTGTCGTCCGCGTATGTAGCTACTGTGAGGTTCCGAGAGGGGGTGATGGGAAGGTCCGCTGTGTAGAGTGTGTATAAGATGGGTCCAAGAACACTGCCTTGAGGTACTCCTGCTCTTATAGGCCTAGGCGTGCTGATTGATGATCCGCATCTCACTCGGAATTCTCTTTCCTCTGTGTACGACTTGAGGAAGGCGAAGTGGGAACTTGGAAGGTTGGATTTAATTTTGAACAGGAGTCCAGACTCTGTCAAACGCCTGTTTAACATCCAGCATAACGGCGCAGCAGTACTTCTTCTTTTCGAAGGCCTCTAGTATGCACTCAACAAGCCGGTGGCATTGCTCTGGTGTTCCATGAAGGCGTCTGAATCCAAAGTGGTGATCAGGGATCAGTCCGGCCTCGTCCAAAACTGGCAGTACTCTACGTAAAAATATTCTTTCAAGTATTTTAGACAGGATTGCCAGCAAACTAATCGGACGATACGATGCTAGATTGGCTTCAGGTTTTCCAGGCTTGAGGAGGACAATTATTTCCGCACGCTTCCACACTTTCGGGAAGTACCCTAGACGGAGGCAGCTGTTAAAGATGTTAGCCAGCCTTTGGGAACAGATTAGGGGCAACATTTTCAGTGCGGTTGCATCAATTCGGTCAGGACCTGGTGACTTGCCATTTTTTAAGGAGGCGATCTCCTGCACAATCTCCTCTGGTTCGACGGGCTGTATAGGCGTGCCAGGAGCACTTGGGCTCTCTACGAACCTTATGATGGCAGCTCTCTCTTCGGCAGTGCATCTATCGAAAGGTGAGAAAGCGCTATGTAAATGGTCGGCAAAGGCTTCTGCTCTTTAGATCTCAGACCGACACCAGGACCCGTCCACTTTGCGCACGGGTGATATCTTCTTAGCAGGTCTTTTAATGTGCCTCGTGACATTCCACAGATTGTGCTGCGGGTCTCCAGGTTCCAGCTCCTTGAGGAATCTATGGAAGGAGTCCTGCCGTAGGATGGTTAGCTTGTCCTTCAGTTCCTTGGTGGCACGATTAAGTGCTGTCTTGTCCCTGGGATTGCGCGATAAAAACCAGACTCTTCTGAGGCGCCTTTTTTCGGCCACGAGGGCCGCGATTTCAGGAGACCACAAGTGCAAGTCTCTTTCAGGTGTTCTCGGGGTAGTCGGAGGAGGTGGGTTCGCAAACTCAGCAGCATTGTGCATCTCTCTGGTTAAGTTTTCGATGGCCGCATCTATGTTGTTTGGTGTGGAAAGAGGGGGATCTGAGTTCAGGGAGGAAAGCATCCAAAACGTAAACTTGGGGGCATTTGTGTGTTTCCCAGTGAGTCTTCTAGGCGGGGTTTTTCTGAGGACGGGAATGTTTGGGAGCAAGTTTACTGCGCTGTGGTCGGATAGCAGTTTATCATAGCTTGAGCATGTTATCTTAGAGTGTCCTATGCCCTTGGAGACGGTGAAGTCCAGAAGATCCGGCTGCTTTGAAGGGTCGGAAGGCCAGTGTGTGGGTTCTCCAGTGGAATGGCAGTCCAGACTCTTCCGCTGCAGGTACTTGTAAAGCTTAATGCCTTTGGGGTTGTTTGTGCGGGACCCCCACCAGGAGTGTTTGGCGTTAAAGTCTCCGGCTGCTATAAAACGAGGTCCAAGGGACTCGAAGAAGTCCTGAAGGTGGGTCTCGGTTATCGAGTGTCTGGGTGGGAAGTAAACCGCACCAATGGTGATATCTCCCTGTGGGCTAGAATTCCTGGTCACGGCGCACTGAGCCCATTCCTCCTGAAACGCGGGTAGTTCCCGCGGGCATTCAGTATACGGAATGCCACTCCTGATGAGCATAGCTGCTCCTCCGCGTGCTCTGCCAGATGGATGGTTGGCATGTAACAGATCGTATCCGCTAATGTTAAAGTTGAATCTGGGACAAAAGTGGGATTCCGAAACTAGAAGAACATCAATATTGTCTGTTTTCATGAGATGCTCTACTTGGGATTTGCTCTTCTGCAAGCCGTTTGCGTTCCATCCTCTCAATCGTTCCTTCCATGCGGGCAAACATCGTTTCAAGCTGGTTGAGATTTGGGGCTTCGGGAGTGGTTTGAGGGGTTTGTTGGCGATTCCTTGGCTGTGTTGCATGGTTTTCAAGAAGTACGTCCCTGTAACTCGTACCATTGTTGATAGTTGGTATTTGGATGAGAGGTGGCTTGTTGCTACTCTCAACGGGTCTGGCTTTAGGAGATAGCTGTGCCTTTGCCTTTTTGTAGGCAGGACATCCTCTGTACGACGCAGGGTGATCAGCTTGACAATGTAAACAACATGCTTTCTCGGCATCTTTTTTGGTGCATGACCTAGAGTCATGAGAATCACCACATTTCACGCAGCGATGTTCCAGGAAACAGTAGCGCTGGGTGTGTCCGAACCCTTGGCATCTGAAACATTGTGGAACATCGTTGAACTTCAGTGGGGGCTCAACGATGACGACTGACCTGCAAATCCTCTTTATTTTGAAAACCTCTGTGTTGTTGATCGCTGGTTCTAGATTAACAAAAAATATCGCCAGTGGTTGTTTGGATTTCCTGCCAATGGGATTGTGCAGATCCCTCACAGTATGGCCGTATTTGTGGAGTTCTTCTTTAATTTCAGTCTGGTCCGTTGAGTGGTGAAGTCCCTTGATGACCGCCCTGTACGCTCACTCGTCCTTTGGTTGGAAGGTGCGGTGCTTTTTGTTATGTGCCACGAGGTGCTGGCGTAGGGCTGTGTAGGACTCCTTATCTGACATCATTACGCGTACATTATTATTTCTCTCCGTTTTGTAAGAGAAGTCCTTTTTGGTACCCACGAGAGTCGTTATCATCTTGACAACCGCGGTGATGTCGGTCACGTCTGGGATGTAGATCGGGGGAGGCTTGAAGGTTTTCAGGATCGGGTTCGGTTTCACTGCCGTTTTAGATGCCACTGCCTCTGAGGCAGTTTTGGGTTCGTCATGTTCGTCGTCATCATCTTTGCTTGAAAGGAGGGCAAAGGGGTTGTTTGCCAGCTTGCTGCGCAGAGCTGCGCTGGTGCTAGGCGTGACGTCTGGCTTCTCTCCTTGCCTATTACGCGCGGGCTTGCGCTTGATCTCGCTGGGCTCCGAGTAAGAAGAACTCCAGCTCGAGTCTCTGCTCGAGCTGCACTTCCTTGCTTTGTGGGCCTTCTTGCATGGCATTGTTTTGCCAAGCTTAATGGCACGCGGCGGGGCCTGCCAGTCCATACTCTAAGTTGGCGTTCAATTAACGCTTATGCAAAAGTAAGTCACTGCAGCAACGGCAGCAAAGGGGCAACGGACACAGTGGGATTCCGCTCCTGGCAGCCCGACCCGGCCCGTAAAATGCGCAGTCCACCAAGTCCCAAGTGCGGGAAGGTCGTAAAAAAAAAAAAATAAAATAAATAATATTGGAAAAACAAATTCCGAAAAATAATTCAGTTTAATAACAAAAAACCAAGTTCCTTATTGTTGAACGATTTTTCAATGAATGACATACACACAAACAGACAGGCAAAAAGACAGAAAAACAGACAGACAAACAGACAGACAACAGCAGACAAACAGACAGACAAACACACAGACTAACAGACAGACAAACATACAGAAAAACAGACAGAAAAAAACACAGAAAAATAGACAGAAAACCAGACAAACAAACTGACAGACAAACAGACAGACAAACAGACAGACAAACAGACAGACAAACAGACAGACAAACAGACAGACAAACAGACAGACAAACAGACAAACAGACAGACAAACAGACAGACAAACAGACAGACAAACAGACAGACAAACAGACAGACAAACAGACAGACAAACAGACAGACAAACAGACAGACAAACAGACAGACAAACAGACAGACAAACAGACAGACAAACAGACAGACAAACAGACAGACAAACAGACAGACAAACAGACAGACAAACAGACAGACAAACAGACAGACAAACAGACAGATAAAACAGACAGACAAACAGACAGAAAAACAGACAGACAGACAGACCAACTGGCAGACAGAGAGAAAAAAAGACAGACAAACACACAGAGAAACAGACAAACACACAGCAAAGAGACAAACAGACAGACAAACAGACAGACAAACAGACAGTCAAACAGACAATCAGACAAACAGACAGACAAACAGACAGACAAACAGACAGACAAACAGACAGACAAACAGACAGACAAACAGACAGACAAACAGACAGACAAACAGACAGAAAAACAGACAGACAGACAGACAAACTGGCAGACAGAGAGAAAAAAAGACAGACAAACACACAGAGAAACAGACAAACACACAGCAAAGAGACAAACAGACAGACAAACAGACAGACAAACAGACAAACAGGCAGACAAACTGACAGACAAACAGACAGACAAACAGACATACAAACAGACAGACAAACAGACAGAAAACTGACACAGATAAACAGGAAGGCACACAGGTGGACAGGTAAACAGACATGCACACAAACAGAAATACTAACAGAAAACCAGACAGATAAACATAAATGCAAACAGACAGACAAACAGACAATAAGAAAAACAGGTAAAAGACAGAACAACATACAGAGAAACAGATAAACAGACAAAGAGAAAGCAAAAAGACAGACAAACAGACAAACAGAAAAGCAGACAGACTAACAGACAGACAAATATACAGAAAAACAGACCGACAAACAGACAGAGAAACAGACAGACAAACTGACAGACAGACAGACAGATAAACAGACAGGCAAACACACAGACAAACATACCGAAAAACAGACACAAACAGACAAACAAACAGACACACACTGACAGACAAACAAACAGACAGACAAACAGGCAGACAATTAGACAGAAAAACAGACAGACCGACAAAAAGACCGAAAACAGACAGAAAAACAGACAGACAAACAGAAAGACAAACAATCAGACCAACAGACAGACAAACAGACAGACAAAGAGACACACAAACAGACAGACAAACAAACAGAAAACCAGACAAATAAACAGACAGGCAAACCGACAGACAAAAAGAAAAAACAGGTACAAGACAGTCAAACAGATAGACAAACAGATAAACAGACAGAAAAACAGACAGAAAAACAGACAGAAAAACAGACAAAAAAAAAGACAGAGAAACAGACAGACAAACAAACAGACAGACAAACAGACAGAAAAACAGACAGACAAACAGACAGACAGACAAACTGGCAGACAGACAGAAAAGCAGACAGACAAACAGACAGAGAAAAAGATAAACAGTCAAACACACAGCAAAGAGACAAACCGACAGACAAACAGACAGACAAACAGACAGACAAACAGACAGACAAACAGACAGACAAACAGACAGACAAACAGACAGACAAACAGACAGACAAACAGACAGACAAACAGACAGACAAACAGACAGACAAACAGACAGACAAACAGACAGACAAACAGACAGACAAACAGACAGACAAACAGACAGACAAACAGACAGATAAACAGACAGACAAACAGACAGACAAACAGACAGACAAACAGACAGACAGACAGACAGACAAACAAACAGACAGACAAACAGACAAACACACAGACAAACAGACAGAAAAACAGACAGACAAACAGACAGACAAACAGACAAACACACAGACAAACAGACAGAAAAACAGACAGACAAACAGACAGACAAACAGACAGACAAACAGACAGACAAACTGACAGACAAACAGATAGACAAACAGACATTCAGACAAACAGACAGACAAACAGACAGACAAACAGACAGACAAACAGACAGAAAAACAGACAGACAGACAGACAAACTGGCAGACAGAGAGAAAAAAAGACAGACAAACACACAGAGAAACAGACAAACACACAGCAAAGAGACAAACAGACAGACAAACAGACAGACAAACAGACAGACAAACAGACAGACAAACAGACAGACAAACAG